>OY284483.1:9455221-9827941 GCA_958336345.1 Dorcus parallelipipedus | reverse complement strand
GGTGGATACACCGCACTCTATCTTTCTCACTCTTACATGCACTAAGTCTCTTAATGTTCTCTCTCACACTTCTAACCCGGTTATCAACCGGATGAATTTTCGTAAACGCCTATTGGTTTTAGAAACGGCCGACACAAAGAACCAAACAACTTTGTGAGTCATTCGTTCTTGTGACTTGCGGAAGTAACGATTTTATATCTGAAGTGCGGTTTTGAAAATGATTGATTTTTTTAAATTGTGGGTTATGTTTATAACTTATTTAATAAAACATCGTAATGGCACCACCGAAAAGCAAAATTTGGAAATATTTTTATGTATTGGAATGCAATACAAAAAGCTACTAAAATTGTAAAATGGTCAATTTTGTCAGTACATGATTTTGCCTTAGCACGGTAGTAGAATTGTATTACTACTTCATAATATTAGTAAATATTATTAGTTCTTATGTTATCCATTTTCGTGCGAGTATATTAAAATAAAATCTGCTTTACTAATAAATTGAAATCTATTAAATATGCTGGGACTTATTTTTATTTACCTTTTTTTAACAATCAGTTAAATATATCGATATATGAATATATATATATCGATATATTTCTAACGATATATCGAATGTATCGATATATGGTTAACGATATATCATATGAGTCGATATATCGATATATAAATTTTTTTTGCCATCCCTACTCATGAGCCGAAATTATCACTCATGTATAATTTTGCATTTCTCTCACTTATAATATAACCTACTATTTAAAAAGGGCATTTAGACCTGTGTAATCGATTTATTTAATTGTAGTATTAAATTACTAAAACAATTTTGTGCAAATCGGTTTTGATTACAGCGGATTCCTCCTCGAGCAGGCTCTGTACAGCTGTTTCAGGTCTAGTTGGGCCTTCGTCAGCAGAACCGTAGCTCGAGAATTTCATTGCAAATCAAACCGATCTGTCCTAGGTTATTTGCCATTACGATGTGAAAGTAATGAATATTTTAAGTTGGGATGACTTATTATGTAGTGAACTGGCTTCAATTTGTCAATCCTACTGCAATGTCAGGTCAAAAAGCGATCGAAAGATGTCGCTACTTAAAATGTTTATTAAATTACTGTTTTAAAGCTGCCTTATTACAGTCAAAAACAAAATTGACATTACGTTTATTTTCCGTTGTCATAAAAATCAACCAAAATTTTCATTTTAAAATTCCCGGGCATAATGGGCCAGAAAATAGCTACCCCATTGCCGTACTTTATACAGTGAATTTTTTTAGAGTGTGGATTTATATGCTACAAATTTGACCTCATGTTAATGTATGTTATGGGACAAACTTTATGTAAATTTTTGTATTTAGTCGTAAATTAAACGATTTACTACAAGATGAACTTTGCTAGAATATTCGAACACGTTTTCCTAACACATTTGCTTTATAAATTTGCAATAGACAAACATTAGCGGAACTTTTCTCTTAATGACATTTCAGCTGCCTTGATTTTTGACTTCGGTTAATTCTATGCTTATGAATTTCAACTTCTAACCGGACAATAATTAAATATAACATGTTATTGTTATTCTAGGAATGTGCATTTCGTAGAAACTATTAATAAAAATAAAAATTTGTTTCAAATATTTGCCATAACATACATTAACATGAGGTCAAATTTTTAACATGTAAATAAATCTCTATGACCACACTTAAAAAAAATTCACTGTATATCCATGGACCTTAAACATCAAAGTTAAGCGTAGTCATCTAGCGGTAAATAGAATTACTAAAAGCGAAAATTTTTTCTTTGATTTTTTCTCTTTTCTGGAAATTCTGATTTAAAATTAGGGCCTTTCCCGAGTATTTCACGTGTTCCGAGGTTATAAATACGAATTCGGACAATTTGTGCGTCACAAACTAAGTCACAAGTAAGTTGTCTATTGTGAGTGTTGTAACGAGTGTTCAATTAAAAAAAACGGTCTAGATGGCCATGAAATTATTCCGAACGTATAGCGTAGGGTTCTTCATACGACTAGTGTCACCTACATTTCTAACCTCACTTTAACTCAAAGAAAACATTTCAAAAATAAACATTTATTACTGTAATGTAACAATCTATTGTTCAAACTCTGAACGTGGCCCAGGCTGTCGCCGTCGTGAGTCACGGTTACATCATACGGGCTGGCAGGCGGTGGCATGTTGGGGTTGAGTCAGTCACTTTTTGGTCTACTTAAGGCAAGCGTCGCCGCTACTTGCATTATATTTACTAAAGTTGATTATTATACAGTTTATTTCTTAAATCGTTTTACTTAATTCTTATAACAAATCAGAAGTGGGATTACCTGATATTCTGTCAAGTGAAAGTGTCATAATAATGGGAAAAACCAAGAGGAAGACCAACCCTAAAGAAAAACGCCGACACAAGACGTCGACGACTTCCTCTTCCAGCAGCAGCAGCAGTTCGTCCTCAAGCTCAAGGCAGGGTGCTGCCAAAATTCGCAGACTGAAGGGGCAGTTGATTTCTTTGCGAAAGCAGATGCAGGCGGCCCCCGCCGGACTCAAAATAACAATTGACGAGAAACTAATCCCGGCCTTTGATCCTGGAGCCGACAACCTTGATGCAAAGGAGTGGGTGAGAAAAGTTGATAATCTAATAACTTTCTACGAATGGGATAATAACAGCTCTTAGACTTGTTAGCAGTCGATTACAAGGTAATGCACGTAAATGGAACGATTCTCTGCCCAACCCCTTTACAAAATGGCGCGACATGAAAGAGCAAATAATTAAAAGTTTTCCAACTCCTATTCGATTTGGTCGAGTTCTATTGGAGGCCGCCAATTACATGCCACAGGTGGGGCAGAATCTCGGTGATTATTGCTTTGAAAAAGTGGCTAGATTAAACAAATTAAAATTAAGCATCCCGGAAGAATACATGATTGATAGCGTCATCGAAAATATCGATGACACCAGTCTAAAATTAGCTCTAAAAGCTGCCAGTTTTGATACTGTTGGTGACCTTGCTGCTTATTTACGTAATATCAGTGCCGGTAATTCGAGTCAAACGCAATCCACACGTAAAAACGAGAACAAGCCTAGATTCGTCCCTAGCTGCAGGACTTTTACCGCGGCGGCTCATAAAAACAATCCCATCGTTGACCGGTCGTGCTCTAAGAACATAAACTGCTATAATTGCCGGGGAAATCATCGCGTTCGCGATTGTCCGAAACCACTTCCCGGCAGGGGGGGGACCCTGCTAACCGAAGCGTGGATCCAACGGCTTCGGCCGTAGGTGACCATTGTGGACGTTTGATAGAGTCCCTATGGGTGTGACGAGCCCACCGTCCCGAGTTGGCGTACCAGCGCCTGGTTTGCACGGAACCTAATCTGCAGGACGCGGCTTCGGTCGTGGCCGAACTTCCAACCAGTGAAGGCAACTGCTACCGTGGGGACCGGTTAGCCCGGAGGATACCCTCCCCTCCTCTGGAGTGGAGCGAGCAGAGGGGACCTCCGCCGGTCGACTGGGGTGGACTCACGGGGGCAGTGGTTGCAAGCCCGCATGCTTGGGCTAGGGATGATGTCCATCCATCCCGACGTGTGAACTGCGGATCTCAGTTCCGGCACTAGCCTGGTTAGCTAGTAGAGATTAGATAGGTCTCCCTTGACCAGAAGGGGCGAGGGGCGTGCATCCCCGGACCATTCTAGTAGCAGTGAGTTGGAAGACACTTTAAAGTGTCAGCCACCGAAAGGTGGGCCCGCCCTGCGCGCTGATTGGGCGTATCTCAATCCGATGGCTCTGGTCGGGGCCCAAGCGGATAAGGGCTGGTCGCTCAGGAACCGCTTGATTAGCGACATGGTGCGTACGGGGGTCTGGTCTGGTCTGTCCGAAACCACTCTTCGCTTGTAGACATCGAAGCGTTCGGACGTGTTTCGGAGAGTGTATTTAGCGATAGTTAAATTTAGTTTTCGGACTGGACTCAATATGCGTTATAGTGTAATACAGTAAAAACTCAAGTGTGTGTTCCGTGCTGAAGGGTGGTGAACCGTTGCTGGTGCAGGGGATTTCACCACAATGGCGCACTCCCCTAAGGGGAGGAAAGTGATTCCGGCAAGGGATTGTACGGCGTCTTCAGATGAAGAAGAATACGTGGCCGCACAAACGACTGGCGCAATTCCAAAACTATTAGGTACGAGGAAGGCTGCTCCTGTGAAACAAACTGCAGCAGCTACAAACATAGAAACAAGATACTTCGAGCTAACGCAGAATATTGACAATGATTTGGATCCTAGCAATAGATTGAGGAAAAGTAACTTAGAACAGCTCAAAGTGCTCGTAACAAAATGGGCACTCGCACAGGCTGAATTAGTCGGGGAAATTAAAAAACTCCGGGCAGGCGTGGAAACTTTAGAAAACCGGAAAACTGCGGAACCTGAAAAGACAACGCCAACTTACGCTACGATTGCAGCGCAACAAAACTTAGACAGAAGAGCACAAACCATACAACAAGTTAACAGAGCACCGAAAACGACGATTTTCGTTACATCAAAAACTGGCGAGGACGTAAGAGAAGTAAAGCAGGATTTTATAAGAGCTATAGATCCGGCAAAAGAAAAAATCAAGATAAAAGCGATAAGAACAACCAAAAATGCAATGATAATTGAGACAGAAAATGAGAAGGAAGCAGAGAAAATCATAAACAACAGGAAGTTGAACGAAACGAAAAAAGAAACCATTGATGATCATGTACAACGTGCCGGTTGACCTGACGGAGGAAAAAATATGCAAACTGGCGTATCAGCAAAACTTTTCAGAGCACATGACCGAAGAGGAATTCGTAAACAACTTTGTCATGAAATTTAAAACGGGACCGAGAAATAAGCCGACGGTGCATCACATCTGCGAGGTTAGTGCCCGCCTGAGGAACATACTTTTGAGACAGAAGCGTGTATATCTGGCCTTCTCGGCCATTGACATCAAGGACTATATTGTAGTGCCTAAATGTTTGAAGTGCCAAGATTTGGGACATGTGGCTAAATACTGCACAAGTAAAGATGAGATCTGCGGACACTGTGGCAGTGAGGGGCATAGAAGAGCGGATTGCCCAGACAAAAACAAAGCGGCTAAGTGTATCCCATGTGTGAACAGGAACAAAAAGTGCAATGGTAAGGACTGTCAGACCCACCAGATGTTGTTGGAAAGACTGATATCTCGCACGGATTATGGAGTGTAAAGTAAAAGTGAAAAGTGAAAGTGAGCAGACACTACAGGAACGGGAAAGTGAACCAACGGGAAGGTCAAGCATGACTAAGAAATCTCCATCCAGGGTATACAACAGATGGAAAAGGGCACAAGAACATCGACAAAGACTGAAAGAAAAGGAGGCTGCAAATGAAGCCAGCAGTAAGGTAGGATTAGTTAGTAGTTTTAAGGACGTTAAGGGTAGCGATAGGGCGGGTACCCCAGAATGCATGCCTGAGGTACCTGAGAACTGAGAGAGTAAGGTAGAAAGTAAGCTAGTTAAGGTGGCGGTAGGAGATAGTGTTAGGATAGACGGACCGGACCATGACAAGATTGAAACGGCAAACTCAACTAAGGTAGTGCGTGACAGTGGCGGAGGTGAGATACGCAGGAAAAGAAACAACGACCGCAGAGGAAGGAAAGGCAGTAGATCATCCCCCACGAATTGGTGGAGCGCATTTAGGTGCTGTGCGAGCAGGGACGGTAATCAGGAGGAAAGCGATTCTGATCAGGGAGAAGAATTGAGACAAATTAATCAGCCGGCTGAACAGGGTAGCCAGGACCAAAGGGAGATGAGCAGAAGAGCGAGCAGTGATGTCCATAAATGGTTTGATCCCAAGCCCATATATGAACAATTTGAAGACAACCTAAGGCTGTCCAGACTGGAAGAACCGGCGCTGCTCAGCACAGCTCTCAGGCACCTAATACGAAAAACGCACAAAAACGGCGAAGAGATTGCCTTCCCTGTCCTTGAGGCGGTAGACAGGATTCAGCTCAGTAGCCACAATTTACCAACTGAGGTGGAACAACTTCAGCAACTTTTGCAGAAAATGTTTAAGCGCAGGGAAGAGGTCCTGGACTTTGAAGGAACCACAGGCAGTTCGTGCTGGCGCATGGAAGACTAGTTACAGATCACACTAAGCAATGGCCGAACTGCTATGTAATAGTGAGACATCCTTGAACCTAGCTGACATCAGAATCGCGCAGCTAAATGCAGGAAGAAGCGCGGCGGTGCTGCATGAGATTAGAAAAGTTTCTGAAGACCTACAACTAGATGTAGTCTGCCTGCAAGAACCGTATACCAGGAATGGACAACTGCCAGGTATGCCAATAACAGCACGCACAATTTTAGAGGGTCCCAATCCTATGACCGCAACAATAATATTCAACAAAAACTTGACAGTTACCGTAGTCCAGCAACATACGGACACCCACTGCGTAACGGCGGAGATAGGCACCAGGAGCGGAAGGCTGATAGTCGTCAACCAATACTATCAATTTAATGAGGAAATACGCGGACATGTTGCGAAAACGAGGTCTATTGTACAGGAGTATTGGGATGGTCCAGTGATGGTATTGGCGGATGTAAACGCGAAATCGACACTGTGGCATAGTGGTACAACAGATGACAGAGGACGTGAAATGGAGGATTTAATAGACGAGCTGCAAATGAACATCCTGAATCGGCCGCACCAACCGCCCACATTTCATAACAGAGCAGGGGCAGCAACGAACATAGACATTACACTGGCAAACGGCAAACTGGTAAATAGGGTGATGGATTGGAAAGTAGAAGAAAACAGAACGGTAAGTGACCACAATCTTATATGCATGGTAATCTGCAAGGATGCACCAATGGATAGTGCCGAACCAATAATGTTACACAAATACAACATCAGGAGAGCGAACTGGGAAAAGCTTAGGCAGGTGTATAGGGCTCAGGAATTGGTAAGAGTGAATGACGTCGACGAAATGGCAGTAACAATCACACAAAACATAAAAAGAGCAATGGACCAAGTGATTCCAAAAATAAAACCCAAGCTACAGATTAATAATCGTCCATGGTCAGAAGAACTAAGTGACCTGAAGAGAAGGGTAAGGCGGTTAAGGAAAACATACCAACGATCTATAGACCTTGAGCAGAGGCAGATAAACCTGCAAGCTTATCGTCACCTAAAAATGGAGTACCAGCGTAAAATCTTTGACACGAAGTTAGCAAGCTGGCAGAGGTTCGTAGAAAACTGCCTTCAAACGGATATGTGGGGAATGCCCTATAAAATCGTCGCACAAAGGATAAAATCGCCTACAATGCTTTGCACCATGAAAAAACAGGATGGCACTGAAACAAGGAATTGGAGGGACTTAGTAGAAACATTAATGATGACACTGTTACCGAAAGAGACCACTGATAATGATACGCAACTACAGACCACGCTAAGGGATGAAATGGAAAGGGAGTTTGGAAATGACATCGACACCCCAGATTTCAAGGAAGGTGAAGTGAGTCAAGTGATAAAAAACTTAAGCAAAAGAAAAGCTCCTGGACCAGATTGCATACAAGCAGAAGTACTGCAGTCATTAAGGATAGAATTGCTCCCCGAGTTGAAAGACCTGTACAACAATTGTCTGACTACTGGTCGCTTCCCGGAAATATGGAAGAGAGCTGAGCTTATTATCATACGCAAAAGCGAAGATAAAGATCCGTCACAGCCAAAGTCGTACCGGCCAATTTGCTTGCTGAATGCCATGGGGAAAATACTAGAAAAGCTTGTGACTAATTGGCTCATGGAATACAGGGAGGAGAAGGGAATGCAACCGGGGCAGTATGGATTTAGGAAAGGAAAATCAACAGAGGATGCCGTAAACCATGCACTGCAAATTGTCAACAACTCTGAGAGCAAGTACGTGATAACGATATCCGTAGACATATCCGGTGCTTTTGATAACCTCTGGTGGCCAGGACTGTTCCAAAACCTCAGAGGGATGCAGTGTCCCTGGAAACTATACAATCTACTTAGAAATTACTGCCAAGACAGATCGGCAACCATACGGTGTGCAGACGAAGAAATAACGAGGAGGCTTAATAAGGGCTGTCCGCAAGGATCAGTCTGTGGGCCCCTGTTTTGGGACATAGTCATGGATGATCTCCTTGAAAATCTAAGCCAAGTCGAACAGATCACTGCGAGCGTAGCGTATGCTGACGACCTGATGTTAATAATAGAGGCTGACTCAAGAGCGCGGTTGGAAAACAAAGCTAATGCTGCAATGCTAAGCGTACCAAATTGGAAGACGACAATGTCCGTAATGAAGGGATCTTTACAAAGAGATCCAATTATTAAAGCGGGAAACGAAGTGATTAGGAGGCAGAATATCAGCAAGTATCTGGGTATACACATAGATGAGAAGCAGCACTTTCAGGAACACCTTTAGCATGGCATGTCAGAAGTCAAGCAGTTTGATGCACAAGATTGCGAGGCTAGCAACAACCACCTACAGACTGCCACTCCGGATAATCAGAATATACATGGAAACAGTAATGGCATCGATCATAGGATATGGGGCCAGCATCTGGGCGCACCGAACTCTGCTGAACAAAAACAAGATCCAGTTGAGGAGAGCGCAGAGAGGAGTACTGGTGAGATGCACAGGAGCGTTTGGCATGACGTCAATTGATGCGCTGTTAGTGGTTCTGGGTATTCTCCCAAGCGACCTAGAAGTGAGGAAAAGAGCTGCTGGATACTGGCTTAAGCGTAACAACAGGGAGAAAATAAGGGCACTGCTAGGAAAAGAGGTAAACAATAAGAAGGAAATTAAAGAAGCCATCATGGAAATCTGGCAGCGGGAGTGGATAGCAAGCGAGAAAGGTAGGAGGGTTTTTGGATTTCTGCCGAACGTCACCCAAAGGAACCAGATAGGAAACGTCGCGCCTACAAGAGGGCTACTTCACTTCTTAACAGGTCACGGTCCCTATCCAACTTACCTGCAAAGGTTTGGGCAAAGGGACGACAGCAGTTGCGAATGTGGATTAGAAGGAACACCGGAGCATCTCTTGTTTGAGTGCCTCCAGGTGATGGAAGAGATACTAACATTTCGAAGGGAGCTAGGACATGGCACGGTTGAGAACATGTTAGATCTGGACAAGACAACAGCATTGAACAACCTAGCAGACGCGGTCTCTCAAAGACAATTGCAGATATACAAGGCGAGAGGATAAAGACAACAAAAGAGGAGAGCAACAATGCAACAACAAAGAAGGAAAGAGGAAAAGTCTGCCCTTAGTTAATTGCCTAAGGCAATTAAGGCCTAGGGGGATTAGTTAGTAGAGGAACATCTAAGAGACGAGAAATGTTGCTCAAATGAAAAAAGGACCGGACAATGACTTGACGCAGACACTAACAAATATATACACGAAAGACACACGGGACAAAAACACGAAACACAAACAGACGTAGGTTAAATAGAAATAAGATAGGAGGTAGTAGAATAGATTAAATAGTTGAGATGGAAGGAGATGGTTAGTTTCTAATAGTCTCCTTAGAAGATAAAAACAAGTTAGATAGCATATTAAGAAAGGTTAAGATAGGAATAGGAGTAAGGAGCGACTTAGGATTAGGATAGAATAGGATAGGCTAAGAAATCATAAAATTATGGAGATGGTCAGCTTCTGATAGTCTCCACGCGGAATTTAAACTTTTAGGAATAGTTAGAATAGTGACCCACAACATAAAAAGTGCCACCTCCTCGCGGTAGGGGCGGAAACAAAGCAGGGGTCCCGGCTTTGGGCCGTAATAAAAATCCCCTGCACGGCTAAGTGCACAAGAAACGAGAAAGAACATGAAGAGGGTCAACACTTAGGGCTAGGTTTAAATTGTTAGACACCTAGTTATGTAAGCGCCAAAAAAAATGAAAAAAAATGTCCGAAACCACTGTTAAAATGTAACCGGTGCTATAAATTAGGGCACAAAAGAGGACAATTGTAGATCGCGGGAAAATTTCAAAAAAAACGTGACGTCCAATGAAGCGGAATTAACAACAAATTTTAAAGTAATTAATCCGTATATTAAGAATGCGAAAATAAATGGTGTCGAATTAAAAGCTCTAGTAGATACGGGGAGCGGGCGTACATTAATAAGATCATCTATGGCGCGTCGCTTAAAATTGAATGTTGAAACCGATAGTCATGGTTTTACTCTGAGATGTTTCATGGGCAATACTGTTGATAGCAAACGGGTATCTGAAGTTGCTATTAAAATCGAAGAAGTTCGCGCCGTTGTGTGTGCAATAATTTTAGAAGATGACAAGATGCATCATGATTTAATAATTGGAACAGATTTCCTGAACCAACCTCACGTAATGTTGTTAAAATTTGCGAATTTCGTTATGTTGCGGGCAATGCCTCCCTGTCGAACCGAAAATGTAAACAATGCGGAGATAGGCTCTGTTCAGCTTACTTCAAGGTTTTAGTGATTGTGTAGCAAGTGATTTCAAACAATTAGGCAAAACCGACGCGGTAGAGATGAGTATTTGGTGCCGAACGGAGGAGCCTGTCACATATAGACCGTATCGAATGTCAACCAGTGATAAGGAGAAACTAGCTGGAATTATTGAAGAATTGCTACGTAATGAGATAATTCGCGAGTCTCAGTCGCCCTACGCGAGCCCGGTGCTGCTAGTTGTTAAAGGGACTGGCGGTTATCGAATGTGTGTAGATTACCGCAAGCTGAATGCTATTACTATAAAGGATAAATATCCGTTGCCACTCATCGAAGACGTTATTGATAAATTGGGAGGAGGCAATGCATTTTTTTATAGGCCTGGATTTAGCATCCGGATATTATCAAGTCCCTATGTCTCCGGAGTCGATTGCGAAGACTGCTTTTGTTACGCCAGAATCACATTACGAATATCTGAGAATGCCATTTGGTTTGGCAAACGCTCCAGCTGTATTTCAGCGGTTAATTAACAATGTGCTGGGACCTCTCAAAAATACCATAGCGTTCCCATATATCGATGACATCGTGATCCCCTGCCCTACGTTTCAAGAAGGTCTCGATCGACTGAACAAGGTCTTAGAAGTTCTCAGAGCCAACAAACTTACCTTGAGATTAAGCAAGTGTACTTTCTTTAAGACACATATTGAGTATCTGGGTCGTGAGATTAGCGCCGATGGGGTACGACCGGGCGTTAAGAAGACTGAAGCCGTAAAACACATGAAGGTTCCGGAGAATTTAAAGGAAGTCCGACAATTTTTGGGTTTGGCGGGCTATTTTCGTAAGTTTGTGCGAGGATACGCTAGCATTACAGAACCATTGACGCGTTTAATCAAGAAGGATGTCCGGTGGTCGTGGGGAAATCAACAAGACAATGCCGTACGACAGGTTAAGAAATTACTCACCACCAGGCCGGTTTTGAGCATTTATGACCCGACACTCCAAACTGAATTACACACTGATGCCAGTTCCCTTGGATTCGGAGCGATGCTCGTTCAGAAAAAGAATGAAAAATTACAGGTCGTAGCTTATTATAGTAAGCAAACAACTCCAGAACAGAAATTGTATCATTCCTATGAACTAGAGACGCTGGCGGTGGTCCTTGCTCTGCGACATTTCCGAACCTACTTAATAGGAATAGAATTTAAGGTGCTGACTGATTGCAACCCTCTCAGAACCACATTTTCCAAAAAGGACCTGATACCTAGAGTCGCTCGTTGGTGGTTGGACGTACAATATTTTAATTTCGAAGTTCAATACCGACCTGCGAATAAAATGATGCATATGGATGCCCTGAGCAGAAACCCGATTCAAGCGGCCGATGCATGTCAAGTTGATCTAACCGAAGCAGACTGGATAGAAGCAGCGCAGAGGCAAGACGATCAAATTTCGCGAATAAGAAAAATCTTGGAAACTATGCCAAAGAATCGAGACACGAAACAGTATTTTAAGGACTATGTTTTGAAAAATGGGAAGGTTTATGGACGATTAGAAAGCGGGGAGCAAAGATGGGCCGTGCCGCGGGATGTCCGCTGGCAAATCTGCAAGTTGAATCACGACGAGTTGGGCCATTTTGGTGTAGAAAAGACGCTAAAGAAGATGCAGGAGAATTATTGGTTCGCTGGAATGAGCACATTCGTGAAGAAGTATGTAAGTGCATGTATGCATTGCATGTACTACAAGAATCTCAGCGGAAAGAAGCAGGGAATGTTTCATCCTATAGAGAAAGTTGCTACGCCGTTCCATACGTTGCATGCCGACCATCTAGGCCCATTTGTGACAAGTAAACGAAGAAACAAATTCCTTTTGGTGATTGTAGATGCTTTCTCAAAGTTTGTTATAATAGAACCTGTGAAGAATACGAAAACACGCCATGTTATCAAAGCACTGATGAGTGTGATGTATTTATTTGGGGCACCTAATCGTTTAATTACTGATAGGGGGTCAGCATTTACGTCAAGGACATTTGCAACGTTTTGCAGTACATATGGTTTCAAACACATCCTAAATGCTGTCGCCACACCAAGGGCCAATGGACAGTGCGAAAGGTACAATCGTACTATCCTGAATGCTTTAGCCACCACTGCTGCGGGGAGTCCCGAGAATGTTTGGGATATTTTTGTAAAACAGGTGCAGATAGCCATGAATTGTACAATCAATAAGACGACCCAAGTATCTCCATTAGAGGTGTTAGCAGGTTATAAAGCACGTAATCTGGCCGATGCTAGGATTACGGCCGAAGTGAACGAGAATTTGGGTCAGCTTGACTTGAAATCCTTACGGCGAGAGGTGTCGGAACGACTTTACATAGATCAAAATGCGCAAAAGGAAAGGTTCGACAAAGCTCGGGCAAAGGCTGCGAGATATAATGAAGGTGATGTCGTAAGAGTGTTGAAGACTGACGCTCCAGCTACGGGTACCAGTCGAAAGCTTCTTCCGAAGTTCAAAGGACCTTTCAAAGTGATGAAAGTGCTCTACAATGATCGTTATGAAGTGAAGGACATGCGAGAAGGGCACCGAAGCTTAAGAATTGTAGTTGCGGTTGAAAAACTGAAGCCATGGGTCTTGTTGAAGGACACTTCCACCCACTGATGACTGACTCAAGGTCAGTATATTATATCAATGACTGACATAAGGCCAGTAGTCTATGTTAAGGACTAATACATGATTAGTACCACCTTTTTAAAGACTGATACAAGATCAGTACCCACGCAATGACTGATGCAAGATCAGTACCAGACGTCGATGACTGATGCATGATCAGTATTATAGACTAGATAATGACCGATGCATGATCGGTTGCGTGAAGCAAAACCATGGTAAATAATATATATGACGTTAAACGGGGATTATTCTTGTTGTAGGAACCTTGATGGCTTGGGACAGCCACCCCACTCGCAGGATGGCCGAATGTAACAATCTATTGTTCAAACTTTGAACGTGGCCCAGGCTGTCGCCGTCGTGAGTCACGGTTACATCATACGGGCTGGCAGGCGGTGGCATGTTGGGGTTGAGTCAGTCACTTTTTGGTCTACTTAAGGCAAGCGTCGCCGCTACTTGCATTGTATTTACTAAAGTTGATTATTATGCAGTTTATTTCTTAAATCGTTTTACTTAATTCTTATAACAGTAACTTACAAAACTTTTTACAACAATTATAATAAATGCTGAAAGTGTCTACCTTCTTGAAAATATTTCAGAGTTCTAACCTGTGAGCAACTAAAAGTCAGATTAGAGTCGGCGGTGCAAAGAAAATGTATGTCTGTAATTAACTGAATTAATTAATCTAATACATTCATGAACTGTCAGATCAGCCTAACGCCGCGTTAGTAACAGACATACTTTTTCTTTGCACCGCCGACTCTTCATGTAAGGCCACAAGAAAAATCACAAACGGTTGCCTAAATCACAGGACCTCAGAGGTCAAGCAATTACAGTGTTCTGACTAATCATTCTGGCCAAAAACTTCTTCAAAGCACCTTTGCCACAGAATACGTCTAATTTCCATCAATTTTTGCATAGAAATTTACAAAATACTTGACAAAATATTCCAAAAAACTTTGAACAACTTTCGAGTTTTGTTGACATAAGGTTAACCGCCGTCAACTTGTCAAAGTTGAAATATAAATAAAGTTAATCATGACATACCTTCCCGACAACAAAAGCGTGTCACAGCCTTCTTGAACGCTCGTTATAAAAAGTGCATTAATAAGTGTATTCATACTAAGGTATTTTGGTGAGTTTATTTAACTACTACTTCATTTTTTTGATAAAATTTAAATCAAAATATGTTTCATTACTTATCATCTTCGCAAAAATTATAAAACCATTACCTGTTGAATTAAGTAGGCAGCACCAAAAAATTCCTTGGCAAAGGCTAGTAATTATATAGAAAAATCGATGATATAAAACATCGATATTTTTATTACGATGTATTAGCGACATCGATTTTGCTTTTCGATGTTACCATCAATGTTTTGCTATTCAATGTGCATCCCTTCAGCACGGCTGAAATTTCATTTTTCGTCATATAGTTGTAGTTTTCATTGAAAAATTTGAAGTAAAAGTATATGCTTCGTTTTTTTTTTCTTTTTTTTTTCATTTAGCTCATTCACTGTCATACTCAGTTTATCCGACGATTGTAAAACTGGGCCTAATGCCTTAACTTGTCCGAATATAATGCCATGTTGCTGCTTCGTTTGAAAAGAGTTGTAGGTATGTGTTTACTGAACTTGGAATTTTCTTTTCTAAAAGAATTATCTTAATCTGAACAAACTATTATTAGTAGGGGAGACCGGGTACACTTAGGATACGGAGACAGCGGACAAGTTTAAATCTACCACCCCAACAAAGTTGGAATGATCTTGATTATAGCCAAAATGTTGGCAAGCCTGTAGTCATTGTTGTCAAATACACAGTTGTCCGAAAAAGGTATTGAAAGTGAAAAAACGGTTTTTTGGTAATCGGATGTAAGATTTTCGATTTCTAGCGGATGATTTTCTTCCCAGATACTAACTGAGTGTCTACTTATTTCCTTAGAAGGAAAGGTTTCTGGTGGATATTTTCAAAGGTAAACGTTTATAAACTACAAATGTTTTTGTGAGTATTTATTTATTTATTTGAATCCACACAACCCGGGGAGATGTTGGACATTCTGTCCGAAGTCTCCCCGAAGTAACGTAGATGACTAAGATTCCATTATTTTTTAGCGAATTCGAGTATCGGCACTAACCGGCACTGAATGTGTTTATATGTCATTTTATTTTCGTTTAATAATTTGGGATAGAGATATCCTGAGTGCACGTTAGGGCAGATATTCGAAATCGCTATTAGTTTTGATTGTTTGTTCTGCAAAATTATTTTTCTTTTGTTAGGCACCTACAGTTATAAATACTAAACTAAAGTGCCCAGATCGTACAAGAAAAAAAACTGACCGTGTATTTTCACCTGAACAGCTAAGAAAAGCTATAAAAGATGTGCGAACAAATAATTTGAGTATTCGCAAAAGTGCTGTTAAATATGGTGTTAGTAAATCAAGGCTTTTTGATTATTTTAACAAGACTAAAGATCAATATATTGAGTTTGCTGATTTGACGACTAATTTTAGGAAAAGTCAATTTTTTTCTCCTTTGATGGAAGATTCTCTGACTGCTTATTTAATTAAATGCTCAGCGATGTTCCAAGGTCTCAGACCAAAAGCTACTAGACGCTTAGCTTATGAATATGCAAATAAAAATGGCATTTAGTACCCGAAAACATGGAAAGCATCTAAATCTGCTGGAACTGAATGGTTTTCATCTTTTATGAAACATCATCCTAACTTGTCAATTACGACACCTTAAGCTACAAGTCTTGCACGAATGACTAGTTTCAATAGAGTGATTGTAGCTGAATTTCAAAACAAACTTCAGGATGTTATAACACGATTTAACTTCATATCGTCCGAGATTTATAATCTGGACGAAACTGGAGTAACTACAGTGCAACGTGTTCCAAAAGTCATTGCCCAAAAAGGGCAGCACCAAGTAGGTCAAGTAACCTCGCGAGAGCTTATAACACAGGTAGGAATCATAAATGCGGCTGGTCAAGCTTTAGCACCTGTTTGGGTTTTTTCTCGCCACCGCTTCGACAAAAGAAAAATGATTCCAGATACTGCAGGTATGGGTTTGGCTTATCCTTCTGGCTGGATGACTTGTGAAAATTTTTTGAAGGTTTTAGAGTATTTTGCTCAAAATATCCGGTGTTCAGTAGAAAAGAAGGTTTTGTTGATTATGGACAATCACGAATCCCATTTATCAATAGAGGGACTGGATTTCTGCAAGGAAAAAGGTATTGTCATACTTACCATCTCGCACATCCAACAAACTTCAACCACTGCACAGTGGTATATACATCCCAAAAAAATGGCCAAAATGTGTTTTCCTAATTTATGAAAAATAGTAAAATAATTACAGATTATGGGAGTAATATTATTAGATAAATAAAATTCACATTCACGAATAGTTAGCTATGAGATAAAACAAAAAATTTGAACTGTCAGAGTCTATCGTCTTTTCAAGTGCGTGTATATTCATCCGCGAAATAGCAATTTAAATTGTTAGTTTAGTAAAACAGAAAAGACGTTTTTGAATATAAACATGGACAGCATAAACACAGGTATTTTAGATTTTATAATTAATCCATAAACTTGATTAATGTTATGATATAGAATACGCTAAGGATAAAAATGTATTCACAAAGTTGAGCCCTAAATTTTCTTTCATTCACGAAAGATTTTTTAATATTGGCTATGTTTGGCGGTAATTATTTTTAACTGCTTTTAACCCTTCATTTCATGCTATTGCAGGTTTGCAACACAGATTTAATATGTGTATATTCGGTACTATAATTGAATAAGTGCGCTGTTCATGGTGTTGCAAATGTGAATCGAACCTTTATAGTTTAACTAGTTTAGTCCGCAGCCGAAAGTTGCGGCTAGATGTCAAGTTTTGAATTTTCATTGAGAGCGGTCCCGCGCGTTTTCATAACCTCTAAACAGAACGACAGATTTCACGTGGTCAACAAAGTAACAAGATTAGCTAGAAGTTTCGCTTACGGTTTCTTCGTCCAGGAAGGTACGTAGAATGGTTTATTTATGAATAATTGATAGTAGTGTGTAAAATAAACTTTCTACAACTATCTTTATATCTATGTTACAAATTTGCAACACCATGAAAACGGAGTTGAAAATTTTGTATAATTTATAGATGTCTCGTCGAAAGAAAGGTCCGCTGGAACCACTCACCCAGCAAGAATTGGAGGAGATTTGTAAGAATTGGAGTTGGAATGATGATAGCGAAGACGATTTTCAAGGTTTTTCTGATGACGACAGTGTAGTAGATCCGGAGTATCAACCTGATCAGGAGGAAGACAGTGACCTGGAACCAGAAGTTGTTCCTCTATCTAAGGATTCTGATGGTCGTAACTGTCGAACTGAAGCCACTATAATCCAGCCTGAAGAAATCACAGAAGACCTAATAGAAGAGTCTGTGCCAAAATCAGTTACCCATCCATCAACATCTTCTACAAAACGCAGAGCGGAAAATATTGTGTGGCGCAAGAAGAACTTGATTATTGATGATGACGCAATCAAATTCAAAGGTGATGAACTGCTACACAATAATATATTGGATTTAGATACACCGTATGATGACTTCAAATACTTTTTCAATGATTCTCTGATCGAAATGATTGTAAATGAAACCAATGTATACAGTACACAAAGAAATCCAAATAATCCTGCCAATATATCTGCAAAAGATGTAGAAACATTTTTAGGAATCTGTATCTACATGTCAGTGTCAAGATTACCAAGATCCCGTTGCTACTGGAGATCAGATATAGGAATATCAAATATCAGAAACGCAATGACCATAAATGAGTTTGAACGAATGAAAGGCATACTTCATTTCAACGATAACGATAAAATGCTTGCAAGGGAAAATCCTGGTTTTGATAATCTTCATAAAATTAGACCAATATTGTCTCAACTTACAAAACAATTTTCATCAGTACCCATGGAGTCCAAATTATCTATAGATGAGCAAATATGTGCTACTAAATGTAGACATCATTTGAAACAATACAATCCCATGAAACCTCATAAATGGGGTTTCAAAGTATTTATGTTGTGTGACACTACAGGATATTCATACAATTTTGAGATTTGCAAAGGATCAACCAATTGCTCCACCAAAGTAAATCCCGATGAATGTGATTTAGGTGCGAGTGCTAACGTTGTGGTACGCTTAGCAAGAATTATTCCCAGAAATATGAATTATCAATTGTATTGTGATAATTATTATACTTCCATACCACTGTTTACACATTTGACAAATCAAGAAATATACGTGCTGAGCACGATACGACGAAATAGCATACCTTGTACAAAGCCTACAGATGAGAAAATATTCAAGAAAACGTCCAGAGGAACATCAGAGGAATATGTTGCTCATGTTGATGGTGTTGACCTTAGTCTTGTTGCGTGGAATGATAATAAGGTAGTCAATTTGTTATCTTCTTGCTATGGTGAATTACCACTACATCCTGTTAGTAGATTCAATAGAAAAGAGAAAAAGAACATAACAGTTTCTTGTCCTAACGTCATCAAACAGTATAATGTACATATGGGTGGTGTGGATATGCTAGATAGCCATGTGGGTCGTTACAAAATACCAATAAAATCGAGAAAATGGTACCTGAGATTATTTTATCATTTGTTGGACATAACAGTTATAAATTCCTGGCTACTTTCTAAGAGAGCAAGGAAGCAGAAACAATCTCAGCTTAACAATGAGGTATTACTTGATGAGCAGTCTCTCTGGCAATTCCGATTGGAGCTTGCTCAAACCTTGTGTCTTGTTAGTAAAAGTTCCGAAAACAGAAAACGCGGTCGGCCGAGCAGCAATGTTGAATTAGAAATAAATCCAAACGTCATAAAGGACCAGCAGTGCACCCTCCATCAAAAAATGTGCGGATGGACCAAATTTCCCACTGGATAAAATATACCGAGTCAAGGCAAAGATGTAAAATCCCAAACTGCAAGGGCTACACACATTATAAATGTGATAAATGCGGGTTGCACCTTTGCTTTACTAAGATGTTAGCGGTATTTTTATTTTACATTATTGTTCCAATTACGGTGAACTAACGTCCTAGCGATTCCATGAAGAGACCGTCGGCTGTAGCTTGTTGTGCGTCATCGCCTGCCCCTAACGCGAATTTAAAAATTAGTCATAAAACCCTTAAGGTGGCCGATGCTTCCTGAAAAAATATTATTACTGTCGCGGCAAGCAAGCAGTTCGCTTGGCTTAGCTCCTGTTTAAAATCATACAATAAACAGTGTTAAACATTCGATTTCTTAATTATTCCAACAACGATTTTTTCCTAAATTTAACAAAAAGAAGTGAACAATTTACCGATAAAAACAAAGGATAAGAACTGTTTTTATAGTTTTAATGTGAATTAAATTCTGGTTAGCAAAGTTCTGGGTCATGTTGTTGTAAATTTGCAACATGCTATATATTTTATATATATGACAATAAAAAAATGCTACATTCACAAACCTCCTTATTTTGCCCTTCCTGTTAAAAATTTACCTGGAATTCATTTTCATGCAAAATTTGTAAATTCATGAAATGAAAGCTTAAAGCTTATACATACGTTTAAAAAGTTCTAGAAAAATTAAGTGCATAAAACTGCATTTTTACTAGAAAAACACGTTTCAGATGCAGTACATATAACCTACGGAACAGGCCCAACAAACGAAGGGAACACCTCTCGTTGAGCATTTAGTGATATAAAGTTATTGTCAGAGATAACTAGAATAAAGGAAAACTAATAATTCGTTTCAAAAATATTCTAATTGCACTTACACGCCAGTATCCACTAAATGCTTCTTCATTCGAAGAATATTGAAATAAAAGGCAAAACTATACCTGGATCTCTTTCCCTGGTATCCTATGCCTACCTCAGCACATAAAGTTTTAGTTCATGCCAAATATATTGTATCAAATAGTATTTTGCCTATTGGCGTTTTTAGTGAGGATACTTCAGTATCAAGAAATAAAATTTATAAGAGAGACAGAGAATTTCGTTCAAGGAAAGATACCTACTAGAATTAGTAGAATTCACAATTTATCAGACATTTTCAACCGAGTTCTGGATACCTCTGATCCAATCATTTCCACTTTAAATATAGTTTTCAGAATGGCTAAAAGAAATCGCATTAAATTAACTTCTGAAGTTATTACCATGTTAGAAGCTCCTTCAATCAACATTAGTAAGTGTGTCGATGTTAACAAATATGTGTGTACATCTACTGGTATCAAGGAAAATACCTACTGACGAAAGTGAAAAGGAAGACCAAGAAGAATATTTAGAAGAACTTCAGCATAATGATGAACCAAATCAACAAATGACACTTATCTCCTCGGAACAAATTATTCCATTTCCCAAAGCAGCACCACGAAAGTCAACCACTACAAATCGAGGACATCGTAAGGAAAAATGCTTGATAGCCACTGATACCCCTGAAAAGGAGGTCCTTGAAGCTGCAAAAGTAAGAAGAATGACAAAAAGTATTCCAAAAAAGACTGTTAAGAGAAAAATTCCCCCGGAAAAATTATCAAAAAAAAAAAAGTTTCAACAAGAAATATCATCAGACGAGTCAACAGACCAAAACATTTCTTCAGGTGAGAGCATATATGATCATGAAGAAGACGAATTAGAGCAGTTTGACAGTACTATTTTTTTTGATACTATTAATGTACCTAAAGGAAGATTTATAATTGCTAAGGTGTACGACATAAGACAATCATGTCGTAAATAGTCAATCTACAGGTAGCTATGAAGTACAGTCTTTTAAAAGGAAAATCCCTTCCAATAGATTTATACGAACTAATGAAGAGTCAGCATTTGTCGCCTATACGGATGCAGAGCTTGTATTACCAACTCCTTCTGAGGATAAGAAGCCTCCTTTTCAAAACATGATATCGTTCCGTTGATGGAAAAGTGACATAACTCAGAAATACTAATTTTTGAGTTAATTAGTTAGCATTGTCACAAAAGGCTAAAACATTTATATGTAAAAGCGGAACATTTGTAGTTCTATCCTGTCGCCACTAGAGAGCAGAAGTGTCACTTGTCCA
This sequence comes from Dorcus parallelipipedus, assembly GCA_958336345.1. Lineage (NCBI taxonomy): Eukaryota > Metazoa > Arthropoda > Insecta > Coleoptera > Lucanidae > Dorcus > Dorcus parallelipipedus. Next base: position 9,806,766 of record OY284483.1, on the reverse strand, counting down.
TATACCAAAAGTACAATAACCTTCTATGGAACAACGTCAGTTGTGAGCATGGGGGGGACACTTAATTCCATACATCAAGTACAATGAGGAAAGCTTTCTTCCAGGCTCATAGATGGCGAAACTGATCAAATTTAAAATTCCCGGGCATAATGCTAACGCTGTGACACTAGCCAACGAACAAACTTCACATCAATTAACCACATTTTATGTAGAATTGGCGTTGGTTATGTTTGTATGTGTATTAATTATTTGCGGCTAGTTAAGAGTTTATTGTTCGTTTTTCTTTGGTGTTTAGCGTTTAATTTGGTTTTTGGTGATTATTATTTAGTTTTTTAGTTATAGTTTAGTGTTAGTTTTTCTTTGGAGTTTAGTAATTAGTTTTTTTAGGTTATTAGTTGTTTTTTGAGTTTAGTTAGTTATTTAGTTTTTTAGGTAGAGTTTACAGTTTCTTTTTCTTTGGAGTTTAGTGTTTAATTTGTTGTTGAGTTTAGTGTTTAGTTGTTATTTGAGTTTAGTGGTTAGTTTCGTTGTTCTTTGAGATTTCGTGTTCGTTCTTGAATTAAGTAAGAGAATGCCAAAAATTCAATTAAATTTTCGTATTAATAAGTTGTTTTTCTGTAGATATGGTTGGTGTTTATGGTTGGACCTGTTCAATAAATGGGTGCACTTATGTGGTAACCCACGTTTGATGCAAGAATGCACAAGTGAGAAAATATATAGCAATTGCAGAGTGTGCCACAAACACTTTGCTGAAGAGGACGTGGGTCCTAATCAGAAATTATTGCCAGGTGCAATTCTACAGCTGAATTTACCAGGTATAGCTCGTAATATACAAATACTAACACAATGAAATTAATTCTATTGTTTTTAAAAAAGATAAAGGACAGTTGAATGTGGAGGAAGTGGAGGAACACATGGTAGCTGAAGAGGTGCAAAGGACTGAAGTAGATCGAGAGCTGCCTAGTACCTCGTCACAGGGTATGTAACATCATAATTTATTAGTATGAAAGCTTTAACATGTTCTTGTCAATCATTTTTTTTTGTCACTCACAATGAACCGATAATTTAATATAATAGATTCCATGACGCATATATGTGACAGCAGTTTCTGAAGAAAAATTGGCGACGCCTATATAGTTTGGACACGATTGTGTTAAAGCATACGTGCAAATATAGTTTGTTAAATGCATCTTTTTAAGCATGACACTGATAAACAGTACTAGTAAAACCAATTTTTATATGTAGCTGTTGCATCTAGGTACATTACTCGTGTAGATTGAAAACGGAACGTCTTTAAAAGAATGTTTGTAAAGTAAAACTGACAATTACTTGCCTTGAAAGTAATGAAGCATTTCATACAGATAAAATCAATGACGTGCGTGAAAAGATTCTTGTAACAGTAAATAAAAATAGTTGTAATAGTAATTTGAAAGCAGTTCTGACTAAATAGTTCGTTGGTATTACACCCATCAACATTTTACACTGAATGCAGCTGTCAAAAGTGATAATTACTTTGAAACTTTGATGTATAACTGGTTCTTACAGTTCCAAGTGAGTCAGAAACTGCTATGCTATATATTTACCTACAGTAATTGCAGTAGTCCATGATTTTAAGTTAGTGGGTCGGCTATCATGTCACATGTTAAATTAGAGAAATTGAATTTGATATAAAAAATAACAGACATCAAATTGTGACAATTCAACTTGATGAACTTTTCAATTGAATTATTTTTGTTACAGCGGCTGAACAGACTGCAGAAATGGGAACACTTATCAGCCAAAATCAAAGTGGAATGGTAACTTCACAATTAAAGCGTAAGTGTTTATGTGTAGAGAATATTACCTACTGTTACATAAACACACTATCTTTGTAGAAAAGAGACAGTGTTACCTGGCAAGCATTCATTATAGAAGAGCAGCAGAATTAACTTCAAACGAACGGTTTTTGTATCAGCAGTTGAAAAACGTTAAAAGAATGGCTGCTCGATATGCAAAATCAAAAAAATCCTTAGCACAGAGATTGAAAGCTGCAATAAAATATGCGGCAAATAGAAATTTCAATAAGATTGTATCAAGTATGGATCGAATTAAGACTAGGTTCTTCCAAAGCCAAATTGAAAATTCACGCAGAAAAACCAAAGGACGGAAATATACTCTGGAAGATAAAATATTAGCATTAGCTCTGTTTAAACAAACAGGAAGAAGCGGGTATAGATTTTTATCGCATCTCTTCATATTGCCGTCCACTAAAACAATTATGCGACTGGTAAGCAAAATTAATATTCGACCGGGTCTGAATGAGCAGGTGTCTGAAGTACTCAAAACAGAAGTCACAACTTTGAGACATGAATCAGAAAAGTGTTGTATAATCATGTTTGATGAAATGCATCTTGCATCAGCATTATCTTATAATGCAGCAGAAGATGTTATAGAGGGATTTGAAGATTTTGGATATAAACGATCAAATAATCTTGCAAATTCTGTTCAGGTGAGTATGAGGTGTAACAATTCAAATGGTAGTCTGATGAAAAATAATTCTAGGTTTATGGAAACATAAAACGCAAGTGGAAACAGCCTGTATTTTATAATTTCGTAAAAGGAGCAACTAATTACGCTGATATAATGAATATTTTGAAAATAATAAAAAAATGTCATTAATGTGGCCTAAAAGTCCTTGCTACAGTTTGTGACCAAGGCACTAACAACGAAGCCGCAATAAAACATCTTATTGCTCAGACAAAAGAATACTACATGCGACAAGGAAAAGTGCTGTATGATGATATATTTGAAATTAACGGTAACATGGTAATACCTCTATTTGACTGTCCCCATTTACTAAAAGGCATAAGAAACAATTTTTTAAAATACAATATACAGTTTGTACTGGATGGACTAACGAAAATTGCAAAGTGGTCTGAGATGACAGCACATGTGATGGATCATTACTTTGGCAGTTTGCGAATGATGCCTCGTCTTACAGATGAGCATGAGTCCGTTTGTAACTAGAACAAACCGTCGTGAAAGTGATGAAAAAAATGAAAGTATCACATTGCGCTCAGGTTTTTAGTCACTCCGTTGCTGTTGCTGTGAACATCTTGGCCACCTCAGGTTTGTTACAAACACATACAGTTTTTTTAATGAATATTTTTACATGCATCATTGCTACATAATTGATTTTTTTTAGACGTACGCATTTTCAGCCCTTTTTCATCAGAATATGTGATGAAGTTAACTCTATACATTCATTTTATTTAATAGTGATATGAGACAATGATTTGCATGATGAAAAGATCCATTAAATAAAGTGTATATTCCCTTTATGATATTTTTGCAGACAAGTAAACGATACTCATTTGATTTGCAGGATTATCTGTTGAGATTGGAGGTATGAATTACAGACTAACTCCTGCAGCAACAGATACAGCAAAACTATGTGAATTCCTCGATGACCTCTTTGACAGCGTAAATGGCAGTCTTATTCGTCCTATTCGAGGAAAGGAGCTTAGATGTGCTGTAACAAGTGTTAGTCCTCACCAAATGTATTGGACAGCAGCTATCAATACATTATCAAGTATGAAATTTCTTACTCCTAGAGGAACATTTACACCACCAAGTATAAAGAATTTCATTTTTACATTAAAAAATTTCCACATCCTGTACAATAGATTACAAAAAGAAGGATTCAAATACATGACTCCTCGTACATTTAATCAAGATCCGCTTGAAAACTTTTTTGGAAGAATACGGCAACGAGGAGCTCGTTACAATAATCCGAACTGTGGAGCTTTCACTCCATTTTATAAGAGTCTTCTTGTTAAAAGTTTCACATCTCCTCATTCTCTTGGCATGAATTGCGAAGATGATAAATCAGAAATGTTTGTTACATTACAACATCTTGTGACACAGGTAAGAGCATGTATTTTCTATTTCCATATAGATGAATGTTTTCATTATGTTTATTGCAGGATACTCAGGAAACTACAAAGAAAATCCAAATGATTTCCATTCCCGATACAGTTCAAGGAACATCATCAATGCAACAGAAGATAATTTATTACATTAGTGGATATTTAGTGAAGAAAATTCTTCCGCAGTACCAGTGCCTAACGTGTAATAATAATTTCGTAACTACAAGTGATGAATGTGTAGAAGTTTCTTCATTTACTCTTTTAAAAGACTATCGCAGCCAACGGAAATTACAGTATGTTAATAGGACATTTTTTGATTTTGTGTGTAATGTTGTAACTATAATACAATATATTTGCAACAATCATTTAGATATATGTAATATCGTTTATAATATTCACAATTGTGTACAAACACAAGTGAAATTGGACTTTGACGAAAAATGCTCTTTACATATAGAGGAGATAGAAAAAAAAGTTATAAAGAAGCTTACTTCTATTATCATATTTAATCAGATAAAACAAATAAACAATATTTTACGAGGAAGAGATTTACATAATCTTGGCAATGATGCTCCAATAATCTTTGTTAAAGCTAGAGAACACTATTCAAAATCGTTTAAAAAACGAAATACTTAAGCTTTTTGTATTTGTATATATATAAGATATTAAACACTGTAGAAATTGTCTGTATTGTATGTATGTATTTCTGTAGATATCTTACTGTTAAATAAACGTCTCAGATATAATTATTTGAATATGTTTTCCATAAACATGACGAAAACTCACGTTTTAAGCAAATTCTTAAAACATGATTTTTTATAGGCCGTCTTTTAAAATTACTCGAACAAGCGATTGAGCGTTTGATTAATATGCAATTTCCTATGTAATTGAGCACTTGATTAAGGTAAGAAATCGCACGTTAAATAAATGCTCGAACGGCTGTTCGAGTAATTTTAAAACACGGTCAAAATTTCGTCAAATTTAAATTTGAATGTGGTGCCTATACTGGCGGCAATAACTTTAGTTTCTTCCAAGCCATTAGAGGGTGCTGTTAATGTAATGGCTAACGGTAACACAGTGTCCTTTCTGTATCTTATATTCTGTGGTTGTGAGTCAGTCCCAGTGGTAGAATGTAGTGTGTCGTCAAATGTTTGTAGTAAAACGTCATATTTCAATTGTGTAGTTTTTGTTTAAAAAGGTAAGTGAATTAATTCTGATTTCATGACTTATAAAACGTCATATTTTGAGATGTGCCATTCTTCTCTATAAAAAACTCAAGGCGAGTTTTCGCGATAGTAAAGTTGTAACTTTGTTTTAACTTTAGCCGGAAGTGCCGCCATGTTCACTTTCAGTCAAGTTATAACGTTGGTCAAGAGCAAAGTTAAAGACGTCATAGAATTGTCACTGCTTAAATTTGGTTAGATGTGATCTTATTCCACAACAAATCCGAAGTCATGATTTCATGAATTTATACTATAGATTACAGAGCATTCCATTCATACTTTTTGAAATTCAAAAAAGCTTTAATTTTCACTTTAATGATTTTATTTGAACTGACAACCTGCAAGTAAGAACGATTTTCGTTTTCGCGATAACTTAAAGTTGGAATTATAGAGATGTCATTTAAGTTACTTTCAGTTATAACTTCGCGTTTTAACTTTGTACCGCGAAAACTCGACTTCAGTCTTATTGATTTATGTAACGTCACTTTTCGGAGTGTGACAGTTTTCAACATATATTACAAACTAATGTTTTATTTATGACTGTGTTATAACCTCAGATTTCGAAATGTGACGCTTTTCTCCAAATGTTAGTAAAATAAGTTTGTAATTATGAGAAATAATTGTTTTAGGTTAAGTAGCCGTTATTGCCCAAAATGATGTCTAAACGAACTCAACTGATTATAAAGCTGACGCAGAAAATTAATAAGGATAATATTCCACGTTGGGAAGTTGTCGAAAGTGAGGAGACCACCAAAGGCATGGTGAATACATCATCTGAAAAAGGTTATTAAAGTGTCATTTGGTTTTTTATTCTGCTAGTTGTCTGTCCTTGTTTTATATAAGAGTTAAAGTAAGTGAAAATGTTGTCTTGTTTTAGGTAGTTCTTCCTTCATCAATGAAGATGATTGTTTGTTCAAGTCTGATGAGAATCAAAGAGTTTCCACATCTACTAGCCGTGATGAAGATCCGTTTCACAGATCTGATGATTCATTTCAAGACCCAAATTATTCATGCGATTCCAACAGTGAAAGTTCATCAGAGCCTGAGAAAGAAAATGTATCAAGAAATACAGAAATTGAAGTAGTACAGCAGAACGTAGAAAATCTTAGCACAGAAAATGATAATGCTATTAAGCGAACTAGAAAACGTAAATCTGATAAATTGCTCTGGAAAAAAAATTCAGCAAAAATAGCTCGAAATTCTGGTAAAGAATACGTGTCATCTTCAAAGTCATCAAAAGTCATTAAGGCAAGAAAAATGAAACCTCCCTGTACAGACAGCTGTAAACTGAAATGCAATTCAAGGGTTTCTGCAGAATCTCGTCAACAAATTTTTGAAAATTATTGGGCTCTTGAAGACTTGCAAAGACAACGAGACTATTTGTCATCATGCATGACCTCCATTAAACCAAAATATCAGTATCCTCGGAATGAAAACAAACGACGCGATAACAATGCCTTTCATTTTGTTATTAATGGAGATCGCATTCGTGTTTGCAAAATATTTTTTAAATCCTCTTTAGATATGACAGACCGACCAATAAGAACAGTGACTGAGAAACGGAATGGAGTTGGAGGAATGATTTCCAGCGATTTTCGTGGAAAACATGGAAAACTTGAAACAGGCATAAAAGAAGGAGTACGAAATCATATAAACTCCATACCCAGGATTGAGAGTCATTATACAAGGGCTCGTTCTTCGCGTGAATTCATCGAAGGTGGTAAGAGTTTACGTGACTTGCACAGAGATTATGATTATAACTTACCTTATGCCAAGTATTTAATTTATCACCAAATTTTCAGTCGTGAATTCAACATTTCCTTTTTTAAGCCAAAAAAGGACCAATGTGGAGTTTATGCGACTTACACAAATACTTCTGAAGAAGATAAAGAACATTTAAAATACGAATACGAGATCCATTTATCAAAAAAAGAATTGTCCCGTGTTGAAAAATAGACTGACAAAGTTGATAAAAATTATGTAGTAGCTTGTTTTGATCTCCAGGCTGTGATGCCATGTCCTCAGGGAGATACGTCAACATCTTACTATAAGTCTAAGCTCAATATTTTTAATTTTACGGTTTATGAAATACGACAGAAAGAACAAGGAGATCAGTGCTATTGCTATGTATGGGACGAAAACCCAAGGGGAGCCAGTGAAATTGGTTCTTGTCTTCTAAAATTTATAGAAGAGATATCAATATCAAATCCTGATGGTGCAGTAGAAATTGTGTTCTATTCAGATAACTGTGTGGGACAACAAAAGAATCGGTACATTTTGACAATGTATGTTTATGCTTTAATGACATTCACAAACATAAAATCTATAACGCATAAATTTCTACTAACGGGACACACACAGAACGAAGGGGATTCTACACATTCTGTGATCGAGCGCCAGTTGAAACGTACTTTAAAATCGGGACCAATTTTTTTACCAACCGAATACGTTGCTCTAATTAAAAGTGCAAAGAAAACAGGAAGACCATACAAAGTGCAGGAATCGTCTTTCAAAGATTTTTTTGATTTAAAAAAATTAAAATGTAGATAACAGAAGTAATGATGAAGATAGCAAGATAACTAATATGAAAATAATAAAAATTGAAAAAGAAGATCCATTTAAAATTGTTTATAAGACGTCCTACGCACAAGAAGATTACAGTGTAGTGAACATAAAAAACCCTAGGGCAGCAGTAAATAGAACGAAAAAATTACATTACGATCACTTTACGAAGAGAAAATAAAAATTCCTGAACAGAAGAAAAAAGGGCTATTGGAATTACTGAAACTTAAACACATTCCGCACCGTTATGCCAAATTTTATAGCAAATGTGAAATGTTTATATGTTTATATTATCATGTTTATATTATATATGTGATATGTTTAGTTTATAATATTTAGATACAATCGAATAACGCACATTTTCCTATCCAAATTATACCTTTTACCCTATCCGAAAAGTTCATATCACTCTACTGGAAACTTTGCAATTTTTAGATGTGTCACTTTTCCATCAACGGAGCGATATGTATTTTAATTGCAATTTGGATGAGTATCAATTGCAATAATTTTTCAATAAAAACTGCATTCATTTGAAACTGTAATCATTTTTCAGAAAAAATCCTTTCATTTGATTCAAATTTTTGTGTTTATATTTATGTCCAAAATCTCCCCTATACATGTCCGAAGTCACCCCACATGCGTGGTGACTTCGGACACTTGACATGTTTAAAAAAAAATTATAACCTGAAAATTCAATGTATATTGAAAATCGTTATGTTAAGAAGACGTATTAATAGTTACATTCTGATACAAAATTAAGTTAATTTTAAAAAAACCTAATTGTTACGATGTACATTTAAGTAAAAATCGTCCGAAGTCTACCCGGTCTCCCCTACATTATCAGTACTAAATTCTAATAAGCTACTACGATAAACCTACCTTCAACACGTTACCTCACGACTAGGGTACATTTATGTGATTGTGTTGTGATCCCGATAATATTTAACACCTTTCCGAGCTATTTACAAAGCCTCAGAAGTGTCACCCGTCTGAAGTTACAAGTGTGACCGTTAGTAACCATCATTGTCATCAGTAGCTGCATTCGATTCGCAACCGAAATCAATTCATTTTTATCAGTAGATCACTTAGAAGTGATCTGGAGCAGTTTCGTTACATTTCGTTAATGGCGAATTCTGCACGAATCGAACGCGTAAATTCTTTTTGAATTGATTTAGATCGGTGAATCGAATGCAACAGTATTCGTGAATTCGGAGAATCGAGGCAGTGACGCGCAAGGCTCACTTACAATGTAGAAACGGGCATCCATGCCGTCACAATTTCGGATTTCATCTATATTTTATGAAATATTTGCCCACGCGATATAAAATCAGCATAAGTACTTAAGACAATCTTGTATCATAACATAGCAATAACAAAAACGAAAGAAATATCGGGTTCTATACATCATGGTACTTGCACCAGGACGTCTTCCTACGCGGTAGGCAGGGCTAAACGGGGCGATTTACGAAAAATTGTACTTTTTTATTCGGTAACGTACACTTCTCTAATTGCACAAGCTCTTACATCTGTACATATGCATTGATAATCTGACGTTAAAAAGTTTTTCCCCCTAGAATTTTTAATTATTTCTCAAAATCGAAAACTCCTGTAAGCCCACGTGTTAGGGCCGGTATTATAGCATTTAGTTTAAAAGTGCAGTTTACGTAAGGTCTGTTTCTGCAGCGTTCCGGACTAGTTTGAGACCGTCAAGTATATTCGCCCGTCGAATTAATCACAGCTTTCAAGAGCTGCGTTAAATGTAAAATTTTGATCAGCGCATGCTTCTGGCTAGTGTTGGACAGAATCGAGTTCTTTTAAGAATCGAATACTCGGTATTCGAGTACTTTCAAGGATCGAATACTAATCCGAGTACAAGTACTCGAGTACAAATACAAGTATCGAGGACCGAGAAGGATGAGGATACGTCTTCGATGTCCAACATCTCGAATACGATTCACTGTAAGGTTGAGTTTTAGAACTTTGCTGCTTGTAATGTAACATGAGACTCATCCGGAACGGCTTTGCCATTCATTGTGTGTATATACTCAAAATTTACATGTTTATTTATTATACTTCAGTACATATTCGAGTAAGGTACAAACTCGAGTACTCGAATACAAACTCGGGTATTCTAATACAGAGAGTACTTTTAAAAATCGAATACTTTTCGATTCTTTGTATTCGAATACCCCATCACTACTTCTGACGGTTTCGAACCAGTCAGGGACTGCTTAAAGACTTCTACCCACACGCATGTAAGTCGGCCGATTTGGTTTGAACTAAGGCTGGGAATCATATTCGAATAATTCGATTATTCGAATACATGTGCACTCTCTATTGGAATACGTTCAAATTTAATAACTCATATTTTCAAATTATTCCAATTTTAAAATTATTCAGTGAATTGAAAAATTCAAACATTCGAATACTAACTTGACCCAACTCTACTCAAGCTCCAATTTCCATGAAATCGGACAAAACCGATTGCGTAGTCATATTATAACGTTTAAAAAGTTATGAATTTTGTTGTTCCTTGGGTATTATAACGCCTGATAGGTAGATCGCTAATTCTCCAATTTTTTCCCCGTATCTTATTTCGGGCTGCACAAAAAAGGGATCACGGTTTGGACTTGAAAGGAGGGCCGGCAGGAAAAATCGATCGGGCGAGGTTGTTCCTCGATCCATTTTTACCGTATCGACCGCGTTGCAGTTTATCGTTTGGTAATTTATAATATTATTTTCTGTGTCGAGAAACTCCTGGATTTTCGGGTAAGAATTTCCTTTTCGTTTTTTTGTTGTCTTGATTTGGGAATTCCGTTTAGAGTTTTAAGGAGACGTATTGGAGACGTGTCGGCTTTAGCGACGAGGCAACCCATTCCCGAAACCATTTTTATTTACACCTTGATCGGCGCTTACAATTAGCGAGGTTTTCCTCTCGGGCGTCCAGATTTTCCCTCCTATATCGACGGAAGAGGATACAGTCGATGGGAATATGTAAGCTGTGCATGGACCGCGATTGATGAGCTGTTTATCACCATTTCTCCGCTGAACGTTTTTTTTTTTTGCACCATGTGTGTAAATCGCTATCTAGTAAATTGATATTTGAAGTTAAAGAACATGAACTAATTTAATTTTTTTTGTAAACAGTAATCTCTGATTAATTACGTTATCTTTCTCAAATTTTAATAACTATTCATTAACCTTTTATTAGTTAATAAAGTCATATCTGGATTTATTATTATTATTATTTTTTTTTGTCTGTTCAATAATTTTCTACTTTTCATTAATACCAAGTGTAAACGGAAGTGAAGCTTCAAATCTGGTTTATTTATAATTTGTCTATGTACATTTTTTTTGCAATCCAATATTTTCATTATTATTAATTCATGTTTGAATTTACATTATTATTATTATATATTTTTTTTAATTAAATTTATTTATTTATCTTTGCTGTTTTTTTTAAAAAAATGAAAAAATTGCGGTCTGTGGTTTTCAAAAATTTGCCAATACTTTCCAATTTTCAATTGGCCAACATTTACTTTAAATTTAGAAAATTGGTGGCGCCCATTTTTATTTTATTTTGTTTTCTTATTCATCACTTAAACCTACGACCTTTGTGCCTCCGAAAGTTCGACAGCCATTGGCATTAGTTAATCCTACACTTGTAGGTTACAATATCGTCATGCAGGTCGAGACATATGTTTAGCGAGATCACGTAGTCGGCCGAGTTAAGTGCGTACACAGTGTTGTTTTGGTGAATATGGCTGATTTAAGAAGTTTATCAAAAGAATTTTTAAGGGAGTTCATCGAGATTTATAAGGAAAACCCATGCCTATGACAAACTAAAAATAAAGAGTATAGCAATAATAATCAGAAACTAATTAAGAAACTTGAGGAAGTGGAAAAGAATGCATGATCTGAACATCGGAGAGTTGCGGAATTCGAGAGAAGTGGAACCGGCACCAACGAGTTGTATACACCCACTCTTTGATATTATGAGCTACTTCTGTTCTTGATCGATCAAGATGATCCCAGAGCAACATCCCTAATGAAGAGGAAATAAATCAAGAGGAATTACTGATAATAAAAACAGTTTGAATGTAGAATTGGGAGCAAATTGAAATTCACTGCTCTTTATCTAAGTCAAATTTTCAATAAGCAATCAATTTTATTTTTGACAGCACCTATTTCCAATTTGAGGACAAATTTTATAAACAAACCCTCGGCACACCCATGGGCAGCAGTCTTTCTCCAATTTTAGCTCAATATGTTGTTGACAAATTACTTGCTTACCAAATCTACCTTTTAACATTCCTTTCATAAAGAAATTTGTAGATGATATTATCTGTGCCATTCCTACTGGTACTCAAGATGACGTTCTACGCATTGTTAATAATTACAATCCTCATATACAATTTACCATAGAAAATGAACAAAACGGGACCATCCCTTTCCTGGACATGAAACTTCATCGAAACAATTGTACGATCATCACCAGTTGGTACAAAAAAAAGCATGGCATCAGGGAGGTACATACACTATCTGTCTCATCATAACCAAAAAACCAAAATTAACGTTCTTCTAGCCTTAAAAGACAGAATTCTCAGAATTTCACACAACTCCCACAAAAAACAAGATCTATTTAATTTACGTGATCTTTTCGTTCAAAATGATTACCCACTCAAACTTGTTAATAAATTACTGTTTAGCACACCCTTGACTTCCCTCCAGGACGAGTCACCTGACTCACCCCAGAATACAAACGAATTATAACTCACAACTTATAAATCACTTCCTTACATTGAATCTCTTTCCCCAAAATTACGAAAAATCATTATCAAATACAGGCCAAATCTGAAAATTACGAACAAATACATTTTAACAATAGGAAACATCTTCACTAAAACCAAAGCGTCTATTGGAAAATTCCACCAATCAAATTTAATTTATAAAACACCGTGTTCTTATTGCCCTCTTGTTTACATCGGCCAAACTAAAAGACTTTTGAAAGATCGCAACATCTCACACAGAAGTGACAGTAGAAATATTAACAAACCCAATCGTTGCGCCCTTGCTGACCACGTAATAACCACACAACACACCATGGACTATGAAAACACAAGCATTCTAACTCTTGAAACAAACTTAAATAAAAGACTCTTTATAGAAAACATCTTTATTTAACATCACACACAATACAATTAACGTCAAAACTGAACAAACTGATATAAACTCAGCTTATGCCAATTTATTAGACATTTGTAATAACATCATCAATAATTGATTGCTCGTTTTTTACCTTTTGAAACCCTTACATCTGTCATAATTTTTAATTTTTATACTTATTTAGTGATTTCCTTTATCTTAAGTTTTATACAGGTATTAGGTTGGCAACGTCCTTTAGTTACAAAGTTCAAATCAAAATGTCGCGGTAATTGCACATCTCACCACTTGCGGTGTTTTTATTATTTTTCGACTCAAATCTATGTCATCAATGTAAATTAACCACGTACTTACTCATGTCAACGTTTATTTTAATGTGTTCTACAATAACTACTCGTGTTAAATCCCGTTTACAACTTGTTTATCACATGTGACAAAAATTATTGGTTGGATTTGTTCTTCCATTTGCCAGAAATGCATGTGTCTTACTTGTAACTTCACATTTGTAAGTATTCCTCTAAACCTGGTTTGTGACCCTTTTGGTATTAAGAAAAAATATATTACAGCGTCCTGATGAAGGGAATAACCATTCTCGAAAGCTCGACATAAATTAAAGAAGTTTTATTAAACCTTTACTGACTGCACCCCCAATAATACTTCACTCATAAACTACCAGTCAAGACATCAAAATTCATAAAAACAGTTACAGTTTTATTGAAAACATGCTTTATTTCATCAAAATTACCATCTGACTTCAATCTATGTATAACGGTGCCATTTGACAAGTCCTCTTGCTCAGTATCGTTAGGTGGCATGTAATGGCATGAGCGTAACAATCTCTATTGTTTCCAATTTTAAATTAATTTCAGTGGAAAGTTCTAAAACGGGCTGCCAATATTCCGAAGACATTTTCTATAATCCTTCTAGCTCTACTAAGACGGTAGTTGAAAATTCGTTTCTCGCAATTTAATTCTTTCTGACTGAAAGGATTTAATATGTCTGGGCGAAGGACAAAGGTCATCTAGTGTTTCGTATTACTCCACCATCCGAAACTCTTCCATTGGTACCAATGTCACACATAATAAACTCATAGTAAGCGTTAGCAATTGTCATTAATACAATGCTGTTCCTCTTTTTATAATTAAAGAAATACGAGCCGCTTCAATATTAATGTGTTTTCCGTCAACTGCACCGATGCACATGCACCAAATTCTTTTGCAATTCCTTTCCATTCATCTTCTGTCGTAGGAAATTGAAATTAAGTACATACATTAATATTTTAATTTATTTTTAGGAAGAAAACACAATCATGTGGAAATAGCGTTCCACCCTAATTTATAAATATACCGTTTTTTCGCCGTCTGCTACCAGCATGTCATATCTGGATTACAAATGTCTTCTGCTAATAAAGCAGAGACTCAGCGTTCTGCCGTCAACGTCCAGATCAGGAGCTCCATCTTCTAGAGCAGTGAAAAAAATTAAGAAAGCAGATGCGGCACTGGACATTGTAACTCACAAGCCTCAGTGGAAAGTCAGGAAGTTAAGTTAAATGAAGTAGGAAAAGAAAGTAGCCCGTTACATTGGCGTTACATTGTTAGTGTCCAGTTAAAAGATTTTGTGATACAAATTTCATCGGACAAGAACCAACTTTAGATATAAATAAGTAATTTGATATATAATATTAATATGTGGCGCAAGATTCAAACAAAAAACAGCGTACGGTCCACTACTTATGATTGTCAACAAATTGTTAAAAGTGTGCATTTTTTTTACCTTTTAATCCTGGAAATAGCGGAGGTGAGAACTGTGAAGATATATGTGATGCAAGATGTGGTGGAAAGAATAACGGCGGAGTATTTCTTCGAGCTTCCATCGAGAACTGGTCGAAATCCAGCACTGCAAGAAAATAAATAACATTCTTTAAAGCAACTTTCAATTGCATTGAATCGTAAAAATTATCTAATTTGAAAATATTCAAAAGAATTTGACATTCTAGAACAAGGTGAATTTCTAAAAAATCCTAGTTGCTCAAGTAAGACTCTATTTTGCTCAAAATATTTAAGAAGTAAAACCGATTTGAATAAATTTTGTCATGAGAGTAGGGTATCATCTGCGTTTACAGTTATTTCATAATTTAAGAGGAAGGTTGACGAATCATTTCTAAATAGAAAACGAATCGGTACAACTAGTGAGACCTATGGCACTCCAAAACTATTTCCTATTGACCTATGTTAACCTGAGTTTTGATTTCCATTCGCATCAGAATATAAACTTTATATTAAATATAAACTTTCCAATCTAAGAAGACAAGCGATTAAATGCTCGCTTATACTTATGGTATTTAATGCACCAATACGATTATGACAGTCACCGACTAAAATCACAAGAAGTTTCAATTTTGCGTTGTTCAGTATATTGCTACGATAAAGGGCAAGCCTTCATCATGTTACGATAAGGGCGGCCCTACTATGTTACGGTAAAGCCCCAGCCTCCACCATGTTACGATAAAGCCCAAGCCTTCACCATGTCGCGGTAAGGGCGGCTCCACTATGTTACGGTAATGGGCGTAGGTAGATGGTAGTAGATGGTAGAGCTTGAAAACACAGTTGTTTAAAAAAGAAATTAATACCTCTTTATTCACGAAAAAGAATTAAATAAATGTAGTTCGGGGGTTTGTCTTGAAATGTAGGAATGCGGTCCGGGTGGTTGCGGTGACGACTAGCTCACGTTGTTCCCTTTAGGACGGACGGCAATGTTGTCGGCGGCAGTGGCAGGTGATGGCTTCCAGCAATGTTAATGCTGGGGTGGCGACGACGACGTTGTGGGTGGCGACGACGACGTTGTGGGTGGCGGCGACGGCGTTGTTGGACGTTGGCGGCGGCAATGTTGCTGGACGGCGATATTGGACGTTGGCGGCGGCAATGTTGCTGGACGGCGATGTTGGGCGTCCCCTCGTGGATTGGCACTAGTGCCCTGAGTGGCTGAGTCCGTCTGGTGGAAACGACTCTTGACGGATGGACTCTCTGGGTGACGGCCTCTCCGATTGACCGTCGACGGACTCTCTGTCGGACTGACTCCTGTGTACCGGACTGTGGGACCAACTGGGGACCAACTGTCTGTTCAACTGACTGTTCAACTGTGGGATCAACTTTGGCCCGCACTTTAAATACACGTTTTTCGACGAGTTTGCATGTTGCATCTTCTTTGTTCTTGCCTCGTGTTTCGCCCAGCGATTTCGTATGTGGGTGGCCTTGTTAGCGTACATTCCGCTGATGTGTTATTATGAAACATGAAGCTTTACGTTATGTTGTATTCGTTGCGGTGTCCTCGTTTACACAAGTTCGCGTGCCCTGATTACACAGATTCGCGTTTTAATTATTTGTTCGCGGAATATAACCCGAAAGTTCTTTGTGTTTTTTCTGGAAAATCCCTTTCGTGACAATATCATTGTGTAGAATGTAGATCTTTATTCCCGAAAGTCATGATGATTATCCTTATACCGCTCGCTGGTGTCCT
The DNA here is from genome assembly GCA_958336345.1 of Dorcus parallelipipedus. Classification (NCBI taxonomy): domain Eukaryota; kingdom Metazoa; phylum Arthropoda; class Insecta; order Coleoptera; family Lucanidae; genus Dorcus; species Dorcus parallelipipedus. The sequence continues at coordinate 9,790,394 of OY284483.1, read as the reverse complement.
CACAACGACGCCTGGAAGGTAGCGGCTAGCCTAGCTGGTCGCTTAGATGCAAGATTTATACCCGTAGTTTCAAACGGAGTACCGCACATTGAAGCTGGGCCGGTCGCCTGTTTGATAGCGGGGTAGGACGCTGGTCGCTGCAAGAATGAAATTTTATATTCTTCCAGCGACCAGCGAGCGGTATGGATGTGGAAAAATTAATCAGTCTTGTACACAGCAGACCGCCTCTCTGAAATCAGGCACATCCTGATCATCAGAATAGATCTGTTGTGTCGAAATTAGAATTAGAATTTGAATAGATGATGGTATTCTCCAAATTCATGTCTGGTCTCATTAATGGGACGTACATTAAATCTTTTCTCAGCTTTTTGTTTTAAAAACCGTTTTACTGCACTGCTCTGCATTAAAAAAAAGATCATCACTGTCACTACTACTACTAGAATCGTAATCCATTTTAAGACTAAAAGCTTACACGTGCTCAACGATCCGCGAGCAGGTACAGGCGTCGACGTGCGCATATTTCATTCCGGCTAGTCTACCTTCCAAGTGACCAGCGACCATCCAGGCGACCTTGCAGGCGTCGTTGTGAGGACACCCGAATATAAAATTTCATTCATGCAGCGACCAGCGTCCTAGCCCGCTATCAAACAGGCGACCGGCCCAGCTTCAATGTGCGGTACTCCGTTTGAAACTACGGGTATAAATCTTGCATCTAAGCGACCAGCTAGGCTAGCCGCTACCTTCCAGGCGTCGTTGTGAGGACACCCTAAGGAGTTTGATAACTTTGGTAAACAAGTTGCCGAACAATTAAGACAAGTATCGAAACCTCAAGCGATTTTTCTCACAAAAATAATTAACGACGCAATTTTTGAAGCACAGTGCGGGACCCTAACGCAACATTCCCGCATTTTGTCGAATACTACAGGATCTCCCGTAACCGAAAATAATTATGTTGCTCCTCGTGCCCCCATAGAAACTGTGGCAAGAAACAATACACCGGTTGAACTCAACAAGATGCACAATCGTCAACCCGTAACTACGTATTATCCAGAAACAGACAATCCTGGAGTTACTTACCACCAATGGCAAATTGGCAATGACCAGTCGATGGTACATTAGCAGAGTATTATTCTAATGCCACACCCTAAAATTGTGTGTTTTTTTGTAATTAATATATCCAAAAATAAATTTTCTTACCTTCATGTATTGATTTTTTAAAACGGTTATTATTGCTCGACATGTTGTAGGAATTATCTGTGACAACGCTTGGGGTGATATAATAACGGAAAATTTCATGTCTTCGAAAGTTCTCCCTGTTGCTAAAAATCAAAGAGTAGCAGTCAATCTTTCATGAGGAGTAATTGCCGCCCGCGTCACTGTGTCCGTGTCCTTCTTTTTAATTAATGATGCAACTTGATAGCAATTCCTCGTAAATACCAGTATCCATCCTAAGATAGTTCATCCAGTCACGGGGTTCCAGTCGCAGTTCTTCTAATCAATTTGCGTATGAATACTTTTCCCTTTTTTATAACCAATCTTTTATCCATCGCGACCGTTTCTTTGATTTTGATTTCACTATTAATGCAACAGCTGTAGCAAGTAGTTTCTCATCAGATGCCATCGCTTTATGTTATTTTATTACCGCGGCCGCGCTTATAATTACAGCTGAAGTTGTTCTCTTCAGTCATCGAGTAAGTCCGTGCGTGTAGAGACGCAACGAACAAACAGACTTTTCGCTCAACTTTGCTTGTCGCAACTTGCGCAAACTTAAGTTGTAAGATTTATCGTTGCGTCAGTGCTGATAAGTTTGTAGACATATTAAGTCTGCACAGACAATTGTTGGGCTTGAATGAAATCAAACCCGCTCGATTTTTTGCTGCGTGAACAGACTTGTCTAACGGCAAGTTGTAATGTCTGGCGGTTCTTGGAACTTATATTCAGTCTTCGTGTTATTACGACCAATTAAATTCGTTTCTAATCTAATTAAAATACAATTTTTTTTTCTATAATAACTGTCAAATGTTTCTGATGTTGCTACCCGTTACTTGAATACAAACTTAAATATTAGAACATTTTGACACTGACAGGTATTACAGAAAAAAAAACCATAACATAGTAAACGAGTTGTGTACATATTAAATGAAATACATAAAATATAGGACAGCTGTAGTTACAATTAATTACAATTTCATTTGGCAAGAACTACAGCTGTCATTAATTTCACTCAATGTTTCCATAGTTACTTACGTTATTTATTTTACTGTCACATTTTGCCTTTTGAATGATGAAACGTAACTGTTCCTTTCAATTTTGCAAGATAATAGACGGTTTTTCAAAAAGTTTTCTTTCAGGGTTTGTTTTTGGGTTATTGGAAATTCAAAAATATGTAAGTGTATAATTTAATTATTATCCTTTCAAAAAAGTAATTTTTTAGTACATATCTCTGATGAGGCCCAATCAGGCTGAAATAATTCACGTGATTTATAAGATATTCTATTTCTCTAATACTGCCAATTAAACAAATCAATTTAAATAAAATATAGGGTATATACACTATAGTGATCGAGAGTTAAATTGACTGAAAAGGATGTCAGACCTACGGCTAATGTCAAGAGAGTTCCTTACAGATTTCATAAACATATGCAGAGAAAATCCATGCCTCTGGAAGGTAAAATCCAAGGAGTATTCAGACAAACATAAAAAAATGCGGCATATGAAATACTAATAGAAAAATTAAAAGAGGTAGATGGTGCAGCTAATAAAGACGCAGTGATAAAAAGAATAAATTCATTGCACACTTGTTTTCGAAAGGAGTTGAAAAAAACTAGAAATTTGCACTCTGGTATGGACGAAGAAGATGTGTATAAGCCAAATCTATGGTACTTTGATCTATTGCTTTTCTTGACTGATCAAGAGACACCGCGACAGGGTTGCGTTCAAAAATGAACACCCCGGTGTGAGGTGTGACCCGGCGAGATGTGACGTTTCATAGTGGAGTGCACACCGTATATGAACGCTTGGGGTGCATGTGGTGTGTCATGTGAGGATAATTTAAAGTTAAATGGACATATTATCAGTCATCACTGTCAGTGATTTTAGTAGTTTTTAGTATTTAACGGTTAATAAAATATTTTGATTACTAAACAGAATTTACAGCGGATTTAATAATAAGAAATTAAGTAATCGAAAGTGATTTTCGCAAGCTTGCTTCACATTGCGCATGACGGTAAATTTTTCCCCTGTCGCGACCGAGGAACGAGGAGTGCACTCAAAGTGTGCGCCCGAATCTTTATTTGAACGCTTAGGGAGTTTCCTTTAATTCATTTTTGAATGCTTGAGGTTCGCCTAGGTATCACTCTTACCCCGGGGTACGCCATTTTTTAACGCACTCAAGGATGGGATTGATAATATACAAGGAAGTTCAGTACTAGATGTAAGTACAAATGCAATTCGTTTAATTAAAAACAACAAATGTCTTTATTAGTTATTCTTTCATTCTATTATACATTTTGCTTATAATACTACAGAGTAGTGACCTAGTGAATCATATTTTTTGCCATGTTACTTGACCTTCGCCATTGAAATACCTCACGTACAACTCTCTCACTTCATTGGCTTCTTGTGTATTATGTCGATTGGGTCCGTGTTGTAGTCCGCCTAGAATGCCTGAGTCAACTCTCAGACCTGTATGTACTTCCTATCGCGTCCAATCTTCTTGATCCAGGGAATCAGCAGGAGTATAAGAATCAGAGCACTTTCTTCGCAAATAGTTATGTAACACAGCACAAGTTATAACCACTAAATCTATACGGTCTAATGTTAAATGAATTTCTGTATGAAGGATTCTAAACCGAGCTGCCATTATGCCAAAAACATTCTCTATAATTCGGCGCGGCCTAGACAGGCGTTCTACTGGCAAGTCTCGCAAGCCAAATGGTTTCAACAAATCTTTGCGCAGTCAAAATGCTTCGTCTCCGATAAAAACCCAAGGAAGCTGCAAAGTACCATGTTTCGCAGGGACAGGAGTAGGTAACTTGAGGTCTACAGCAATAAGTTTCTCATAGAATTTGGTGTTTTCAAGTACACCTCCATCGGAAACTCTACCATTTGTACCTACATGACAGTAAATTATTTCGTAGTTAGCGTTAGCAATTGCTATTGTATCCCTTATAATTCCAGAAGAAAGAGTCACTGTCTTGGTGGCGATATTCGTATATGTTTACCGTCAATGCTACCCAGATAATTCGGAAACTGCCATCTTTCTTCAAATTCTCTGCCAATTCTTCTCCATTCTACTTCGCTGGTTGGAAACTGAACCAAAAAAATACTGCTGATAATAAGTTCATCACCTAAATTAAATCATTTTTTCAGGACGCTAGCAATACTTCCGAACAAGAAAATACGACCGAGCATTCCACAACTGAAACAGCATTTCCTTCACGAACGGCAACGCCATCCACGTCTTCATCAATTTCCAGAAAGAGTTCCAAAAGACAAAATGACAAGAGCGATGGAGTTTTAAGTATTGTAGCGAATAAACTTCAAAATCAAGCGAAATATGCAGCCTTCGGCCAACACGTGGCTCAAGAGCTGCAGGAACTGCCTTCTGAAATGGCCATATTCTGCAAAAGGGTAATCAATGAGGCAATCTTCCAAGCACAGAATGGAAAATTAAACCAAACTTCAAGAATTGTGACAGATAGTACTGCAACATCTAGTACTATTATAGAGAGGCCAGTATTTCGTTATGATCCTCAGGGGAAGAATCTACCCATGGAAACTGTATGAATACCAAGACTAGAAGCTACCAATCAAGATTATTATGCAATTATATACAATTATATTATACAATTATATGTAGATATTGTTATACCGTTTTTTATTTTATTTTTAAAAAGGTTATCAAATAAATTACTTTACTTACCTTCAAATATTCACTTTTTATTCCTTCGTAAATAGCTCTACATGTATCCGGTATAATTTCACCTAATGCTTGACGAGATATTGCACATGAAAATTTCAAATCTGCGTAACTTCTTCCAGTTGCTAAAAAGCGTAAGGTTGCGCTGATGAGCCTTTCATATGGTGATATTGCTTTTCTCATAACTGTATCCATCTTTTTTATTTGCGGCGTTATTATCTGAAGTAATTCCATATAAGTTTCTTCGTCAATCCGTAAGTAATTGAACCAGTCCTCAGGTTCTAATCGGAGCTCAATTAGTAAATTGACGTGTGATAATTGCTGTCGCTTAAGTAGCCATTCTTTCGACCACTTGGACCGTTTTCTATTATTTTTTTTTTCTTCTTTTTTGGTTTAATGGCAAGAGCAGCCGCACACAATAACAGCTCATCGGCCATATTGCTTTTTATAACTGAGCTCAAATTGATACAACAAGACTGAATAGTTAGTGGTCAAACGCCGATTCAGTTATGCAGTTTGCGCAAGCAAGTTGATATGCATGACGGAACGTCTATCCCGGCCTTAATGATAATAATTCATTTTCAGACTAATGAGTGTGAAATTAAAGACAAGTTTGTCAATAAAATGAGGAAAACTCAATCAAAACTAACCTCACTTATATTAACAGTAAGTTAAGGGTAGTCTTGCGCCTAAAAATTAGATGTATTATTCGTTTTGTTAGTTAATCTTGAGAATTATTATTATTCGTTTTGTTAGTTAATCTTGGGAATTAATAATCAGAATGTGTTCAAATTTTTTATGCATGGGCTAGATACCCTAGATATTAGTGATGTGTAACTCCGGATTAATTGAGTCTCGGAGTGAATCTTTCTGCGAGAGCAGTTAGTCTTCGGAGCGGCTCGAAATCATAGAGATAAATATACTTGTATACTTGTATATATACTTGTTTACTTATTTCTTGTGCTTATTTATAAAATTCGGTATTGTATTGATTGATTGATGACAAGTTACAATGATTAATACCTGTGCCGTAAAGAACTGTAGGAACAATTCTTTAAATAAGGAAATAACTTTCCATTCGTAAGTACATCACATTCTTTTGGGAATTTACATAAAATATATTTTTTACACTTACCAAAGAGCAAACCAAACTTGCTTTCTGTATGGTTGAGTGTCGCCGAACGTTATTTAAATTTATCTAGAAAACAGGTATATATTTGTTCTGCACATTTTACACCAGACTGTTTCGATAGAACTGGTCAGATCGTTCGGTTAAAATTGGACAGTTTTCCTACAATTTTTGGAACTCAGGTATCTTCAATTTAAACAAATTATATATTGAGTTTCTATTTCATAATCTTGCAGAGCGTTGTATTTTTGTAGGAACCATCCTTGGAAATTTACTCCTCACCAAAAGCATCGCTATGTAACCGATATCTTTGTAAAAGAAACTTGTTATAGCTGAAGGCGTAGTCTTTAATTGGTTTGAAATATGCGGGTTTGCGTGATATTTTCCATCCTCCGATATCTTCTCGGTCGGGTGGTGGACCCCGTGTTGTGTCGGCGGGGTCTGAACGCTATGGCGTTCATGTGCAGCGTCCTGTTGACGTCACATAGGGTGGCGTCACGAAGAGTAGTGGGCCGCGGGATCCGTCGGGTGCGGCGTTTTTGTAGAGGTGTGGCGACGGCGGGTTTCCCAGCGCCAAGATATGGACGCTGTGCTGACCCTTCCTTCCGGGGAGTATGGGCCATGGTACCGGCAATACCGATAGGGCCTATGGGCGTCCGCGGCTGGAGCGTTGCAGTCCAGGAGGCGACGCAGCCGTTGGGTACGGCTTGCGGAGCGAAGCCGGGTGTCGGTCAATATTCGGCCTTCCCCTCGAGGGAGCAATGGTCCTTCGGAGAGGGGTACCGCCAATCGTCCTCTGTCCTCCTAACCTGGGCCGTCCGGTTTGCAAGGGGTGCCTTGGGTGATGGGGTCGCGGCAGGTAACCCAGGATGGTAACGTGCTGCGGGTTACCGTGGATAATTTAGGGGCACCCCCGAATGCTCGTTTTCCGCCGTCTTGGTCAGAAGAGCCGGTGGGGACCGGTCCTGACCTGGTGGACGAGGTTTTGGCGGGTATGGACGACACCTTTTTGCAACTGGACGATGTGCCTCTGATGGAGGAGATAGACGCTCTTTTGCGCGAGCTCGGTGACGTGTAAACTGTAATGTAGGTTTAATATAGTTTTAAGTGAGACATAGTGTATATATAGTTTAGTGCTTTCTATAAACTATTTACAAGAACATTTTTAGGTGAGTTATTCTATCTTATACTAATACCATGCATGAATTTAGTAATCAACATAGCTAAAACCTTACGTTTTTTATGATATAACAGGTAATTTGAAATTATTTAGACTTCTTTTATCTTAATTTCATGTTTATAAAAACAAACTTATTCAAGGTGATTGAATGTCCGAATTATCGTTTGGTTGGTTTGTGCGATCATTGCGAATTTTGTTGTTTAATAACAGTAATACAAGGTTATCCCAACACGCGGCCAAAAGGGCCCATTTTAACCCCGTAGAGGGATAAATTGTAAAGACGTTTATTAATATACTAATTAATGTTTTAATGATCTTAAAAATAACATAAAATCCAATTAGAAATGAGATAATGGATCCAATATCTTTTGCGGAATTCCAGAAATATGTAAACGCTGAGTTAGCAAATTTTTGGAATTCATCTGGATTAAATAAGGAAATTGTAGAGAACCCTTGTGAGTCGGTATTTAGTCCTGCCATTTTACGAATAATTATATTGGAAATTGCAGGACGTTCAAAATTAAACATTAAATTATTTTGCAATTTTTTCATTTCATCGTACGTGTAAATTCCTCCTGAACCTAAAGGTTGGATGCTTTGAAAATTAAAATCAGGTTCTTGATCGACTTGTAGTAATATTGGTTTTGCTGATGTTTTCGGATGTGGATTTAATGCGATCCAATTATTGTTTATAAAATAAAGAGCAGGTGTTGGTATGTTATATTCAATTTCTTCGGCGTGGCGTTGTAAATTGTGTGTTATCGGTGACATAAATAAGCTGTCATTATTTATAGAGACTGGCAATTCTTTATAACAGTGGTCCGCTCGTCGGATGTTTACTTCTCGTGGAATGCATTGCATGATATACATTACTTCGCCAGCAGGGAAGGCGATTGTCCCAAGTTGTTTAGTAATCAAATTACTTACTGCCGTTGGGCTGTGATGAGATAAAATTAAACGATTCTGTAAGATTTCACGATGTAATAAACAACGTCTATGAACTGCATGTATATGGTAATCTGCAAACATACGTTTCATTGATTGTTCAACATACATAAATTTGGTGTTAATGTACGTTATTAAATTTATATCGCTAATTTGTTTGGGCTTAGTTTCGGAAAATTGAAATGGAGGAGATGTAGGTTTTTGAATTACTAATATTTGTGGATGTTCTGTTTGTAATGTTACTCGATGACAAAAAGTAGGTAGTAGATTTAGTAATAGTAAGGGCGAAAATGAGATTTTCTTGTTCAACTACTAAATAAGTAGGTAGTGTCGTTAAATTATTATTTTTTATAACAGAAACAAAAGTTCCAGTACCTTCAAATAAGATTGAGATATGTGATGGGGAACAGGTGTTTTGTATAGTGTTCCAAACAGATAAGCCTGTATTCGGGTTAATGCAATACCCTTCTAAAAAGGGGCAAACGACATTTCCAAAGAGATTAATTTCATTTTCATTGATTTTTATACCCCTATAAAAATTTCTGAATACAGTACCCCTACTGTATTCAGAAATTTGAATTTTAATAGAAGCTAAAACAATTACCTTATTCCATTATGTATAGTGTTCCAAACAGATAAGCCTGTATTCGGGTTAATGCAATACCCTTCTAAAAAGGGGCAAACGACATTTCCAAAGAGATTAATTTCATTTTCATTGATTTTTATAGGGGTACTGTATTCAGAAATTTGAATTTTAATAGAAGCTAAAACAATTACCTTATTCCAAGTTTCACCGAATTCTGAATAAGAAGCTGGGGAACATGTTCCGTCGTGTAAAACGTTGCCAGCTAGTGTAAAAGATGAAAATGTAGTGGAATTTGGTAAAATATTTGTGATGAGATGTTGTCCAAAAATGTTACAAGATTTGTCAGTGTGAATTTGTAAGCAGTCGTTAGATGTTAAAGGTAAAATATAGCTGTAAAAGCCATTTGTAATTGCAGAGATGTGGGAGTGTATGCCACAATAGAAAATATTTCGAGAAATTTCTATAAGGCATGATTTAACAGTAGTTTGAAGTATGTTGTTTTGTTGTATTATTTGGATTTCTTGTTGAGTGGCGTTGTAATCTTTTAGGGGATCAGGACAGTCAGCTACATTGCGTAGAGATATTATTGTTATGTTACTAGTGGGAGTTTCACAATCATATGCAATTATCGCGAAACTAAGGTGTCCGAACTGTATTAAGAAACCAACGGCTATGAAGAAAATCCTGAAACATATAAAAAATAATTTATGTATATACAGAGTTAAAGAAACTATAATTGAATGTGGTTTTTACTTTTTATATTTATGTCAAAAAAGTTATTAACATAAGTAATCTGTTATTTTCGTAGCTATCTTCGCCTGAGTGACGACTTGATGATTAGTTCCGCTACATCTACCCCCCTTTCAGTGTCAACGTTGATTTAGAGGTCTTTAAAACGTACTCTTCTTGCTGGTCGACTTCTTACTTCTGGAGTTGATTTTTGTGAAGGCAGATAAGCACGCTTAACTCTATCTGCGGAAACTTTCTTAGTCTTGTTACCAATACGGAGGGAAAACGTTTTTTCATCCCTAGTCAAAACTTCGTAAGGTCCGTCATAGGGAGCCTGCAGCGGCGCCTTAATCGCATCACCAAAACACTTGTGTATCGCTGTCATCATCTAACATTCGTAAATGGCAGCTTTCTCTTTTGCTACGTTTCCCTAACAACCGCCTCTTCTTAAATGATACAATCGGGATATAAAAAAAAAAAACGATCTATAGTGAAATATGAAAGTATTAAAATTACTGATAAATTTTAAAATTTCTGCATTCTTGTTCTAGTTAATATTTTATTTATACGATTTAATGAATAAAAATTATAATCCCTCATAGTATCTAAAAATTATTGAATATCTATCATTACTGTTACCATTTATTATAGATGTGCCATGCAGAGATATCACAAATATTCCATTAACTGAACATATTCAAAACATTCCGTCAACTTCGAAAGGAATTCATATGACACAGGGAGTTACCCTTGATGTAAGAGAATCAGAACACAACCTTGAAGATATTGGAAGTATCACACCCAAACGTAGAAGAATTTCTTCAAAAGTAAGACAATGTAAGTAGTACTTAATGAATCTTAGTAAATGCAATTAATAAACACTTTGTAATTTGCCCATGGCTAATATTGTTATTAAATAAGGTGTTGCAGGAAATGTAGGATGTAAATGTGAATTTAATTTGAATAATTATAGAAAGAATACTGTACAAAAAAAAAACTAACTACAGTCATATAATGTTTTTACAAAAATAGTAGTGTTACTAGTTGCATTAGAAATTTTAATTAGGTATCTAATTGAATTGTGATAATATGTTATTTACCTTTTCTAGGTTCCAATGTACGCAGAAGTATACTGCAAGATGTAGGTGGTACTAGAGTGAATGAGTTATCACCAAAGGACGGACATTTGTATGACTGTTCACGGTCACTTCGCCTCGAGGACTCAACGCGCACGTAAAGTAGCAAGTCTATGAGCGTCGGGCAGAAGTCGAGTCAATATATTAATATATTACTTTCAAAAAAGTGATTAATATGCTATAATAAACATGAAGTTATAATCCGTAAATTATAATTTTTTATTTTGAAAGGATTACTATGTTTATTTAGAATTTAAATTGTAGTGATGCGAGCACCAAATTTTACGCTCGGGATATTGAGACGACCAATTACCGCGTAGGGCGTGCCGCTCATGCGAACGACATTGAATTCCATCATTCCGTCCGTTGTCTGGTTATCACCCAAAGCTCAAGTACTATATAGAAAAACCAGAGCTGCTAACAAATCATTAAACGTGTTAAGAAGACGCTCAAAAGTATTTAAGAAGAGATCTATCCTTTCTAAAGAAAATATATTACAAAAAGCTACAAGCACATTAAATAAATAATCATGTGGCAAAATTTGTTGAATCACAAATAAGATTATCTGGTGTCCCACCTCAGGGCAGACGTTTCACATTGCATGATAAAATTCTTGCTCTTATTTTACATAAACAAAGTGGCAAAGGATATAAGATGCTGTCGAGACTATTTTGCTTACCAACACGACAAACAATTACAATTACTTAACAGAATCCCTATCACCACTGGTATAAATGAATCTCTCTTTGATAATTTGAAGGCAAATGTAAATTCTTTAGAAGAGAATGACAAAGCGTGCATTGTCTTATTTGATGAAATGCAAATTCAACCTCAAATTATATTTAATAAACATTCCAAAGAATTTGAAGGATTCGAGGATATGGGAGATTAAAGAACTCCAGAAATTGCGGACCATGCTCTGGTATTTATGGTGAAGGGCATTACAAAAAAATGGAAACAGCCTCTGACGTATTCTTTTTGCCAAGGGACCGTAAAAACTATTGACTTAGCAAGGCATATAAAATTAGTTGTAACACAATGTCAGCGGGCAGGTTTGATGGTTATGGCCATGGTTATGGTATGTGACCAAGGAGCCACAAACATAGCTGCTATTAATTACCTTGTCCAAACAAATGGTATTAAAAAAGAAGTAAAGGACTTGAAAATGTACTCAGTAAATGGACAACCAATTGTTCACATCTTTGATTCGCCTCACCTTTTGAAGGGGATACGAAACAATTTTATAAACAAAAATCTTGTGTGGCATAAAGATGGGGAAATTCTATGCGCTAAATGGCAACATATTATTAAAGTTTTTGAAGAAAATAATTGTCCTGGAGAATTAAGAACGCTACCTAAAATAACGGAGGCACATGTTTTTGAGTCAAAAATGAAAAAGATGAAAGTTTCTCATGCTGCCCAAATTTTCAGTCACACCTTGGCAGCTCAAATGAGCTTGTTATCACGAACAGGTATGATATTTACATATTATTATCTGTTCCTGTCTTCTTACTTACCATAAACTTTTTTATAAGATTACTAATTTCTTTATTGTTCCAGGAATTATTAAAGATCAGGGTGCTAAGGACACATCCAAAGTTCTGGCGTTTTTTGATGACCTTTTTGATAGCGTCAATGGACACACTTTATGGCCTTTTCATGGAAAAAAATTGAAATGTGCTGCATCAATGGAACCAGGGGCCCGACTCTAATTCACAATTTCGACTGGAACTAATTTCGATCGTGTTGTGATTGGCTGAAATTCATCGCCGCACGTCATAAGTGACGTCAGTACGTTTCGATTAGTCGAAATTGGTTCAAATTAATTTCGACGAGATCAAAGCGGTCGAAATTACAATTTCGAGTGGAAATTCTTAATTTGTGAGTTTTGGGACAAGTACGGGTAATTGAGGTTAACTGTGAGTGTTGTTGTATGTGGTCGTACGTATAGTTGTTGTGTAGTTTTTGTTAATATGTATGTACATGTACATATTTACATGTACATGTATAGTTAATGATGGCTTGGTTATATGCTCAACTTCAAGGAATTGCCGAATTGGATAGAGTTGAAAGACAAGCCCAACTGCAAGAACGACGTCTTTTTAGGAGAGTTGTTCGAGATGCCAATGATCCCTTTCAGATTCCTGAAAATGAATTTGTAAGACAGTTTCGCTTAAGTAAGGAAGCATGATAACAACTCATTGCTAACTTAGAACCCTACATTCTGGCTGGACGGTATATATCTAGAATACCATTAGTATTTAAGGTGTGTTAGGTGTGTACTAAAATATATACGCAATGCACAGTGTTATTTTAATATTTTAAATAGGTATTAATTACATTGAGTTTTTTTGCCATGGGAAGTTATCAGAGAAATATTGGAAACAATGTGCTAGCCTGTTGCAGCCAATCAGTGGTATCCCGTAGCATCAAAGAAATTTCAACTGCTATTGTAACCCATTTATTAAGAAGATGGGTTCGCTTTCCACGAAATGATGCAGAAAGAAATCAAATCAAAGAAAGGTGATAATCTACAGAAATGTATTTCTTCATTAACTGAAATATGGGTTGCAGGTTTGTTACGGATCATCACATGCATCATATTATTGGTGTGGTGGATGGAACCCATATTGCCATTGTTAAACCAACAGACAATGAAAATGTATATGTGAATCGAAAGGGATATCACAGCCTCAATTGTCAAGTGGTAAGTAAAATAAAAATACCTCTGAGTTCCATGGTGTAATGTTGAATTTTGTAGATTTGTGATTCACAACTACGAATTTTAAATGTTGTGGCCCGGTGGCCAGGTAGTACCCATGATGCCTATATTTGGCGTATGAGTCGTATTGGGGAAACAATGAGGGCGAACTGCGAATACGGCGATCAAGACACTCGCATCATGGGTATGCTTTTTTTTAAAATTGTGTTGAACATTTTGTTTAATGTAATTGTTCGGTAGGTGATTCAGGATACGCTTGTCTTCCTTGGTTGCTAGTGTCTGTAACCAATTCACATGATCCACTTGAGGAGCATTTCAATGACATATTTCGTCGATGCCGAAGTGTTGTTGAACGGTGCATTGGATTATTGAAGGGACGCTTTCGTTGCTTATTGAAAGAACGCACCTTGCATTACCAACCAAGAGTAGCAGTACGCCTCATTTTAGCATGCACAGTGTTACATAATATGGCCATTCACTATAGAGTGTGGAACCCTGTTGCTCGGTGGGACGACATTGATCAGGAACTACAGTTGCCAGCACTGCTACCAGAACCTGATGCTGACTACCGACAAATAGGACAACATCAACGAAGACAATATATTGAAAGTTATTTTTAAAAGGATACTGCAAATCAATACTTAAGTCTTGTTTATTAATTACAACTGAAAACTAAAGAGCAAAACACTACACTTATTAATAAATAAATGAAAAGCCAATTCACACATTTATTATTAATATACCACTTGTTAGTTATTCGTGTTGTTGAAAGCAAGTTATCAATTCTTGCAGAAGGTGATTGGTTTTCCGTTTTTCCTTCACTAATTCTTCCAACACCTCCACAACACAGTCCACCTTGTTATTTAGTGCTTCCCCAATTTTTCTAAATGTTTCTGTTGCTTCTGCTGCTGCAGATACGGCTTGAGTCCTCTGTCGTTTTCCTAAAACATCACAAAATATAAACATGATTATCAGTGTAAACTGTAAATAGCAGTTTTTACTGTAATCATGTTTATATTATTATATGCAACTGTAAATAGCAGTTACAGTTAATAATAACTATAGTCTGCTTTTTAATTCGGAGGAGTGAATTGGAAATTTTCTTCACACAAAACGAAACTTCTATCAGCTGAATTAAAAAAAAACAGAGTAAAATTAATACTACATTTTCAATTCAAGTGCACAAATAACAATATTAATACAATATTTGACTACTTACTGAAACTAGGAGTAGTATGGGCTAATGGAGTGCTTCCTCTATTGGTTTCTTCATCTTCAGATGTGGCAGGTATTGCTTCTTCCCGTGAAGTAGACCGTCTCTGTACAATATATTTGATAATTTTCATTTTTAATGAGAAACAAACAAAATTTACCAGCCAGACATATCCTTCTGATTCATCTGTGGTTACTTGTGGGGAAGTGACCGCTGATGAAAGTTCAATATTACTTCTACCTCTTTCTTTTGTTCGGGCTCTGCACTATCAAGCGGTAGAGAACAAGGCGTCTCCAACCCATGGATTGCTTCTTGCGTTAATATTGCTATCACTTTTTCCTCTAATTCTGTGAAGTCGGTTTTACATTTTGGACCCCCACCTGTGCCGCCACGATGACGGCGTACCTCGCCTGCCTTTTTTTTAATTTTATTTTTTAAATCAATCCACACCTATTATACAAGTGAATGTACTCATAAGCCTTTGGCATTTTATGTGTAATATGGGTAGTTACTTTCTGCCATTTTATGGCATTCTTTGAGGGCCCTTCATATGCATTGAGGCGTGCTGTAAGTTCATTCCACAGCTCCATTTTCTTTTTTTTTTGCCCGCAGAGCCTAATAATTTTCCTTTGGTAAACTCTTCATGATCTTCCATAAATTCAATTAAGACTACTTTCTGGGCCGCAGTAATTTTTGTTTCCTTGCTCATTTTAAAACCAAAACCACTTACATTGAAACGCTATCGTTGCGAATGCCGCGGTTACTTAAATATCGTTTCCTACATTACCTATAACATTTAACACCAACCTAAAGGCTATGATTTTCACTATATTTTTCACCGTTTGACACTTTCAGGCCAGTTTCACGCCGATTGTTCTGCCAATATTATAATTTCGATTAAAAATCATCGAAATGAATTAGAATCGGTATCACTTTTTGCGCTGTTGTTCTGACGTCATTATAATTTCGATTAGAAACGATCGAAATGAATTAGAATTGGTACCCAGGACATTTAGCATATTGGTCGCAAACTCGAAAGCATCTGTCCAATATGTATTATATAAATCAAAAATCCGAAACAGTAAACCCACCTTCATTAAAGAACTGGATTTGTATACTTAATGGGATGGAAGAGTTATTGAAACTTTTAGTTGGAGAGGCAATAAAATTTTTTTGTCCCAGAGAAATAAACCAGGATCCATTGGAAAATTTCTTTGGTCAAATGCGTCAACATGGGGGACATAACACGAATCCTGATGTACTAGTATTCAAAAACCATTTCAGGACACTTTTAATCAACAATTTAGTAAATAAACATTCAGTGAATTCGAATTGCCAAGCAGATGATTCTACATATATTATAAATGGTGTTAAAAATTTTGTTACACAAGGGCTGCCAGAAGAAGATTATGAATTAATTCATATGGAAAATGAAGAAATATTGACGATTTTACGAAACTTCAACGTCCAAGAAAATCAATTTTCTTATATTACTGAAATCAGTATAGGTTATGTAAGTGGCTTCATTTCAAAAAATTTAAAAACAATTAATTCATGTAGTATTTGTAAGAAAAATATTATCTGTGAAGACAAAGTCCTGGAATGGAATGATTTTGTTGATGCAAAGGAATATATCTCGGAATGTGGCAATAAATTAAGAAGATGTACACCACATTTTTTAAAGGGTTTGTCAGAATTGTACAATTTTATTTTACAAATGTTACAACATATTTACCTTAAAAAAAGATGCGTAGCAGTGTTAATTCAATATTTGTGTGAAAGTTTTCAATTTAAGTTTAAATATAATTGTGAACACAATATATTGTTAGAGAGAACTATTATTGAAAAGTTTTGTATATTAATATGTTACAATTGGGCGTCTGGTATAAACCACGTATTACAAAAAAAAGACTCCAGAATATTATATAATGATAACATTTATTTTAAAGCTAAAAATTATATTTTAAAGAGAAAACAAAATAAATAAATTAAGTATTTATTGCCCCATTGTTTTTTCTTAATTTTCATGTTTGTCTTTCTTTTAACATTGTTGTTACTAAGTGAACAATATGTAAAATGTCAAATCACATATTGATTTCAATATTTAGGGCCCAATATCTGGAACGACTTATCACGAAATAAAATGTATGTGTCAGTTAGATTGTGACAAGAAGTATGAAGTATGTACTATTTTTCACATTCGAACTAAAACGTAAATATTATTTCATGATGTCTTGTTCAGAAATCGGACATTAATATTTTAAATACAAAAGAGGCACATCCACCATTGGTATTAATTTCGGCCCGAATTCAAAGATGTCGCTTGTCGCGTCATCTGTTCTAAGTATTACAGTTTCCTATCTATAACCTTACTAATCTATGGTTGGCATTAGGCTGGCGGTTTCGAGGCAGCGGGTGTATGGGCCGGTCATTTTTAACGTCACCATCAATTCACAAACATATATTCAGCATATTCTGGAGTCGTTTATAAATCAATTAACGGATCAAGAGCGGCAAATTGGATATTTCCATCAAAACTTAGCAAGTGCACATACTGCTCGTGTTACGATTACAAATTTACGTCAGAATTTTGGTAACAGAGTGATTAGTGAGGACATTTGGCCAAGCTGATCACTAGATCTCACCCCACTAGATTTTTCTTTATTCACGTTCTTGAAAAACAATGTCTTCAAGAATGTATTGCATACTGCAGAAGAGTTGTGAGCAGCAATTATTGAAGAAGTGGGAAACATCACTCCTAACATGTTGATTAATGTGTTCGAGAGCCTGAAAAGGAGAGTTAATTTATGTTTAGAGCAAAATGGGAGCCACTTTGAGCATTACCTTTAGTTAGTTTTTAGATTATTGTTTTATATTTCAAGTTTAATTTCTGTTCACCGTTAATTTTTATTCACATAACCTATAATCTCGTCGCTGTTGCTGTTACGTGAAATACATATATCCGGTTGCAGTATTACAAATAGCCGAATAAAAAAATTCTCTTAATTCTATTGCCAACTCAAACAGTTCTTCTTGATCACTTTGTATTACTAGAGGGCCTTTAATAAGAGTGAAGTCAATTTCTACTGGTCGCAAGTGATTTTCAACCTTATTTACCAAGGTCGGTAGCCATTTTCGTGCTAGAAATGGGCATGTTTTAGAATTTGGTCTACCGGTTTAATTTCTCAACCACCGTTTAACCCTTAATCGGCCAATGTATCTGGCTAGATACGTTAATATAGGAAATTTTTTGCACAAATCTTGTGCGATTTAGAGTAAATCGGGCTGCGTATCTTGCAAGATACAAAAGCATAGAAGCGTATTGTAACGATGAGGGTGTCTGCAACGCCGCTCAGAACTTCGTAACATTTATTTACTCATTGTGTGCAATGGCGACATCATCAAATGCAGATCAGGTATGTACAATAATGGAATATTCTTGCAGTTTTCCACTTTTCCTTTTGCACCGCGTTTTCTATAATAAGTAATCTCATACAGTTATTGATAAAAGAAGTAAATTTTACAACTATGTTTTTCTAAACCTAGTAAAACTAGCTTTGACTTGTTTGTATCTTCTAATACATTTCGGCCGTAATAGAAACTTTGGATTTGAAATTGTGTGTGCTGCTATACCAAATTTAAATTTTTATTTCAGTTTACTGAAATTAGCAGCAAAAATTTCTATGGCCGAAAAGTAAGAGCAGAAGATTTCGTAACAGTATTACCACCTGAAAATACATGCCTGTCTGATATTGGCTCCTCATCCGACGATGAAGACGTTGAAATAGATTTCGGTTCTTACATTGAAGCTGAGGCTATAGCGCCACTTCAAGAATTACCTGTTCTAGATGATTCAGAAGATGACTGGAATACCGATGATGATCTGCCATTAGCTAATATTGCTTCAAAAACATGTAGTCCTGCTAAAAAAGAGATATAAAGAGTGTTCAAGAAGAGAGAAGAGCCCAATTATAAATGGACCAAAGAAGACTTTCAACATAATAAAGCTATTACTGACAAAGAATATAATTTCCCTGATGTGGTACTTACACCTGTTACGGTTGAAAAATCCATTCAAGTTATTCATAATAATTTTCCGTACACCCTGTATCAGCGTAGGAAATACGGCGTACGTGATGATCGTCGCATTGCACCATATTTCACAATATTGCGTGTGTTGAACTATCCGCTGTTACTTCAGGCATTCTACATATCTCCGTCTCACTCGGTTCCCCGTTTAAACTGTGTTTCTTCAGTAGCGACTCCTGTCTGAACCGGTGTTAGGGGAAGAACGCGACATGCATCCGCAGCCAGTCTTAGACCGCAAGCTCTCCCGTTCGCTTCGTATATTTTGTGTGTGTAAGGATAGCTCCTTTGTGCCCCTTTTCACTGGCTTTTGTGAAGGTGGTGGAACCGGATTATTTCGAGATCTGTTGTTATCGTACGTGGAGAGAATTTTAAGCTTGTGAAACAGCTTTCCAAAGCCTGTTGAAATACGAAACAGGTATGACTTGCTTTGTTCTGACTGCGACGAAACGTAACGCATATTTTCTTCCATTAGGCTTTTTCGTACGAGTTTTATTCCGAGTTTTATTTGGGTGAGAAATATCGTCGTCCCCTTGGGTGCAGGAGGAGTCAGGAGTTGGTTTTTGTCAACGAAGTGTGCCCCGCCACCTGGCTTTCCCCGTCGTTGAGAATAGGCTCGCCCTGCAAGACGACGCCATTTCTGGCGGTTTCCCCATTTACCGCAACATTGGCCCACTTCACTAACCACCGCGGGAGGACGCTCCGATCTGTTGACGTTGGACAGCTGACTGACACTGACGCTGGATCTTAGGAGGTCAAGGTCGGAGTAGCCCTTTTATCTTTGTACTTGCGGAGTGGTTATTGTACCACTTATTAACCGCGGGGTTCGTTTATCGGTACCCGAATGTGTTTGAATCATTATTTGCGTTGTTCGTATAATCTGTATGTGTGACCGAAGCACAGATCTGTGGTACGGATTTAATTTAACGTGTTATTTGTTTATTGATGCCCCTTTTTCATGTTGGAGTTATAGTTATTTAAATTTTGAGCAGGCTAAATATAAATAAGTGCTCAGCTGGTGCGTTTTATTTTAAATCATTTTTGCCCACCTTTTGCATTTGGGGTTTCGTCGAACCTTCCCATCTCCAAGAGCTTAGCCGAGCGGTGCGGAGATACTTAAGTCACTTCGCACAAAATTTGCAAACCTACAGGTAGGTAGCACACCTCTGCAATATTTTCAAAAATTTTGGGATGATTCAGTTATTCAATACATAACTGAACAAACCAATTTATACTCCACCTTGACAACTGGTTCCTCCATCAACACTTCACCATGTGAAATAAAAGCATTCATTGGAACAAAGCTTCTAATGGGAGTTATACGGATGCCATCGTTTGAAGATTATTGGGCACTGAATACACGGTACAGCCTTATAGCTGATGTGATGCCTGTAAAAAGGTTCAAGAAATTGCGTAGGCTAATACATTTTCAGAACAATAACTTAGAAGCAAATGGAGATCGTTTATTCAAAATAAGACCCCTCCTTGAGAAAATTAGAATACACTGAATTCAGATTGAACATGAAAATCTATTTTCGATAGACGAAATGAAGGACAAAGGAACCAAAGCAGGAAATCTTCGTCAGTATATGCCAAAAAAACCAAAAAACTGGGGCTTCAAAATGTTCGTGAGAGCTGGTGTCTCTGGCATAGTATAAGACTTCTTTATTTACACAGGATCTACGTCTTTTGACAACATGGTTTTTTCTCAAAAAGAATCCGGATTAGGTTCAGGTGGTAAAACTGTAGTTCAACTTTGCAAAACAATACCCGAACCACAAAAAAGTGTAGTGTATTTTGACAATTGGTTTAATTCTTTAGAGCTTATCACTCTGTTGAAAAATGAATTTGGAATAAATAGTTTAGGGACGATTAGAAGTAACCGCTTACGAGGGTGCATTTTAGAGCAAGACAAGATTATGTTGAAGAAAGGTAGGGGATCTTTTGATTACAAAGTTGATAATAAAGCAGATATTGCAGTAGTGAAATGGGCGGACACAAAATGTGTTACCCTTGCCAGCTCTTTTATATCGCACAGTCCTGTGTTTCGAGTAAAACGATACAGTAAAGAAGAAGATTGACGTTGATTGTCCTGAAATCATAAAGCAGTACAATACACATATGGGTGGAGTGGATTTGGCTGATATGCTAATCGCCCTGTATAAAACTCCGTACAAATCAAGAAGATGGTATTTGGGGATATTTAGTCAACTTATTGATATTTGTGTGAATAACGCTTGGCTTTTGTATAGAAGAGATATGGAAGCATTTGGAAACAAAAAACATGAAAACTTGAAAACGTTTCGGATGCATTTAGCTTCATCACTTGTTAGAGTTCAAAGTCTTACAAAAACAAGAAAATCAGATTTTGTAAATGCACAGCCAGCTAAAAAAGTCAAATGTCCTGTAAGTGCCAGACCCACAAATGACATCAGATATGACCAAATGGGACATTTTCCCACTTTCGTAACCAAGGGAAGATGCAAATTTTGCACGGATGGCCAAACAACTGTTTTTTGCCAGAAATCAATTTGCGATTGTGTATTGTTACCGGTAATAATGCAAGAAACTGTTTCACAATTTATCACATGAAGGATATCTGAAGGGCATTGTATCCTGAGGAGCACTAACTGTTTTTATTTTGTTATATGACCTAAAAAATTCTAAATATTTTCTTGTAAACTTTAATATATCTTTAATAAAAAAAACACAAAATTAAATGTTTTTCGTTGAAGCTATAATGCTTGCCCGTTTAAGGGTTAATATACCGATTACATTCGGTGAATTATGAAATGTCCTACGTATATGTTGCACAATATGGACGTCGACGGATATTTTGAGGTTAGTAATTGTTCTTTGTTTTGAGGTAGGTTAATTAAATTAGTTAAATTTAATTATTCAGTTTGTATGTATATACAATCCGTCTGCTTTTTATTTCAATACGGCTTTGTAGTTACAGAAAGAAAATAGTAACGATAAAGCGGTTGGCTAATTTGAACCATCACCACCTAATTTTGAACTTCCCTCCTTTCCCTTCCCATTTAGCACAAAAATGGCGCCTATGTCTTCACTCTTATTAAAGGCACTCTAGTATTAATATGTTCAGTTTAAAAAAATATCCTGTAATGCATTGACATGTTTTTTTTAAACTGAACATAGGAATATGTATGTATGTTCAGAGATATAAAAAACTCACGGTATAACTTAGTATTCTCTCGAAATATTAGACTCTTAACTGTATGAACTTGGTACAACCTTTTATTACACACAAACACAAGTCTGTATTTTTTAGTGCTTATAACTACGCACAAAATTAATCACTTTTCAAATTTCAAATGATTTTTACAAAAATAAAATGTATTCACGGTAATTTCTTCTAAGCTCTCCCACAGAACACAGAAATTACCCTAAACTGCAAATAAATACACAACGTTGTTTCTTAAGACTATTCTTAAGTATATTTACGTCGCTGTCAATCAGCTCGAGGTTTTCGAAATTATTTCTCTCAATTCATAAAGTAGGTAAATTTGTTAAAATATAACCAATTTGTCAATTTATCGCGGTTGTTACAGCGCCATCTTTTAGAATTGGCGGGCTTTTACTAAGACTACATATCGTTCATCTGGGTTTGACCACCATGACCTCTACCCAAAGCTGGTGCTTGTAAGGGAAAATCTCGCAGAAAGGGCGAAAGTCGTGTGAACTAACAGTCACACCAATTTTAAAGGAACTCAAAAAAGCAACAGCAGAACGCGAAGCTAGAAGAATGGAAAAATTAAGGAAAAAGGAAAAATTTTTGAAACTCATAGTCATAGTTTATTCATACTTAGCCCTTACATAGGATGTACATGTCAATTGGTGAATAACAAAATTAAACTTAACTTCCTAAGTATATTTCTAAATCCGAATCATCAAGAAACTCTGTAACAGAGTAGAACGCTTTTTTTAAGAGTAAAGCTTTCAGTGACCGCTTAAAAACATTGAAGCTTTTCTCTTTTAGTATTTTCGGCAGTTTATTAAACAGTTTCATGCCTATGTATGATGGCGTCTTTTCAAATTTTGCAGTCCGATGCTGTGCAACTACCAAAGAATCACCATGTCTCGTATTATAAGCATGAAAGTTGGAATTCCGCTCGTATTCTGCTATGTTGCGCCTTACATATATAAGACATTTATAAATATAAATCGACGGAAATGTCAGTATTTTATATTTAATAAAAGACGGTTTGCAAGATTCTTGACACCTTAAATTAAACATTATACGAATTACTCTTTTTTGTGAAATAAATACTCTAGTTTCATTATTGCCGTAGCCCCATAGTATTACATTATACGCTAAGTAAGAATGAACCATGGAATAATATACTCTTAACAAGCACTCTTGGTCGACTGAACTTCTTAAGCGTAAAATGGCAAAACACGATCTGTTGATTCTTTTACAAACATTGTCTAATTGCTCATTCCAGTTCAGATTCTCATCTATGTGAATCCCCAGAAATTTCACCGACTACACAGTTTTTACCAAATCGCCATTGATAATAAATACCTTATTAGAACCAACAGTTCTGTTTTGAAATTGAATTATATTTGTTTTTTGTAAATTTACAATTAGATGATTTTTTGAGCACCAAGAATGAAATTGTTGAGTCACATCGGAAACTCTACTACTTAGTTCCTCAAGGCTCGCTGCTGAGACCGCCATAGTAGTGTCATCGGCAAACATCACCAAATGATTTACATCGATATGCCTACCTAAGTCGTTCATAAATAATAGAAATATCAGCGGTCCCAACACAGAGCCCTGAGGAACCCCTGTAGCAGTGTCGTGCTGAGATGAGCAGTCGTTTCCTATTTTAACGCATATTTTCCGATATGTCAAGTACGAATTTAACCAGTCTAAAATTGGTTCACGTAAACCTAAAACATACATTTTCTGACATACAAATTCAATGTTTATAGAATCGAACGCGCGAGACAGGTCGAAGAAGAGTCCTGCTACGCAATATCCTTTGTCCATTTCTCTATAAACATATTCCGTAAAAGCACATGCAGCACTCTCCGTTGACCTGCCTGCGCGAAATCCGTGTTGGCAATTATCCAAAATATTAAATTTGGATAGAAAGCTCATTATTCGATCATAAATTGATCTCTCTATCACTTTTGATAATGTATTTAATACGGACACTGGTCGGTAGTTTTCTACACTAAGGGGGTCGTTCTTTTTATAAATAGGCGCAACCATCGCAACTTTCAGAACCTCAGGAAACTGTCTCAATTCAACAGATTTGTTGATAAGATGGGTTAGCGGGTCCACGATGTAGTCACAAATACATTTCAACATTCGACCTGTGATACCGTCCATGCCAGCACTCGGTTTATTATTCAAGCCACTTAATATTTTTTTTAGTTCAAATGGTTCCAATGGAAAGTAGACGAAAGAGTTGGTAATGTAGTATCCTACACTACAGATGGTGGACAGGTTGTTTCCAAAATGATCTCGTAAATTCTTCTGTATTTTACTAGTGAAGTACTCTGCAAAAATTTCGCTTACTTCCTTCGCATCCTCTACCAGCCTTCCATTGTCCTCCAAAGTCAGCGTAGTACTCTGTTTTTTGAAGTATCCCAGTAATTGGTTAATTACTTCCCAACTTTTCTTTTCAACGTTTGGTGATTTTTTATTATGCCAGACAGATGATCCTTTTTAGCCTTATCTATTGCTTCCTTGTAGTTCATTCTTTTAAGTTTATATTCTTGCTTTATCTCAATCTCACTTGTTCTTTGTGACAACCAAAATAAATCTCTTAGTTCCTTTCCTAATGAAACGATATCATTGGTAAGCCACTCTTTTCTCCGTTCTGTTTTTGGCTTTGCTTTTTTAGTTATTATTGGAAAGGCATAATCAGTTGCATTTACCAATTTCTCTATAAAATATTGAAAAGAGGTATTTACATCATTTGTGTTCGAATATACGTTGGAAAAATCGCATGTTTCTATACATTGCTTTAAAATATTATAGTTAGCGTCAGTAAACTTTCTAAAGGTATATGTAGTTTCCAAATCATTATCAATAACTTCTTCTGGTAGATTGACATCAGCAATTAATGCTAAATGATCACTCAAATGAGGCTGTATTACAACAGATTTCTTGATCCAATTATTGTCTAAACTCGTTAATATATAGTCGATTTTAGTTTCGGTAATTGAACCGTCCCCATTGACTTGAATCCTGGTCGGCTGATACGAGGAACAGCGCAAGTTAAAGCCTAATAGGTCTTCCAGATATCGTTTATGTATAGTTTGCTTAGAGAAGTCTATGTTGAAGTCTCCGCACAAGAAAATTTTATCTGTTATTGCGCTACAATATATTAGCGTCTCCGTTAGTTTACTAAAAAATGTTTCAATCGTACCTTTGGGTGACCGATACACACTAATGATGCAGCACTTAAATGAACCCATTACTAATTTTATTGCACAGCATTCATAGTGTAGTTCCTCAGAATGCATTTTGTCTAAAGTCAATTCATGTCGATCCACAAATCAAATCAAATGTTATCGACGTGAACAACCTGGTCATTTTGCAAAAAGATGCGATACACTAAGAAAACTTCAAGCCCCAATTAGAAGTGGTACGAGAAAACAACAAGAAGCCAAGAGACAGACTTTACGAAATAATTTCAAACCCCAGAATCCTTTGCCTTTGCCCAAGAGCAAAGAACAAAAATTAAAACAGAAGCGTGAATACAGAATACCTACAACGTGTAAGGAAGTGACTGAAGATGAAGGTGATGGCGTTATATCGACCCAAGTGAATGGCCGAGAGGCCGTGTTATTTGTGGACACAGGAGCCGCCTCAGTTTCTATTTTGAAGGAAAAATTCGTTAGAGAATCAAAGCAAAAATTGGTCCTAGAACCGGATACTACGTGGAATTTCAGGTCAAGAATTATCTAGCCTTGGAGAGGTCTTAGTAAAACTCCGCATAGGTAACCAAGAAATTCTTGTCCCTTTCGTAGTATGCTCTGATGAAATAGCCGTTACTACAGATGGACTATTGGGACGCGGTTTCTTCCATAAAAATAATGTTGGAATTAAATTCCGAGAAGGAGGTGTAGTACTTAAATTAGATAACTTATTCATGCTTCGAGAGGAGGAACAAGTAAAACGGCATAAAAGGAAAATTAATAAGAAACCGGCAGAAATTTCCAAAGTAATTAGAGAAACGCAAAAAGCAGAGAGAATAAAAAGAGATACAGAGAATTCAGAAACGAAGTTAAAGAGCTCAAGTTATAATCAAGTAGAAAAATTAAAAAGACAACAAATCAGGACAGCTGATGTCGCTGTATTGTCGAAAGCCAAGGATGGCAGAAAATTTATTATATAAATAATATATTATAATAAATTTATTTATTATTATTATTATTTATTATTATTATTATTTATTATTATTATTATTTATTATTATTATTATTTATTATTATTATTATTTATTATTATTATTTATTATTATTATTATTTATTTATAACCAAGGAAACAAGTTATCAAAGATCCACCTTAGATTCGTTAAAACAAGCGCTGGAGAAGAGCAGAAAACCCATTGTCTAAGTAACAAGGTTAAGAAACTTGCAATGCCAAAGTTAGGGCGTGGATTTGATCGACTTTATTGGACCAAAGTAAAGAAAGTTATTGAAAGCGTGTTCAGTGGAACAGGAATTAAAATTGTGATTTATGTTTTGGATACCAGAAAGTTTGAGAGTAGTCCAAGACAAAAGATTAAATCAGAGCAAGTACCTGTCGGATTAATGGGAAAACCTGCTGGGAGAGGCAAAAGGGACACCTTAGTTCCTCAAGAAATCCAGAGACCCCAAACGAGAAGTGCTGGTCCCACAAAAGAACAATGGTTGATGTCGAGGCATTTATGACCAGATTTATCCGAAATTCAGAATCGGAAGAAACCTAGTAAATTCCTTTTCAATTTAAGTGCTTACATACAGGGTGTTTCATTGACGATGCACCAAACTTGAGGAACACGTTTCTGACATTATTTCAAACAAAATATCTTAATAAAAATTTTTAATCGGAGCAAGTTGAAATTTGCATAATTTGGAGCCGATGTTTG
This sequence comes from Dorcus parallelipipedus, assembly GCA_958336345.1. NCBI lineage: Eukaryota > Metazoa > Arthropoda > Insecta > Coleoptera > Lucanidae > Dorcus > Dorcus parallelipipedus. Next base: position 9,763,632 of record OY284483.1, on the reverse strand, counting down.
TAGAAATACATACTTTAACGCCGCGAAATTGTGAAACCAAACCGGCGCGCAGCGGTCTAAATTGCATTATGAATGGAACACAGCTGCAAGGGGGCAATAAAGTTAAGCGAAGAAATTTATGACTAGATTTTGTTTTGCCCTTGACCGACTCGCTCGGTCATTCAACTCCCAGCTGCGATGTGAAATCGCGTGGATATTTATAAACTTATTTAATTTAATACGTAATAAATTACAAATGTGGGGCTATGCAAAAATGTGCATTTAGTATGCATTGTTGTTAAAATTATTAAAATAAAATTTGTCGAATCTTAAAAATAAAAATATTTATTTTTATTACATTATTATTACGTTATTATTATTACAAGAAATGTTCAAAAATGCCTCCTTCCTGCTGTACACACAAAAAATACCATAAAGTCCTTAATTGGGGTAGTGCGGCGAACGAAATGTTTTTAGTAAAAACCAGGCTCTTTTGCGCTAAATTTCTACGAACGATTTCATGAAACGGTTTATCATTAAATGTGAATTCTTAAATAAGCGCAAACTACTAAATGTTTGAACAATCCTAACAATTAGAAAATTCGTATTAAATGGAGAATCGAAAATAAACGACTAATTATTATTTTTATTGATTTCCAACAACCACGACGGCAAATGTGTTTTGCCGAATCAGCTAGGGCGACATTCTAGCGAGAGTAATAAAGCAAGAAAGCGATTCGTATGAGATTGCGTCACAATCCATTCATTCTTATTTAAAGTCCATCCTAGAAATACACGACTTTGCTTTCCCTTCGATTTTCTCGAAACTTATTCATTTAAGAACAAAAAATTATAGACAACTTTTATTTCTTTTCACGATATCTACCGACATACCGAGTTTGGTGCATCTTCATTGAAACAGGCTGTATATACTGCACAATTCTATTTTTTTTTTCTCTCAAACAACGTCTCTACCAATCATCTAAACAATATTTTAAAATCCTTCAAACTTCCTAAGAAGAAACTTTATCCTTCCAATTCCTCCCCGTATTTACCTCTGATGGCAGCAGCCATATTTCACATATCTAACGTATGACCTAACAATACATTGATAAAAGGTCAATAAAAAGTCAAGGAGATGCCGAATTCGTAAATGATGGAACCAGACCAGGATGTTAAGAACCATGTGAACCCAAAGTACAGTTCTACCCAGAGAGGAGTCAAACCGAGATGACTTCAATGTCAGTACCTTTGCGAAACACGGATCTATCCAAGGCTGGAGAAGTCAACAGCACCGGTTCCAAATCACACGTACAGCGGATCCATGACAGGCCGAGGTTGGGCCACTCCCTCAGCACACCAATGAGACAATGAGCGAGACATGCTAGTTCGCGAATAGTCAGATGGTGCTACGTGATATTTGACTCACATGTAGTGCGGGAGTGAAAAAGGCAATTAGTTCGAAATAAGTGTTCAAATGAGTCTTTAATTCTTTCCTGTTAGATATTAAAACAGATGTTGTCTCCTGCAAGGTAGAAACCTCTGAGGTGTTTGACTTTTACAACTTGTATGAGGCATCATCAAAATATGTATTTAGTGTTTAGTTTAGGAAAAGGATTGCCTAAATTGTCAATTCTTTTAAGTAAGGAATGTAAGAATCCGAGCATCTTATAATTATCATTATAATAATGAAATGAACTAACTAGAACGCGAAATCAGCCCACATAAAAAAATTGCGTAACCGCAGCAGGTGTTCGCTTTACAAAAAAAAACTTGCGCATACGATGTACACACGATGGACATTGCAAAATTTAATCGCTTTATGCAGAAAGGGCTTAAGTCACTTTTAGACGAAACTGCGTTTTCGCAGAAAATCGTACATATTTACATATCAAACTTTTACAATGCTTTTTCTGCATAAAAAGGTGTAGTTTGGTATGTAAATACGTACGATTTTCTGCGAAAACGCAATTTCGTCTAAAAGTTACTTAAGCCCTTTCTGCATAAAGCGATTCAATTCCAAGAAATGCACCTAGTAAAGATGCTAGCTAACCTCGTGCTATATCGCACACGCGATCAAGAAAAACCAAATAAAAGTTGGCGTGGCAAAGCACTTATTGTGCTTTAATCTGTACTTGCATTTAAATTTTGAGTTTGTCTAAGTTGTCTCCCTAGTAATTTAACTAGAGTGTTGTATGCACATAATCAGTTATTGTCTTAATCAATTGTCTTGTTAATTGTCTTAATCAATTTATAATTGTTTGCTTATTCTTAATATATTTATTTATTAAATTTTCTCTTTATTTTCAAATCAATGTTATTTTTAAAAGAAAGAACGTAATTTTTCGTCAATCCCTAAAATTATATGTAGTGGCGGGCAAGGGCTGAAATCCCATTCCGTATAAAGAGGGCGTAATAGCAATATCTGGCTCAAAAGATCAAGCCATATACCTACAAACAAAGAAATTGCTAGTTGTGTCCTTTACGGTCTGATCCAAATTTCAGTAAAAGAGTGAGGAGAAGAAGTAGAAATTGTTGATTATTGTGGTGTGACCTAGTTTGGGCATCACAATAGAACTTCTCTCTTACTCTCGTCGAGATATCTAGACGGACATAGTATTTTGACGAAGCCTTGTACTAAAATTGATAAAGTTGAAAGTAAAAGGATAATTCATCCCCTTTCTTCTCTTATCATTAAGTTTTAACCTCCCGTCCCTCACATGTGGTGGCAGCGGTGGGATTACGAAAAAGAAAAGATAATGAAAAAGAGATTACGAATTTTGAAAATCGAGATTGTAGAAAATTGCGAGAAAAACAGTATGTGTTGTGATTTTATTGTGAATCACTCTTTATACACACTACATTAGGGTATACTGGTGGGATTAAAGTGTCCGCCAAAATAATATAAATGAATATGAATATTTCTCAATTATTTATTATTATTTATATTCAATGCCGAATCATTTAAAAACTGCACATTAGAAAGTATTAAGGAAGGTTTATTTAAACCTCTACATTAATGAAATTTAGCGCCAAATAATGCAGAGACCTCTCTCAATAAAGCTCCATTTGAGTGGACATGTATACTTTTCTACTTTTTCGGCGACTGTATACATTATTTTACAATAAATCAAATGAACAATTTAATTCAATCTGACAATTCAAAATCAGTAGTGTCATTACTAACAACGCATGGTAACCATGGCGAATGAAATAAATTTGGAAATAATAATGTAATAAAGCTTGCTTGATAATTACTATGTGCAGTCTTATAAGGTTCTCAGGGTATGTTGCTAAGACATACACATACACGTTAACAAAATTCAAAGATAATTTTTGCCAGTTTTTGCCTATTGTTGAAATATTAATGTTTGTTTCAGAGCAAAGCAGAATTTCCAGAAGGGAGTTATTTCACGAGTGGAGAAATATGAAAGATGTAAAGGAAAACGGTTTATAAACTTATACTTTCAAGAAATATAATTATGAAAATTGTTCGGAAAATACAAAAAAGCTTTTAAAAATTACTGTAAAAATATTTTGCGAGACAGTTTCAGCACAATGGAAAATCAGTAATAGGACGCTAAATGTGTTTCTTGCAAAAAATTTTGCGTGGTTAGATATTTAGAATTGCCGCTAATGGAATTTAATGTTCCTTTTATAAAACACCGGTCTGGCCCATCAGAAATTCATCCGGGTATACCACAAATATTTCGGGGATGCAAGTTCCTCAACTAAAAAGCGTAGAATAAAACATCTACTTGAATCAGCCAGTACTGGTGAATTAGCATTTGCGGCAGAAGTAAGTTTACGAAAGGGAGGAAAAAGAAATGCAGCAAAGATAGTAAGAAATGTGACAACGCGTTCTCCAAATAAGGCTACAAAAATAAAGAGGACGTTTTGAGTTACCTTTGACCTGCTTGACCTAAGCAGTATTCACCAGGACTAATATTTTTACTGCCATTTGGGTGTTTAAGGTGTTTAACGTGCAATACCACTGCTCTTCTAGATATGCTATCCTTGATCATTTGACAGCGAAGGACAACTACTGCGGTTTATAAATGTTCAGTTTTACTATAGCAAATGAAGCAAAAGTGTGCGCATGTTCAGTTTTGTATCTATTAGATACAGCGCGACCGATCATGCGTGTTCATCATTAGTCACGTCATTAAAGCACGTTTATTTTTGATATCTGTTCGCTATAAAAATGAACAGACCAAAAAAATTTTATAATTTGACTGATCCAAAGGACATTTAATTAATTAGAAAAATATTAGAAGAAGATGATGATGAAGAAACGGTTGGAAATGGGAACTTGGATGAAAGTGACTCTGATAATGAATCGGCAGATGAGGTTATGGATGATGTGTGCATACAAGAATCGGATACTGAAAGTGGAGATAGTGAAAACGAAGAAGGAAATGCCGTGAACTGTTATGTAGGTAGAGACAATTTCACAATTTGGCAAAAGTTTGCTACGAGCAATAAAAGAAAAATTAAGCCACAGAATATTCTTACTGAGCCTTCTGGTGTTATCGGAAATTCTAAAGGAATCGGTAATGTTTATGATTTTTGGAATTTTTTTTTTTACAGACCAGCTTCTGGATATTATTGTGATTCATACAAATCGTTTTATAGAGACAGTACAGACAAATTATTTGCGAGAAAGAGATGCAAGAACTACTGACAGAGTTGAAATAAAAGCGTTTCTTGGACTTTTGTATTTGGCAGGTCTTCTTAGAAGTGGCAGACAATTGTTAGAAGAATTATAGTCAACAGAAGGTATGGGTGTGGAAATTTTTCGAACAGTTATGTCCCTAAAAAGATTTAAATTTTTGTACCGATGCTGCAGGTTTGATAATAAAAAACACGATCTGAAAGAATACAAATAGATAAATTGGCACCTATAAGAGAATTGTTTGATCTGTTTGTTGATCGTTGTAAATCTTCATATAGTTTAGGACAAAACGTTACCATTGACGAAAAACTCGAAGGATTCAGAGGCAAATGTAGGTTTCGCGAATACATACCTTCAAAGCCAAATAAGTACGGCATAAAAAATTTTGCGATGGTTGACTCAGATGTATACTGGTAATTTAGAAGTTTACGTTGGGAAACAACATGAAGGTCCATTTTTCGTTAGTACCAAACCGATTGATCTAGTTATGCGACTCGCTGAGCCAATCTACAATAGTGGTAACTAGTAAAAACGTATTTTTACTATCAGTATGCATTTTGATGACGCCATAGATAGTGATACTGGTGATCTTCATAAACCAGCAATAATCACATATTATAATAGTACCAAATCGGGAGTAGATACCCTGGACCATATGAGCTGGTCACTGTCAAGTGGTTGGTGGAGGGCATTTCCAACATTTATTGTAATTTTATTAAGTTGTTTTGTTATGTTTTTACAAGAAAGTATTATTTTAGGTTGAAATTTTATTAAAATTAAAAATCTCATTTGCATTTTTGAATAATTTTTTTCTTCAAAATTTTCTTATGCATTAGTGATTCATTAACATTTTTGTACTCATAAAAATGGGTGCTTTCAAATGACATTTTCAAAAAAATAGGTTGTCATTTAAAAAAAGTGTCAATGACGTCACAGCGTAAAAGTGGTAACTGACATAAAATTAAAATTGATTGTAAAAGATGTCTTTTTTTAAAATAAAATCGACCTGTCCGAGCGTTTTCCGAAAAAGTCAACGCTAAGGGTGTTTTTTCGCTTGGTGCGTTACTTTATCACCACACTGTATAAATGTATATAAATAATAAATATAATATTAATAAATATTATACATAAATAAATTCAAGTAAATAGTTAAAAAAATATACACATTAAACGCATGTATCTGAGAGATACAGCGCGCCCACTTTCGTTCCAAAAAGGCGCGCGCTCGACGGAGGGTTAATTAGAGTGAAAGCAAAATCTCAAAATGATGATATTTAGCCGCCGTACTATCGACTATTGGAAGCTAAAAGTAATTGCTATCCAAATTTACCGAAACCAGTGCTGAAGTTCGACTGCAAGCATTAATAGATACTACGGTCAAACGTATTTATATTCAGTGTTTTTCATGCTGATGTTTTAACTACATTCTGCACTTCGACAAACAATACCTTACATATTACAAATTGTCTTAAATCGTTTAGTTTATTATAGTACGCCCGAAATATCGAATCATTGCGCACACGTGATATCAAAAGTCTTAACCAAGCGATATCGTATGCTTTAAATGAAGAGCAAATACAAAACATATACCATAATAACCCTTTAAAAATGTCGAGTTTTAGTAATAAATTTTGTAAATTTTGCAAAAAGACGGGACACGATGCTAACACTTGTTTTAAAAGGTTGCCACATACTAGTTGGCTCCGGTGGTCAATTTTTAATCTCCCCGTGGAAAAAGGTTATAGGTAAGTTTGCTCCGAAGATGTGTGCTAGTTGGCCCTGACGATTTGTGCTAGTTTTCAGTATTTATATTCTAAAACTTTCCAGAAATTTTTATTATTTATTATAGACAAAATTTTCTCAGTATTTACCTGTGAGATTAGAAGGGATTGGATCCAATTCGTACACTCCGACGTAAGCGGTCATTAAGCGTTGTGGTCAAAATACCCTCGCAGATAAGCTTTTCCAACTAAATTCAATGTCCAATAGAAAAAGCCTAATTTGAGAGTTTGATTGGCCCAAAATTTAGAAATAGGAAATTTTCGCTAATATAACTTGAAAATAAACACAATAAAAATTAGTTTACTTTGAAAAAATGTTGAGTGCAAAAGGAAAACCTGTATTTATAATTTTAATGCATAATTTTTATGCCTGGTTGCACCAACTTTTTAAGCAGAGCTTAAATTTAAGTGGTATTTAGACTATGACATCATTTATAGATTTAACAAAATGTTAGTCACATTCTAACTGATACTTTAGTTGAAGTTTAAATGTCAATCACAATGTATTTGACATTATACTGACCATACGTAAATGTCCCATTTTAAACATAACTTAAATTTCAGCTCTGCTTAAAAAGTTGGTGCAACCGGGCATAAATATAATTTCCACAAGATATTGTATGAGAATGAGCAAAGATGGCAATATGCAAAACGTGGCTGTAAGTCATTGAACTCACGGTTCAAATGACAATAATGCCACAAATTATGCTAAGGTGGATTATTTAATTTACCGGGGTTGTTTTTATTATTATAAATATATAATAAAATATATTATTGTTTATCTATAAATGAAGACTAATTAATTGTCTTACATTTGATTATTCTTCAATAATGCTGTTGAAATCTTTTTATTTTGGATCAATTAATATGATTTTTAATTTCTTTTAGGTAATTTGTAAAAAGCATTGCCTGCATCGTGGCCTGCATTATTGTCGAATCCAATTAAATGTCAAATTAATTTGTCATTCAAATCAACTCAAAAAACATTTTTGCCCTCGCGTTGCATCTTTTGGTGTCATCGAAACGCCAGCGTCGTTTACAACGTATTATAAGGTAAACGAAATGCATTTTTCAAAAATTTATTAAGTTATAAACATAGATATAAATCTGCAAGTTTTGAACACTTCAAAAATAAGTGGTTGAGTAAGTGGTAGTCGAAAAAATGTTGTATGCACCACGGCAGCAAAGTGTCTTTTTCGAACTTATTTGCTTACTCGTTCGACAAAGTGCCACTTTGCCATCTTGGTACATAAATAACTATTATCAACTTTTTACTATCCATGGCCTGGAAAACTAACATTACATATTGCTGTGATATTAACTAAATTACTAGAAGTCTCCTGCATGTATGAGAACCATGAAGAAAGAACAGTAAATAAATTATCCATTAATCCATATACGAGATCTATTAAATTCACTTACAATTTTTATACGTCAAAATATAAATTATCTGAAGTATAATTATCATTAAGTTCAGAGAGAGTAAAATATTTTTAACACTTACCAAATGTATAACAAAATAAATTCTATTAAATAATCAATCAAGATGGGAAAGTTTTGATTCAATTCAAGTAACGGGCAACAGGACAGAAGTAGGACGTGTTCGAGCCAGGGGCCCTATTCTTGAAATCATTCGACATCATGTCGTATGCGACATGACGTCAAAATGACGCAATTCTCGAACGATTTGTGTAGTTTTGTATGAAAGTCTACGTCATTTTGACGTCATGTCGCATACGACATTTGTCGAATGATTTCAAGAATTGGGCCACGGGACTGCAAGAGCAGGGGACGTCGAGGTGGACTGTGAGCGGCTCTTTTATTTTAGTACGGGGTTTGTCAAAATTTATTCAGGGGTTATTTTCTTGATATATTTATATATAAAAATGTTATACTGTGTAAAAGTTATGTGTACAATGAAATGATATACTTACAAATTGTGAATATCTTAAAGAAATCGTATTTTATAACAAATTTACACAACATTTTAAGATGATATTAATGAACGTCAAAATTATATTTGAAGTTTAATAAAATGAGATAAAAATAAAAATCGATTCCAAAAAAGTCAAGATGTTGCCATATAAATGGTTAACATGGTGAATAATATTTATACGAGTTGTAATAAAAGCATTTAGATACAAAATTTTCATTCATTCTCTAATCTCTGAACGAACAACACCTCATAATTTATCAAACTTTTTCAAAAGCTCATTTCATTTCAATTCTTTAATTTCGTTATTAATTCATACATTTTTATCGTTTAATACTTTCAAAGTTCTCTTTCATTATTGTTTGAATTTATAAAAGATTTATTTTTGACGATCAATTAATTAATTCTTGACGTTTCTATTTTACAATTTAATTTTAAATAAACTTTCAAACTTTAATATTTCTAATTAAATTGATTTGTTTAATTGGCAGTATTAGAGAAATAATTTAATTATTATCCTTTCAAAAAGTAATTTTTTAGTACATATCTCTGATGAGGCCCAATCAGGCTGAAATAATTCACGTGATTTATAAGATATTCTATTTCTCTAATACTGCCAATTAAACAAATCAATTTAATTACAATTTCATTTGGCAAGAACTACAGCTGTCTTTAATATTTCTATTTGATTCTACTAGAAGAAAGTCTAAAGATAGTCCAATATTTGACAATTTCAAATTTTTATACTGTCAAAATGTAATAAATAAATTTGATTCAATTAAAGAATACTTTTGTAAACGATTCGTGACAATCGTAGACAATGTATTTAAACCTATTGAGTTAAATTTATAGTAATATTTAAATTAATTTAAGAGCTATCTCTTAACTCCATATACGAAAACCATTAAAACGGGCGAATTCATAGAGACTTTATTTCTGAATATAATTAATTCATTTTTCATTTCCTATATACCCGACAACTAGCACTACAAAGTGACCATAGGAAATTTCTCTATCATCATCTGGTAATTAAGAAAAAAATAATTAACATTGAAAAATTGTAGTTGAACTTTATAGCGATAGTAAAAATACTTCCAGATCGAATTTTGAAAAACGCCTTGGTCACTTTGTAAATTGAAGTTTTGTTAACAAATCAGTGAAAACAGCTTTTAGAAATATGTAACCATAATTAAGTTATGAAGTCGCCCGATTTGTATGTTTTTAGTGAATTATTTCTGTAAGGCGTGAATATATTCTCCCCACCTTAAGAGCTAACAAAAGTAACAAAATAGACAATCACGTGATCTTTTTTCACGGCCTGATAATATATTTTGCGTTCCGATTTTTTAGAGGTTATTGCGCATGATCTCAGATAGGATTAAGGTGGGTAATTTAAACATATTTAAGTTTGTGCGCTGCTTTTTCCAGTACGTTTTTGGTATTTTAATATTTATTTATACATACACTAAGGTCTAGCAACAAGTACATTTCTTGTTAGTCAAGAAAAGATCAACTTCACTCTCTGTAAATAGTATTCAAAGGTACGGCTTTTTCCACAGTTGGAGAAAAGGTATTTTTAGCCGGGTAAATTACATCACTAGGAAAATTACATTTTTATAGAATCATCGTTTTGCCTATTCTGACGTACAACTTTTTTGTGTGAACTTTCGCGTCCTGGCATTCTTCGTTGATTAAATTTAAAAAAAAATTTGAGACGCATTTCACTTCGAAAACATTATTTTGTGTAACTAACTTTTGCATCAACTCCTTTTTCTCGTTATTTATTTAAATGCACTCCTTAAAAATTTGAAGTGAGACACTTACGTTTTTTCTTTTTTTTGTAAATTTGTGTTTGACTCAACTTATGTGTATTAGAAGCGAAATAGTAAAAATAAAAATAAAAATAAAAAATAAATAAAAATGTACATTTAAATAGAATTAGAAAAGAAGTTCAAATGAAGTTAGCAATAACTTTCAAAAATAAAAAAAATTCTAAAACTATACCAAAACAGTTTCAGTATTTATATATTAGTATAAAAATCTAATAATTAAGTAATATTCAATAACTTAAAATGAATATTTTTAGAAATTGATTCGAAATTGACCTATCAAGTAATTTTGCGTTAGGCGTACTCAACTTCTTCAAAAATGACAGCGTTGTCTTATTTTTAAATTAAATGTTTTTAGACGAAAATAATCTATTAATAACTAGGTTTTCGATAATTTAAAAACAAAAAGGGATATATTTTTTGTTCGGCCACAATAAAATCTTAAACTTTCATTCCGCATACTCCAGGACATCGAAAATCTAAGGTGATTTGAAAACTTGTTCAAAATAAGTATGTAATTGAAAATAAAAAGATACACAATGCTTTTTTTTACAGTACTAAACGCCTCTTATTGATTTATTTGATTGAAAAATAAGACAACGCTGTCATTTTTGAGAAAAACAAAACGCGCGTCCTGCGGAACTAAAGTTTAAGATTTAATTGTGGCCGAACAAAAAATATGTCCCTTTTTGTTTTTACACTATCGATAACCCGTTATTAATAGATTTTTTCGTCTGAAAACATTTGGTTAAAATTTCCTCAAAACAGTTTCACAATGAATTCATTGTAAACGCAAAGTAGAAAAAAATTATTATTGTAATTAGAAGAGTACTAATATGTTTTCCTTCCTAAAGTAAACAGTATCTACCATAAATACAGGGTGTTTACGGTCTTCTCTGTATCATTTTCAGGGGTGATAGTACACCTCAAAAGATGTCGATATACCTTAAAATGTCTTAGTAAAAGTCGTGTCTTAAGCGAGATAATAAATCTTTTATTTATTACATTAAACAGTTAATTTGTTTTAAGTTCTAGTAATCTACTACTTAATCAGCATTGTCCATTACAAAAGATCTTCGAAGTTATCACCATGTTGTGTAGAATATCGATGGGCCATCCCGATTTTTAAAGAACAAGGTAAAAAATAAAAATAATAAAATTTTTAGTCAAACAAAGGTGATAGTAAAACTGAATTACTGATAATAACTTTACGTGTCAAATAAATAAATATCACCTTTGTTTGACTAAAAATTTTATTATTTTTATTTTTTACCTTCTTTAAAAATCGGGCCCATCGATATTCCATACAACAAGGTGATAACTTCGAGCATCTTTTGTAATAGACAATGCTTTTAGTGGTTACAAAAATTTGTCAAAAGTTTTTTGTTTACCATCGGTAAAAACTTTAACGCGGCTATTAAATAGAATACCCATTCAGCCTGGTATATGTGAAGGTGTATTCAATGTTTTGAAAGCAGAGAGTAAGGCTTTTAAAGATCCATTACATAAATATTGTATTCCCTTATTTGATGAGATGAGTATACAACCAGGTCTGTACTGGAATTTGATCAATGGATCTGTTGAAGGATTTGAAGATTTCGGTTACCGACGAACAAATAAGGTTGCAGATCATGTACAGGTACGACAGTAAAAGTGTTTATATTAGGACAACTATAAATACTGTAATTTATTGTGTTTTACAGGTCTTCATGTTACGTGGAATAAAGAAAGGATGGAAGCAGCCAATATTTTACAATTTTATTGAAGGGGCCACAAAAAGTTCTGATATTGCTCATATAATAAAACTACTAGTGACTGAATGTTCAAAAGCAGGATTGCAAATTGTGGCAACTATCTGTGACCAAGGACAAAATAATGTAGCTGCTATAAATCAATTAATCAATGACACCAAAGCCAAGAATATCAGAGAGGGTCAGGAACAACATAATGAGTATTTTGAAATTTATGACAACAAAATTATACCTCTTTACGATGGTCCTCATTTGATAAAAAGACTGAGGAACAATTCCTTGAAGTATGATGTTCAATTTGATATTGAAGCACAAACATACACGGCTAAATGGAAACACATTACGAAAGCATTTTCAATGGATCCGTATTTGGGAAGCTTACGAATGATGCCCAAGTTAACTTAACAACATGTAAATCTCAATGGCCGTGACAAAATGAAAGTCTCTTTATGTACTCAAGTCCTTAGCAGGACAGTGGCAGCAACAATAAATCTTATGGCATTGTCAGGTTTGTAATTATAACTTTTTTTAACAAAGTTATATAAAAGTATCAAACTCACTATAATTATTATTTCAGTTGTTTCCAATGTTTTTTTTTCAATTTTAATTTTCACAAGGAAGATTATTAAATTTTTACATTTTAGGTACTGCAATTGTAACAGCAGAGGGCCTTCAAAAATGGATAAAGAAGCCACCGAAACAGCAAAATTTTTAGAATTTACGGATAATTTATTCGACAGTGTCAATGGTAACAGTGCGAAAATGAGTAAAATGAAACCTCTCAAAAGTGCTATTACTAAGAACTCTGGGCATTTAGAATTTTGGCAAATTGCAAAAAGAACTCTGTCAAGTATGAAATTTTTGAAAACAGATGGATCAAAATTTGTGCCTCCAAGTGTTAAAAATTTCATTAAAACATTAAATAATTTCAAAGATCTACATCACTTATTGGTGGGTCTTGGTTTTCAATACATGGTACCTAGACTGTTTAACCAAGATCCGTTAGAAATTTTTTTTGGCAAAGTGCGACAAAGGGGAAGGCGATATACCAACCCCACTTGTGCGTCGTTCACACCTTTCTATAAAAGCCTCCTTGTGAATGACTACACTGCCAGCCATTCTGTGGGAGCAAATTGTGAAAAGGATAGCTCCGAAATCTTTCTAACTCTCCAACGCTTTGTAACACAGGCAATAATATCTAATAAGTAGTTGTTAAAATTTTATCAAATATTTTAAAGAGTATTAGCTTTTCATTTATTCTCACAATTCTTATATGTATCAAATTACTTTTCCTCACATATATAATTTTTCCTTCAATGCAAGGTTTATCAGAAGAATATGATGAAGAAATTCAAGCGCTACATGTACCATACCTCAATGTGGTAGATGTATCATCACTGAAACCATTTGAGGAACAAGCCTTAACCTATGTTTGTGGTTACTTACTACGCAGTGCTCGGACCATTTATAAGCAGTGCAAATGTGCAACGCATATTTTAGAAAAAGAAGCTCCTTCCGACTCCAGCGACGGCTATACTAAATTAAAACAATACAAAAATTGTAAATTAACGTATGTGAGTAATTTTTTTCTGAGTGAAATGACTCAAGCTTTAAATATCAATTTTATTTTGCAACGTCACATACATGAAAGACATGTACTTCCAATTATATATAAAACTTTATTTGAGAAGATAAATTTCACAGATTGTGATCATAATAATACTTTAAAAAAATACATATTTATCAAATTTATAAGAACTGTAGGCTGTAACTATTTAAAGCAAATAAATGCAGTATTAAATGGAAAAGACAGACGACCCTTCAGTCTTTAAAACATGTAGTGAAAAGTTTAAAAAATCTTCTAAAAAGTATAAGAAATAATATGTTACATTAATTATGTGTAGTTTTAAGATTCATTACATATAATGAACTGACAGTTCGACAAGAAGACTTCAGCCATTACACTGGCGGATGGGAAAACGAAAACGGAAGAACTCTTAATCACCACAGTACCAGTTAAAGTACATGACAAAGTCATTCGAACGACGTTCGTCGTTTTTCCAAATGCAAATAACTCTACTAGGAGTAGATTTTATAGAAGATGCAGGACTGGTCGTAGATATCCTAGGCAAAACATGGCATTTCTCCACTCAACCAGAGAGAAGGTATCCGCTTCGCTACGAACGAGACGTCGAAAAAAAGAAAAAGGAGCTTGATTCATTGGCGGTGTGTGCCCAGGAAATTCTCATGGAAACATCCGGAAAGAAGAATGTCTGCACATTTCCCAGCTACCCTTCCACCGCAGAGAAAGTCATGGAAGGTCTCGATGATATTATTGAGGGATACGGACCAGTGCTACGAATGCTTTCCCCTATCCCGACGACGCCAATACAATTCACAGATTTTACAGAAGCCCTGTATTGGGATGCACAGCGCACCACCGGTCAAATCTGGAATCAACAGACCCTGGGTGGAGATGAAGATCTGTTTCCTCAACCTCCGCGACGCAGGATTGAACGTGCATCCCTTGACGTAAGCTCAGTGCTTTTACGAGAAGATGAGGCCCCGCACTTAAACACAGAGCAACGGAGACAATTGAATGATCTATTCAGAGAAAATAAGGATCTCTTCAGCCCACGATGAAGACCTACTACTAAGGCAGAGCATCATATTGAAACCGGTGATCACACCCCAGTCGCTCAACCGCCCTATCGCTTAAGCCCCATAAAAACGGAGCAATTACGGCAACAATTAAAGACGATGCTAGAAGAAGAAATAATTGAGGAATGCGAATCCCCATGGGCCGCCCCGGTAGTAATGGTCCTGAAACCAGGGGGAGGGATTCGACTCTGTGTGGATTATAGAGCATTAAACGAGATCACTATACCAGACAAGTATCCTTTGCCAAGAATAGACGGCCTCCTAATCATAGCCAAACGCACAACTTATATGTCCACTCTCGATCTTCAGGCCGGCTATTGGCAAGTCCCAGTGAAACCGCAGGCGGCCTTTGTCACACCGTTTGGAACCTGTACTCCTGTCTTTCGATGAACACCTCCCCGAACTGCAGGAAACCTATAACCGGCTTAAAACTTTTGGGCTCAGGGTCAACTGGCATAAGTGCCATTTCTGCTGTCCCGAAGTCAAATACCTTGGACATTTGTTGGTCCCTGGAGGGATAACCACGGATCCTGGGAAAGTTGAGGCCATCCTTAACCTTCCACTGCCACGAAATGTAAAGAAGCTTCAGTCGTTTCTTCAAACCTGCTCATGGTACCGTCGCTTTATCCCAGATTTTTCTAGAGTGGCTCAGCCCCTCAGCCGGCTAACGAAGAAGAACGCCGCCTGGACTTGAGGCATGGAACAAGGAGCCGCATTCGAAAAACTGAAGCAACTGTTGACCTCCGCCCCGATCCTCCGTCAAGCAGATCATAGTTTGCCCTACACTTTGCGGAGTGACCTAGTAATTTCGCTCTAGGAGCAGTGTTACTACAAGGTGAAGGAGCCGAGGAACGACCAGTGGAGTATGCTAGTCGCCTACTCACATCTGCCGAAAGAAATTACTCTACAACGGAACGTGAAGCGTTAGCTATAGTGTGGGCCGTGTCCAAATTTCGAGGTTATTTAGAAGAAGGACCCACCGTCATCATCACAGATCATCAACCTCTAAAATGGTTAATGGGTTTAAAATCCTCATCCGGCCGACTCGCCAGATGGGCCCTCCAGCTGCAATCACCACCTCGTTATTAAATATGGGCCTGGACGAACGAACGCAGTAGCTGATAGCTTGTTCCGATGGCCTATTCAGGACGAAGACCACCCGTGTGTAATTAATTCCGTTGAGCTCGACCTACCACAGCGAGGACCGCGCGTCACCCGAGAACAGCAACTTGAAGACGAAGACCTCAGTAAGATTATCCATTCGTTTGAACGAAATTCCGAGGATTATGCTCGTTGGACAGCCCGAGGATACCTCCTTCAACAGGGTGTCCTGTACCGCTACGCTCTTGATCTGGACCAGGAAGAAGCCCAATTGGTCATCCCAAAGCAGGAACGATTCTCCATTCTTAAGGAAAACCATGATGCTCCAACGGCTGGACATTACGGATTGGAACGCACGTTTTACCGAATAGCTCGTCTATGCCCGGTATGAAACAGGACATCCAGGAACACATTCGCAACTGCCTTCCTTGTCAACAATTCAAGACAACTAATCTCCGCCCCACTGGACTTTTGCAGACGCCTGTGATGCAGCAACGATTTGAGGTCCTTACTATCGACCTCTTTGGACCCCTTCCCGAATCAGAAGACCATTACCGATGGATCTTTATCATAGAAGATATGACGACCAGATGGGTTGAACTGTTCCCGTTGCGCCAAGCCACCGCCATTGCCTATGCCGAGACTCTTCTTCACGAGATCATCTTACGATATGGGACCCTGAGACGACTCATTAGTGATAATGATACCCAGTTCGTCAGTGGAGTTATGTAGCATCTGACCTACTACCTCGATATCGACCTTCACCTCAACCTTGTATATCATCATGCAGCCAATCGGGTCGAGAGGAAAAATAGGGACCTCAAACAACAACTACGCATCCAAGTGAGCACCTAAAAACATAAATGGTGTGATGTCTTGCCGACTATCTGTTTCGCTATGAATACCGCAAAATATCAGACCGTAGGTTACACAGCAGCTTATTTAATGTTTGGGAGGGAACTCCTCACCCCAGATGAAACTTACCGAGATCTCCGAGCAGTCATACAAAACGAGAACTTCATAGCCTAGATCACACCCAGACTACTGGACATGGCCACTACTCTCCAACATGCTCGGGAAATAGAATAGGATAGACGAAAAGCCTATGCAGATCAAAAGCGCCGTCCTGACCCCGGATTTCAACCCGGCGACCTGGTGCTAATCCAATCCCATGTGCTGAGCAACGCTAAAAATCAAGTCTCTTTAAAATTAGCTCCCAAAAGAGATGGACCCTACATCGTCTTACAGAAGAGGGGGGCCACCACCTACGAAGTCGCTAACCCGAAGTCCCCTACCGAGCTCTGTGGAGTATACCACTCGAAAGCCCTCTCCCGATATCATGGACCCAGCGAGGACCCTCCTAAACCTATCCGGCCTATTCGTAAAAGGGGTCGGCCCAGGAAGACTTCTCAGCAGACCCAATAGACGTGGCTTCTTCGCTGGGACATCTTCAGAGCCACAGGGGGAGTCTGTAGCGCGCCACGTAATACCCAGTCCACGCTGAGCCCTTTGCTACCATCCCTCACCCCCACGCGTGCGGTCAGCCACCCGACGCCATCCCCGAGTAGCCGAACAGCTACGACCCTGAGTGATAGATACAAGAGTCTGTCTTCAGATCTCTCTAGCCTGCCTGGCCCAGCTTCTGCTGCGGAATAAGCCTCCAGACTAGCCCAGAGCATCTGCATCGGACTTCCAGTATTATCTCCTGTCCTGGAGCCCGTTCCGTGCCGCGTGTTTTTACAGAGCGTTTGCCTCATTTACAGTTTTCTTAACTTTAAATTTAATGTAACATTTCAAATATACATTTATAATAAATCAATTACCACTCGCGAACCTTTTAATTCAGGTGACCTACTTTACCCTAAACAAACTCTTACAATGTTAATTTAATTCTGTCTCTCAATATATACCATGGAATCTCCTGAATGGTTGCTGGAATCTTCGTTTCCACGTTCTGAGGCTTAGTTCCATGAAAAGTTTGAGGAGCTCCTTGGTGACATTCGGTGAATGCTTGCTCGCCACCAAGGGCCCAAGATCCTCTTCGCTAGAGATTTCATCAAACACTCCATTTGAGAAGCAGACCGCAAGCTTTTCCTCTGTAACCGATGAGCCTGCTGCCAGTTTGGAGGATCAACGTACCAAAGAAGTATTAGATAAGAAGCCCCGAAGTTTTTTTTTTTTCGCTCTAATGAGAAAAAAAAGCGTACTTACATATTGCGGTTACCTCAGAGATTAGTGTTTCTTTAATTATCAATCCGTTTCTGTAATTTAACCAACCAGCAGCAATTAACTATTCCGCACATCTACCTGGGAATTCAATACAATGTACTCTTAGGAATAATTCTACCCTTGGGAATTTTCTCCGGCAAGTTGGACACACGCTAACGGTTGTTTTCGATTTGTACAGGGAAGTCGCCAATCTCCATCACTGGTGTGAGGCAATTATATCTGCCGCTGAAACCAAGTGCGACAGCACGATATAAGAAATCAAGGCCAATTAATTGTTATAACGAATTTCGTGAAACTAGGAGGCCGAACAATTTGAACTACATATTCATAGCCATTTTCTTAACAAAGTTTCTCTCTCACTCTGTATGTGTGTGCACCGAATTGTGGTCTTTGCCGAAAGATTTGCAGGTTAATTAGAAGTGATTTGCCGAGAGACTGAAATGGCCATAAACACCCATAGTGTAGTGTCGAAAAACAGTCAATCTGGGTTCTTGCGCAATAATTTAGTTAGATAGGTTTAACCGACGAAAAAATAACGTAGAGAGAGATTTAAAAAAGGAGTCAAGAGCCACTCTCTCAAGGCGATTGGAAGTAGCTGGGAAGTCCCCTACCCATCGACCTTAATTAATTAGTTTAGCCAGTGTTAGGGTTATCCCATCCAAAAAGGAGTCCCTGAAAAACTGGTGATTGCTATTGATTGTTCTGCAAATTGATCGCTGAGGGCGGCATTTTGTATCACATACTTCCCCAGAACATCTGATTAATTCATTAATTAACTCCATTAATTAAGTACACTGTAGGCCTACTGTGTCACACTGTGCATTGGTTGATTAAACAGAACAAGTCAAGTACAATCTGAAGTGACCAACACTAGTACCAAGACTCGAGCTAAGTTGAAATTCAATTAATTGTTAATCTAATTAAGGAGCAGAGCTATCCAACAAATATCTGTGTAGACGTTAAACCACCAACGGTGTGAATCGAAAGAAAGTAGAACGCGCCGATATCCGAAAGTGAAATCTGTTAAGCGCGTTATACTGTACTTTTTGGGAATCGTAATTCCTGTTTTTTTGTATTTGATTTCAACGCAATGTTTTCACGCTCATTATACCAGCCCCTGCAGTGGCTGGTACAAGGAGTTTTTACCTTTTTTGCAATAAATAATTAATTAAATCTAGTTTCGTGTTTTCGTTAATATAATCCGCTCCTTTGTTCTTTCAATTGATTACATACGCACCAAGAAGAGCCGCGTCATCACGGCGTGGGTAGCAGCGATCACGAGCCGTAATTAACTATTAGCATTCCTTTCATTCCGAAGGGTCTTTCAACCGAGCAGAATCTAGGTCAGTAGCATAACTTTTACGGCGGCCGCCAGTAGCCAGGTAGCAGACAGTATTCTTAGAACAGACCGTAATACTAATCAGCTGTGCGCTCTTTCGGAATTCCCTCGGGGTATACGCTGGCAAGTTATTTAAATTGGCAATAAATTTAAGTTGTGTTTGTTTGGGCAGTTTTATTAGGTGTTTACTTGTAAGAAAAAGTAAACAAACAATGGTTTTGAATCGCGCGCGTTACAGTGTATTACTCTGCTGTATATTCTGCCTTAAATTATAATATAATTATATGACGACAAGCATCCTCTACTGATAGAGTTTTCATAGTACAAAAAAGAATTATTCGTTTAATTTTCAATTTGTCGCCTCGCACCTCATGCAGAGAAACCTTCATTAAATATAAAATACTTCCACTGGCTTCAATTTACTTATTAAAATTATTAACATTCACACATAAATACATGAATTTACGACCTTCGCTAATATTCATAACTACGAAACTAGGAATAAAAATTCCATAGTAAGCATTAAACATTCACATTCTCTTTTTGAAAAATTTCCTAAATATGCTGGCTCTTATTTTTACAATTACTGCCAAACAGTATGAAAGCAATTAAAGATAAAATATTTAAGAGAAAATTAAAATCATTTTTGTCTAACTCATTTTACTCGATACAAGAGTTCTCGTCTGTGTCGACTTGTGGCAACACTTGTCTGCGGGTTCGTAGGTTCATAGCACTAATTTCATTTTTCTAGGTTTTTTATTGTATTTTGTTACTCATGTTTTTTATTATGTTCTATTGTTATTTACATTATTTAATTGTTGTTTGGTTTTTGACAATTATTGACTATCCACATGTACTATTTGTACCTGACGTGGTAAAAATAAATACAATACAATACAATACAATACAATACAATCGCACTGTACACACTAGTGATGGGAAAAACGGTTACACCGTTGGAACGTTACTTTCGTTACAGCGACGCAAAAATACCGCGACAGAGTAACGTTACTTTGTCGCGTTATTTTTGCATCTTGGTACTTGATGTAGGCAATTCCTGTTGCGTTGGAGCGAAATAACTATAGCGACAGTAGCGAGCGAAACGGGGCGAAAGACTGCATTTATGCGCGCGTCACCCGCAAATGCATTTTGCCTTTGATTGTAAACAATAACGTCTCACAAATTCAAAAATACCTGTCTTGAGACGTAGTAGAGAGGTAGTTTATTATGATATATGTTGACAACTAATCTCTGGCTGCTAAATGATAAAAGTGGTGTTTAAAAACTTTATGTATATTCTCTTGACGATTTAAGTAACGAACATTTGGCTGTCGACCCTTAGTTAAATTTTCAATTGTTCAGTACTAGCTTTTAAAGTAACTAGTTCCAATAAACGCGACGCGACGTCGAGACTGAGTACCAGCAAAGCGTTAAACGTTATACGTTACTGAAAAACACGAACGCTTTGTAATTTCTCAATTCGCGACATACGCGACATTGGAACTGGTTATTTTAGAAACCAGTAACGCAAAGTAACGTTACAAATTTATACCGCGACAAAATAACCGTTACAGAAATACCGTCTCACCACTAGTACACACCTCACATGAAACGAAGAATCTGCAACAAGAAAGTGCCCCGAAAACTGCGTTTTCTTGCGGCAAATATACTTAGAATTACTATGGATCAAGAAGTCAATCCAGTAACAACTCAAGAACTATCCAAGAGAAAGCGATGTGCAATTTGTCCGATAAAACAAGACCGTAAAGCAAATACTTGCTGTGTAGTATGCAAAATACCGATTTGTTTGCAATGTGCTGTCAAAGTTTGTCCAAACTGTAAATAAATGCATTTTTTATAATCACTACTGTTACAAGATGTTAAGCAGCATATATGTTAACAAAAAAATATTTAAATGTAAAAACTGTTTTGTTTATTGCATAAGTAATTATGCACCGGTCACAGTGACCCTGTCGGTAGTACTTACGGAATACGAATTTGTCGGTAGCAGTTACGGGTTAACGAATGTAAAACCTGTCTTAAAAACAAATACGAACGCAACCAGTGTAAAACGTCCTTTGCCGGATGTAGCATCAATTACATGTTTTAAAACAAACAAATGCTGTTATATATAAAACAATAATAAACAGTCGTTTTTGACAAGAAGTAATTTCGTCATTTTCTTAAGCAATTATCTTACATTTTTGGCGACGAGAATATTTAGAAGTGAAGAAAACCCACGTAAGATTGAAGATATATCTAAAATGCCTAACAATAATGTTCAAATTGAGGAAAATCCAGAGGAAATTATGCGCCGAACGGAACGATTCTCATTTGACAGTTTTGATAAAAATAAATTAATATGGGATGCGTACATATTCCATTTCGAACGGATGTGCACAGTAAAAGGACTAGGTGGCCCAGGCCCATTAGCAACAGGTGCCCGACGCGATCTTCTGTTAGCCTACATTGGATCAGAACCGTTACAAGCTGTAAGAAACTATTTTTTCCCCGACGAGCCGGATTATCATACATATGCACAAGTCAAAGATGCCTTACAACAAATATATAAACCAACTCTCACTGTGTTCGCTGCTCGTTTTTCTTTCGAACGAGCAAATCGTCAAGAAGGTGAATCTTTTACTACATTCGCCAACAGATTACGAAAACTCAGTGGAGCCTGTGATTATGGATGTACTTTGGATGAACGTCTGCGTGACCGATTTATGATTGGAGTAAATTTTCCAAAATTTGAGGTCGAGGTGCGTCAACGCTGGGCAAATGGAAAAAACAGTAACAATGTCGTAGTAACTTTTGCCCAAGTTTTTGATTTATCAATAACTATGGAACGTGCAGAAAGCGAAGTCAAAAATGCTAAAATGACAGCTATCCAAAAAGTCAAACCGAAAAATAATTATACTAAGATTAGTACGACAGCATCAAGAAAGGTTGATAAAAAGTGTAATTTTTGTGGAAACAATTGGCACAAAACGAAAAGAGATTGCCCGGCTTGTGAAGTTTCCTGCCACGCATGTGGAAAAAATGGACATTTTGCAAAAATGTGTAAGTCAAAGTACAAAGACAATAAGCGTGGAGTAAAAAATGTGGGAAATGTAGAATCTGAGGAATTAACGGACTCTGAAAATGAATTGAACACAATTGGTGGAGTGAAAACAATAAATAGCATCGCAAGACGTGCAACAGTCGATGTTAAAATTAACAAGAAGACTTGTCGCATGGACTATGATCCTGGTGCATGTACTGCTATAATTAGCGAACGTTTGTGGAAAGAAATAGGCCAACCAAAATTAAAGACTGCCAGTAAATTAACTGCTTATGGTAAAACACCACTGGATACTTTAGGTGAAACATCTATAAATGTAACACTAAATAATAGAACACTGAAATTACCAGCCACTGTAGTAAAAGCAGATGATACACCATTGTTTGGATTACCTTGGGTTATCGCTTTTGGTCTTGACCTGCCGGATTGCGTAACTCTACGTGCAGTCAAAACAGTAATTACAAATGGGCTAGACAAACCAACAAATAAGAATCTATCTGAAGTTGTGGTTCCAGACAGAGTAAAATCGTTAATAAATGAGTACCAAGAGCTTTTCAGTGAAAAAACAGGTACTGTACAAGGTACTAAAGCAGTAGTACATTTGCAGGCAGGTGCAAAACCAGTTGCATGTCATGCCAGACGTGTACCATTTCCATTCAGGCAACCTGTTGAGAATGAATTGCATCGTCTAGAAATTGAAGGTATAATTGAACGTGTGGATCCTAGTGTCACTCCTATCGAATGGGCGACTCCTACAGTAAATGTCGACAAAGGAAAAGGTGCAGTAAGAATATGTGGTGATTTCAGGGTAACAGTAAATCCAAATTTGATAAAGGAATTTCACTTAATTCCTACTTTCGATGATTTAATGGCAAAACTAACGAACGGTAAATCTTTTACAGTGATCGATCTAAAAGATGCCTATCTTCAGATGGAAGTAGCTGAGCAATCACGGAATATATTGATTATTTCAACACATGTTGGCTATTTCCGTTACAAACGCTTACCCTTTGGTTTGTCATCTGCACCAGCTATTTTTCAGCGATTTATGGAAAATTTATTAGACGGCATACCAAACACAGGAGTTTATTTGGACGATGTAATTATTACAGGAAAGAATGATCATGATCATTTGAAGAATTTGCAAGAAGTACTGGAGATGAATTTAAGGTAATTTCCTCAGATTTACTAAGCATTATTACTTTAAAATGACTTTTCTAAAGTTTTCTTTGATATGCTTGTGTTTGGTATTGGGCGCATCGCCGAAGCTATCAGAAGATGATTTTAACTCAATATATCCCGAGCACTTGTCTTTACCTGTGAATCAAGGTTTCTCAGAATCCAGAAACAGGACTCAACTTGCCCTTGAACTTATGCAAACAATAAGCACAAGATCCAATAGTATGACCAGCCAAACATATGTAGCTGCAGGAAACAACAGGATAAAGGCATGCATTGATTACTATAAATTGCTGTTAAAACAGGTTGCAAAAGGTATCCCTCTATCATTTAAGTCTAGATGTGATCAAAGTTTTATACTTAAATCTATAGATTGGAGAGTTCGATCTGACTGGAAAGTCTTGAAACCTGCAGCATTAGCAAGAGAGTTCACAAGCCAATTAAAGAATATACCTAAGAATGAGACTATAGCTCTATCAGACATACAAACCTTGGAGCAGTACAGCTCAAATTTCTTAATTAAGGTGAACCTCTTGGAGAAGAAAGAAATGTTTAGAGCGACAAAGATAATTGCAAAAGATCAAATTGTTATCAGTGGACCCACTATCAGAGCAAAAACTGTCAAACACCCTCCTTGTTGTTATGTGAAGAAAACATCCCAGCTGACACTTGATAAAACTTGTTGTGCCAGTACAGTAAATGGAGATTCAATTGTTACAAAGTATAATTGGGAGGTAAGGAGTACATTAACAAATATTACGTCTACAGACACACTCTGGCCAGATGAGGAATATGACACTTTATGTCAACTGATCCCTGATGTTATCACAATTGATTGCAAATCATTAGCTGATCTTGGATGTTTTAGTGGGAGTGCAAACTGTAACTTGAATTCACCGAAAAGTGTTTACTGGATTTATATGCTGTTTGAAGGCTCCTTAATTTGATAAATTATGTTGGGTAAGGTAAATAAAAGGGATTGGGTACATAAAACATGTTAACTACATTGTTCTAAAATGTTTTCCTTTCTTACTCCCTTTCTTTTCTTTTCTCTTATTTTCCTTCCCTCTCTCTTTTTCCTTCTTTCTTTCATTTACATTTTTGTTTAACTTTTATTCTGTAAGTTATAACCATATATTTAAAAAAAAAAAAAAAAATCGGTCTACTAGAATTCGGAAACCAACTCGCAATAAACAGTCGTTTTTGACAAGAAGTAATTTCATTTTCTTAAGCAATTATCTTATACCGGACCGCTGTTGAGTGAAAAGCTCTTTGATGTTATCTACATTGACACTTTTAGTTTTGCCGGATCAAAATTTTTAACGATAAAATAGACTTTTTCTCTGAATACGCGCAGCCATATATTGTCAAAAAATCTGTCTGGTACTACGATATTAAACAAATAAGACATTAATATTGTCGCGATAGAATAATTATAATTATAATCTAGTATAACTTTAATCGGAAATAGCACAGTTTTACAATTAATGCGTAATTGCGCTCTCATTTCGAAACCACAAATTCAGCATTAACTCATTTGGGTTACCAGCACGGAAGTATAATTCCATCGCGTAAGCATTGTCATGTAATTGCTGTTTATATACAGGCTGTTTCACGACCTTTCCGACAAATTGCAGGAGGTGATAGTAGAGTTAAAGGGGATAAAAAAAAGTCTCCTACCAATTTTGTCTTGGAAGCTTTTTTTTTCTAGCGAATCTGACCCAAACGGTTGGAACCGCAGAGACTGCACGAGATACATATTTATATGTTATAAGCAAGTGTCGGAGCACGTCCAGCACCGCATCGGGTATATGGAGAATTAATGAAAACACAGCGATTTTCAAACGGCGAGGATCGCTTTTCAAAAATTCTTATCTCGGTAATTGAGACAAAAAAAAATTATTACATGCCTTCCTTACTCTGTAGTGCCTCTAATATTATACCCCGAAGTTTGTCGGAAAGGTCGTGAAACACCCAGTATATTGTCCGAGTTACGTTACTATTTATATTCCCAATTAAGAAATCATGATGTAGAGACAATTCGCTGTAAACATTGTACTTTAAACTTAAAAACCCGGGCTGGATGTTGGAAGGGGCATCACCCAACTCGGCACAAAATAATCTGATAATCTGAACATGGTTTATAATGATCCCTTTGAAGTGCCCATCTAGGCACAAACCGTGCCAGATAGAAATTTAGAAATAATCCAAGTGAATACATATTCTAAGAAACTTATTAACATATAATTAAGAAAAAATATCGAAGTGAATTTAGAATTCTAGAAAAGGATTATAGAAATATGACGGGGGGGGGGGGGGCAAATAAAAGAACATGCATTTTATTTCAACTATTAGTTTTGTTTGATAATTCACTGCCATCTCATGCTACTGGAATTTGTGCAAGTAAATAATTCAAACATGACAAGTCCAAGTGATTCTTCGACATTAAGTGAAGTGATCAGCCAAAGAGGAAAAACACTCTTAGTCCTTAACTGTTTTAAATTTAAACAACACAACAGGAAAATGGCTTCTGGAGAAACCAATTGTAGGTGTATTCAGGACAAGTGCAAAGCGTACGTACATACGATAGGTGAATCAAATAACCGAATTGTTACGGCCGCAAATGAAAATCATAACTCTCAGTCGTATGAAAAAAATATTTTGCAAAGACAATGTTTAAATGTTGCTACAAAGAGAAAAGCTACAAGTGATATCTCAGAAAAACCTTCGAAGATAATTAGAGCGGAACTTATTAAGGACCCCACTGGGACAACAGATCTAACAAGAAATGACATTCGTTGTGTGAGAAAAAACATGTATTATTCCCGTAGGAAATTATTGCCGGCTTTACCAAAATGTATTTCAGAAGTTCATGAAGCCTTAGACAAACTGAAACCTAAAACACACAGAAATGAAGAGTTTTTGTTAGTTAATGACTCCCTGGAAAACATGGTAATTTTTACTTGCAACAGTAATTTAAAGGTGTTGTGCAGTTCTAGAATTATTTATATGGATGGTACTTTTGCATATTGCATCAAATTTTTTAAACAGTTATTTACCATACATGGTTTCTTAAACGGACACTATATTCCCCTAGTTTTTTTGTTTATTAAAAGATAAAACTCAAAGGACTTATGAGTTATGCATGTCAAAAATCAAAGATTATTGTGAAAACTTAAGTATACAGTTTCTTCCTCAAGAATTTGTGGTCGACTTAGAAGTTGCGATCCACAACGCTATCACAAAAGTTTGGCAAAATTCAAAAGTTACTGGCTGCAGGTTCCACTTAACTCAAGCGTGGTATCGCTATATTCAAAAATCAGGTTTAACTCAAGAGTATAAAGACAAAACATCTGAAATTGGACAGTGGTTACATTATTGTTTTGGACTTTTGTTTTTGAAACCAAGCGATGTAGAAGATTGTTATTTTCTAGATTTGTACGCAATTAAACCAGAAGACGACCGGTTAGAAAAATTTTCCGATTATCTATTAGAAACGTATTTGATAGACGATTCAAAATTTCCGCCGCATATTTGGGCGGATGCTTCTGCCGCTTTAAGTAAAACAACAAATGCTTGTGAATCGTTTCATTCGCATTTTAACAGTTCGATGTCTAACACTCATCCATCTATTTATGTTTTTTTAGATACAATTGTAGGTGTTCAGACAGAAACTTACATAAAGTGTAACAGTGTTAGTACAACTTACAAATTTCAAAACGCAGCGAGTAAGAAAAAACATGAGTTTATAAGTAAGAGAGTATGAAGAGTACAAAAGAAACACTTTAAGTAGACTTGAATATGTGAAAATATTATTTTATTATTATAATTACGTTCAGTAATTGTCAGCTATTGTAAATTGTACGACCACTTATGTAGCGATATATTCTTTACAATGTATGTATTTGTTTGTAAATAAATTATACTTCTAAGAAATAATTTACAAGTTATTTTCTATTTTTTCTTTTTTTTTTTCATTTACTAAACACTTATAAATCATCGGGGAAAAATCTATACCTCCAAAAGATTAATAGTTCGAAGAAGACTATGTGCCGAGTTGGGACACCATAAAAGTGGACCTCTTTAGCTCTGTGCCGAGCTGGGCTATTCTTAATCCGTATACCTGCAGCCTATGCCGAGTTGGGTATCGCCGGTTGGAAGGCAATCGGTTTGCCGATTCACTAGAAGAGGTGCGTCGCCCTCATCTCCACCGAACAACCAACGCCGTTACGCCGCTGCTCCCGACCCGTCATCTACGCCAGGTCGAAAACATCCCTTGTTGTCATCTCCGTCACGAGAACTACGCTCGTCTCAACCCCCAAGACGACCGCTAAGGATCCACGAGCCACCGCCGAGTATTTCCGGACAGGAAATTCCCCGCATCGATATTAAATTAACTAAGAACCTAATAAAGAGGTATAATTTGTATCTTAGTGTTTTGAAACTCTACCTACGCCCCTAAACGGCTAGCGTGACAACCCCACGTGATTGGGTGGAAGCGCTAACGTGACAAGGTGGAGGCGCCAAAGGTTCCAAATTAAGAAGATGCCAGGTCCATACAAAACAAGATCGAATTCAGCAAAAGAATCGCCGTTTCATCCATCTCACCGCAGCACAGAATTCGGCTGTGAAGAAGTGCAAGGTTTAAGCAATTTTCAATCCGAGATTATCTTTGTCCAGATCACCTCCACAACCGCCAAGAAAGAAACCACAAGAGGAAGCTGAATATAACAACGGCAATACATAAATAGACTTCGAGACAACTCTAACCGAAAATTCGGAAGGTAGAAAACAAGTTTTAGGAATCGTATTAAAGAAAGATATTATTGGGAAAATCTTTAAAAGGATGTTGACAAATTTGTTAAAAATATTGTACGTGCCTTGAATCCCCGAGTTATAAGAACTAAATTAACGATTCCGCAATTCTCCTCTATAAGCGTCATTTGTTAGTGGCTTGCAGTGTTTGTACGTAAGCAGTTAGAAAGAGTTTTTATATTGTAGTAGGTAAGTAAATTTTATTTATTCTTGTATATTGAGATACCTGCATTATTTATTTTGGTTCCAGTATATCTATCTACAATAAAATATACCAGAGGTTTAATTTCAAAATTTGTAGAGGGACCAGA
The DNA here is from genome assembly GCA_958336345.1 of Dorcus parallelipipedus. Classification (NCBI taxonomy): domain Eukaryota; kingdom Metazoa; phylum Arthropoda; class Insecta; order Coleoptera; family Lucanidae; genus Dorcus; species Dorcus parallelipipedus. Next base: position 9,734,985 of record OY284483.1, on the reverse strand, counting down.
AGATACCGGTGAGACTTAATAGACAGTGGCAATCACTATCATCAGATAGATTTAATATGCAATGATAATGATACATATGATTTCAGATTCAGAAACTTCAGAAAAACAAGACGAAAATATTGACGAATGGTTAAAAACAACAGACAACCGTTTCAGAAAGTAGAGGAGCACTGGCATACTACTTTTAAAAGGAGAAGATATTCATCAATATTTCAAGTTATTCCCTACATTAAATTCATCAAATGGTGAAAATTGCTAGAGAAAATTTGTTAATTCATATTGCAATATGTCATAATTTGTTTTTTTTTTTAAGTTTAATGTAGATTTCATAAAACTTTACCCTGACGACGATAACCTTTATGGGAATTGTCAACAATTTTCTGATAAATTAATTAACTATGCCAAATTATCTACAGATAAAAAGAAATTTTACATAAAATTGCATTTATTATTTGTGTATACATATATATTTTATAAGATTAGTTTTTATTTAAGTTCTTAATTTAATTAGTTTCTTCTTCAATTTTGTATAGAACAAATTGTAGCAACCACAGCGCTACCTGCGGCACATCTCTATACCATTGCCACGCACCAAGCTTTAACACCCTTCCACACCACACTCAGCTCCTCTACAAGATGGCTGCCGGGGCTATAGAAACTCGTGCGGAACAGCAAGAAGATCATTCTGTCCAAGCCAGCAGCAAAGTTGGAACCTCCTAACCAAAGCCAGACGAAAGGTTGGAACCTCCTAACCAAAACCAGCCGAAAGGTCGGAAACTCCTCGCCCAAAGCCAGCCGAAAGGTCGGGATATCCTTCACACATGGTTTTCAGAGCCATCAAACACCTACGATCAGCAGAACACTCCGCGCCGTGCATCAGGGCAACTACGAACTCATCCCCGTGGACATTCCGTACACCGTGCACATAACCACCAGGCGTTCTGACATATTAACATCCTTGTATTATTGTTATTAATAATAAAGACATTTTCTTTGTGTTTGTGACTATCAGTTGTTTGGCTAAAGAAGACAACCCTCAAAAAATAAATAAATGCAATAACCTTTATGTAGAAGTTCATTATTTGAGCTTTTGACTAACTTTGATTTCTGATATTTTGTCAAATTTTGAGATAATTTTTGCTTCAGTTTTTCAATCTGGTAAGATCTAGAATGACATACTGGAGAGATTACGAGTCATTTTTGAATTACATTAAGAGAAATTAAAAATGAGAATTTGTAAATTTCTTGTTATAAAGTTAGCTTTAGTTAGAGAAATTGAATTTATTTAAATTACAACATTATTTATTGAATTTATTTAAATTAGGAAAAGTAAAAATTTCTTTGTTTTCATTTGAAAAAATTTGTTCAATTTTTTTAGAAACAAATTGTTAACCATTTTTTTTATTAAAATACCTCCACAAGGGTTATTAGCAAAACATTTTTATCTATAACAATTTGTTCATTCAGAACGAAAAGTTCATCAAGTCGCTTGTTAGTTTTGTTTCACCACATTAGAAAAATATATCTATAACAAAAGAGTCCAAATTGTCTTGATAAACTTTTCACTGAAATTGAATTCAGTTAAATTTAAAAAAATTTAGACTATTTTTTTTGTAATTTTTACGAAACGTTGCGCTGCTTATTTGCAGATTTGTTTTCGGCTAATTTTACTAAAAAAATAATCTTTTGATGGTAAATATGTATCTTGTAATTTTTCCCAATTGTGAAGATATTCGTAGGGGAAAATTCCTTTCCTTTCAAGCAATTTAAATTCTATATTATTTTTACAATGTGCTTGGTAATTACTTTTTGATCGCTCTCTAAAAATGATGAAAGTTTATCTAAACTACTGGCCATGAATCGAAAAGAATCTAAAAATCTAAAATTAATATTAGTATTTGAAATGTATTTAGAAAATAAAATATATTTTTCCTTATTAATCGGTAATAAATCAATTTTTCCAGGAATTTCCGTAGCTAACGCTTTTATTATAAAATGACTATCATAACCTGTCATATTGTGAAAGATTACGGGTACTGCGTTGCTGTTTATATAATTTAGATTGCACGTTTAACAAAGTTGGCTAAAAATATCACGTTTACTTTTAAAACACTTTTTGATAATTCTTTCTTGATTTTAAAATAAATGTCTAGAATGTTTGAGAAAAAATAAATTTGGACCTTTAATGCTTAAATTAATTACTGCACAAGTGCTCAGTCTATTTTTAAAACATGACTCTAAATCCTGCCAAATCAAAGACTTTCTCTTTTGGTTTTTCTTTTTTCTTAATTGTTGTTTAAAAATTTCTCTGTAATTTAATAAAAGTGTTAAATACGATTCAATTTTCGAATAATTTGTAATTTTTTCTTTATCTAAAACCTTTAAGTATTTCTTGATTAAAAAAATTGTTTGTTTAATGAATTTAATCCATTTTAAATAATTTTTTTTTGTTTTAATTAACTTACCAACAGTTTCAATTTTCTTCAAGATTCCGCCCAACTGCTGACTGAAATTAATGATTCACACTTTTTTATATATGTGGGATTTATGCAAGCGTTATTTATACACTGATATTTGTGTGCTGGTACAACAAATTTTAATTTCAGAATCAATTGACGCCAATAAAATATCTGTAAAAATCATTTTAATATTTAGATAGCAACAAAATTGAAGTGCTTAATTGCATAAAAAAATGTACATGTGTTATGCTTTCTAAGTAAATTATGTTTTCCACGAAGTTTGCAGAATATTTATAAAAATATACACGTGTTATTTTCAATTAACCAAATAAGCAAAATATCAGAATGTCTGTAAAAATAATTTTTAATAGCATACACGTATTGTTTTCAATAAAAATAGTTGAATTTATGTAAAATTAGATTAAATTTCATATAAATACTACAGAGTTTCACAGAGATAGTATCCAAAAAGTACCTGGCAGAAAACCAACAACATTAAAAATGGCAAACGTACCGTGCACGTTGATAGAACAAAGCAATGATGTAAATGATGTACCGATAAAAATGTTATATGCTGTGTGCAAACAATTGTTCAGGTAAGATTTCTTCCTTGTATTTATAACATAAGTTGCTTAATTTTTTTTTCTATAGTTATGGAATGAGGTCATTACAGATGAAGGGAACGAATCAGGTTATAATAAGTTTAAGTTATTCGCCTAAAGGCGAAACTCTAACGAAAAAATTCGGGAACTTACCACTTCAATACGTACGATTGACATTGGAGACGGAAGAAGAGATTACTTTGTTCCAGCAGACGATGATGAAATTTTCTTTCAACACAATTAATCAGCAAGACGACAAATTTTGACATCGTATCTCCAGGGTCGTACTCAAATAGTTGAATGGAACAACGAAAAATCTTCCACCGACAGGATACTTCATAGCGTCCCGCAAGGATCCATCCTGGGGCCTGTACTACTTTTAATATATATAAACGATCTTGTAAAAAGCATAAACGCAGATAGTGTTTGCTTATTCGCGGATGACGCCACGTTCCTAAATAAAAGTGAAAGTGAGGACAAATTAGAAGAAAAGATGCGTTGTACTTTGGAAAATGCAATTGTGTGGATGACTAGTAACTCACTATTATTAAATGAAGAAAAAAACACAACAAATAAAATTTAGTGTAAAACCAGCAGATAATCAGTGCGTAAAATTCCTCGGCTTATTGATAGACAGTCAATTGAATTGGACACAACATATACAACAACTGTGTAAATCATTAACGTCTTTCGTGTACAGTACACGTCGTCTAAAACGAATCGCAACATATCAAGTAGCTCGCATGTCCTACTACGCAAACTTCCATAGCAGGGCCACATATGGCATCATCTTCTGGGGTATATCCAGCCAAGCGACCAGAGTTTTCCTGCTGCAAAAGAAAGCGATTAGGGCCTTATGTGGACTAAGGCAAAATGAAAGCTGCAGAGAAGCATTTAAAATTGAAAAAATACTTACCATTCCAGGGATATACATACTTACATGTCTAAAATATGTTCACTCCAGACGTCATAAATTTACAACAAACGGAGAAAATCATTTGTACAACACAAGACAACGAATGGCACTTCAGACTCCATTTCATCGACTGACACGCACTCAGCAAAGTATCGATTATTGGGGACCGAAACTGTATAATACATTGCCACTACATATAAAACAAAAAAATAGTAAGCAATTTAATATATACATTAAAGATTTTTTATTAAGAAACTCATTCTACTCTGTAGATGAATTTTTGTCAGCTACTAAAAGTACACACTTTATATAATTTTCGCCAATGATTGTATGTTATTCTTGTTATACCATATTGTCCATTGTTATATACACTTATATGTTACACTGTGATGACGACTACTATTATTGTAATATTACTTTTCTGTATACATATACTATAGTGAATTAACTGACGTTTATTGTAATCTTTATTACAATTAAAGATTTGATTGATTGATTGATGATGAACGTATGATAGAAGGAGGGGATGAAGGAACATCGAAGAGAAAAATTAAATGGACGCCTAATGATACAGTTAAAAGCGATGAGGATGGTAGTGTTAAAAAGAAAATTAAAATTTTAGATAACAAAGTAATAAAAAAACCTGAAATTCCTAAATTTAAGGCAGTGTTTGATGAAGATGCACATTTATTTAATGCGCAAAAATATTCTATAGTAATAGATGATGAATAAAAATATTATATACAGTGCGTCAAGAAATTATAGCGCACCTTTGAAAACTAATTTAAAACTGCCGTACTGCCGAACATTTTGATATGACCACCTAAAATACTTTACATATTACATTTAGGTAGTGAAAACTATAAATTACATTGATAAGAAAAAATTAGCGTACCCAGTTTATAACGGAAGTGGGACAAGAATCTCTAAATAATAAAAAAATGCTTTAGAAGTGTGTCAAGAAATTATAGCGCACTTTATTAAAAATCAATATTTAACAGAATAAACAGTAAATTAAAAGAAGAAAACGTTAATTAATAATCAATCTTGTCACCATTTTTTTGAATCACTTCAAAAATGCGATTTGACATACTCTGGATAAGCCTACGAAACATTTCCGGCTCAATAGATTGGTGTGCATGGAGAATGGCGTCCTTTAGATCGGGAATTGATCCAAATTGCTGCCCATTTTCGTAAATTCGACGAACGAGAATTCCCCAATAATTCTCGATCGGGTTTAGATCTGGAGAGCGCGGGGGATGGTTCAAAAGGGGTATGTTTCAATCAGAAAACCAATTTCTTGTGGATAAACTGGAATGAATTGGAGCGTTATCATGTTGGAAGATGTAACCCGGTAACCAATAAGGTTCCAAATTTTCGACAAGCACATTCTGGTAATCCTGGCTATTCATTTTCGAGCTAACAAACGCTATGGATACAGCACCGGTCACTTTAATAGCTGCCCATACCATTACATTTCCACCACCAAAATTGCGCTTTGAAAAATGTCGTTTTTATTTACGCAGATCGTGCCAATAATATCGATAACCATCTGGTCCGTCCAAATTAATTTTTTTTTCATCCGAAAAAATAACCTGAAGATAAGAAGTTGGCTTATGGCTCCAAAGAACAAAAACAAAAAGCCAAGGAAAATTACCCTATCCCATTCATTTTCCCAAGCCATGTGTTCCCGAGCGAATTCAAGACGACGCATCTTGTCAGTATCACTAAGGCTAGGTCTAATCTGCATTTTCATCCGTTTAAGTCTAGGCTCGCTTTTAATAACTTTACGAATGGTTTCATGTGACACATTTAATCCCAAACTTCTCTTCAAGGTTCTAGTACCAATCGTGGAATTCGAAGCAGCACTGATAATTCTTCTTTTATCGCAATCGCTAAGCAATGGAGGTCGACCAGTGGATTTTGATGTTCCGTAATTGTCTGCATCTTTTAAAAAATTGTAAATAACTTTTCGGGAACGATAGATTTTTCTTGAAATGTCTGCGTCCGAACCACCACCATCTTCTAGGGCTCGAATTTGACCATTCTAGAATTCTGTAAGTTTGGCTCCTTTAGGGATGACACAGACAAGGAAATTACACAAGAAAAATAAATCACTTGACAGAAAATTATTAACAGTTGCGTAATTTTCAATGTGCGCTATGATTTATTGACACTTTTTTAAACGAACTTGTTTAACGCGATAGTAATTCTGGCCCGAGACATCCGATAAAAAAATGTATACAAAATTTTTATCACAAATGTAAATTGTATTGTATTTTATAGCTAAATACATGATATACGGTCTCTTGGCGGAATGTACATACAAAGATTTATGGCAATTAAATTAAATTTTCATGGTGCGCTATAATTACTTGACACACTTTATGTATATGATTCAATAAAACATAATTAAACATAATTATCTTGTTTTATTATAATCTTTAACAAACCATTGATATAATAAATTAACATAATCCTTGACGCAATTTACTAATTATATTGGTCTAAATCTATAATATTATTTAAACTCTAATATTTAGAAATATACTATTAGATTGTTGGGAAAAAAATGGATTATGTCTAGAATTTTTTGAATTCAAAATGTTGGGTGATGTCATCGTGGAATGCAACTTGTTACGTTTTAAATTTGGCGCTAAAAAGTAGCGACTAATAATTTCGTTTTCACGCCGTGGCAACCCTGGTACCCCTCCTTTACAGCGCTATGGGGGAAAGCCTGCACGCTGCGATCATTGATTTCTGATAGGTTCTGGGGGTCCATGTGACTTTCAGACCGCCTACCATTGGTAATTCCCTTGCCTCAAGACGATCTGCGTAATCGAGCGGCTTAGTCGTTCTCTTTTGTTGTTCGTGCATTGTGCCGTAAGGACGTATCTTTTCGCGTGTGATAAAATTGTCGGATTTCTTGCTCTTTTGGAGAAGAAATCAATCGCAGCTTGGCTGGAAATTCATTCGACACTGCCGAACACCGAGCGGAGGTAATTCTAATCTCCGTGCCAAGCCTGAGGCTCCTGTTCGCTCAGGTAATATGTAACGACGCATATCACCATCAAAATGGCCGCTAACGCATATCGTTTTTCCACGTAGGCTTTTTAGTTCGGGCTTGTTCCTTTTCTGCTTGGCTTTTCGCAAGTTACATCCCCGCAAGCGTATACGCGAGGGATTTCCCAGTACATCGCGTGTTGGTGCCCCGACAATTCTTGTTGCCCGTCTGTTGTTTCCCCCGTCGTGTGAGTACGCCATTGTGAAGTCATCGACTCTGACAAGACCACTAGATGGCGTAGTGACAGCCAACTTCAGACGGTATATGACATCGGTCGCGAGGTAACCTTTTCTGTGTTTGTTGCGCATGCATTCTTTTCGTGCGAATTTAATTTAAAGCAACTGCAACGGTACGCTAGAAATTAAACGCACTAGTGTAACTGTTTGTTTTATTTCTATAGTTGTATAATAAATTGTATTAACTTGAGTACGATTTTAATTTTAACTACTTTCATACACACAGTGAGTAATAAGTCTAGTCTCTATTTAGTAGTTTCCTTTCTGCACGACTTGGTCGATTGGAGACGTCGGCCAGTCGAATTTCGATTAGTTGTTTTTAAATCGTCTTCTGGCGCCCGTTATAACTTACCATCGTTGAGATAACCTGCCCCCATTTTCCACTGTTGCTAGCTGGGGCACAGCTGATTTAGAATCGGCAGACTTGTCATCCAGGAGTCGTGGTAAGTAGAGACAAGTAGATTTAATTTAAACTTGGGTGACAAACTGCTAGTAGAAAGATGGCACTGATGCAAATGGTGATTATAAAGTTTAATAAAAATTATATACTCGTGTATATAAACATTCCGAATTAAAAAGAAAATGACATTTTTTTTCCGAACAACATAATGTTTGCCGAAAATAAAGCTGCAAATCAGGAGCCAAACATTTCGTAAATGTTACAAAACATAGTCCTTATTAAAAAAGAAGTTTATTTACTTTTATTTAACCACCATTGACAACATTAATTTCAAATTAGTTGAAATAAAGAGATATAGTTACCCTAAGAGTTATCAAATGTAGGTACAACCAAAAGTGTGAATACAGACTTCAAACTATTTAGCTGGCATTACTCTTATAACACGTACAGGTAACAAAAAAGGCACGTTCTTGCAGGAATTTTATTGGTAATGTTTACGATTTATATATATGTTACCACATACAAAAAAACTGTTACCTGACGAAGTTATTTGTTTTCCCAAACAAAAGAGTTTATTTGAAATAAACATCAAAATTAGTTATTGCAACTTTTATTTTGTTGCCGAAAGCAACATTCATCACGAATATATTTTTGTTTCCACAACTAATACATCAGCAACAAATTATTTTCACTAAAAGAATCAGTTGTGACATCGAAAATTCAGTTGCATTTGCTAAGTTTTTTTAAGCGTGTAGAGTTACCCAATATATTGATTATTTAGTAAATGTTTATATATCGGAAGATTCTCTTTTTCCTCCAAAAATTTGGGCCTCAACTTCATCGAATATGTGTTGCACGACAAATGCATGCGAATTCTTTCATGCTCATTTTAATAATAATTTTTATAGTAGCCATCCTTCATTGTATATATTTATTTGAACATTGTTTGGGTTTAAAACTGACTCGTATATTAAAATAAATAGCGTCAAAAAAATAAGGAAATCAAATGTACAAACGAACAATAAAATGAAATTTTTAGATTTAAGATTAAACTTGTACGACGAAAAAAATACTATAAGTAGATTAACTTTGACAAAACAAGTGTGTCATTATTTTGGTGAAATGTAAAATATTTATGCTCAATTAATAAATATATTTTATCAATGGTTATTGCACTATTTATTTGTTTAACATTGCATATATTTATTATAAAGGTTGTTTGGTGTTTTCTTACGCATGCTGTGACATGTATAGTTTCTTCGTATTGTCTTTTGTTTTGTTGCTATGGCAACAATTTTATTATCCCCGCCTGCCTGTGAATATAATCGAAGGTAGCGTCGTTATGTTTTCCAAAAAAAAAATTTCAAACAAAAATTAAATGGGTAATTATTTGCCATAAACTTGCCTATCTCGTTTTTTCCTATGACGCATAATTTCGAACTGTGACTTTCTCTTTTTGGTCATCTAAAAACATTATAGGGTTTTAATAGAAAATTTCAAAAAAAAAACACCTTTATTTTCAGTGCTTACTATTTGGAGTTTTAAACGCTCACACTTTTATAATAAAAAGTTAACGATTACTTTTTATTCACGCCTAATTTACAAAGAAGATTATAGAGCTCTAGCTGACCATTCGCTGCAATTTACATAAATTTCTTTAAACATCTACTTGACCAGCCGCTGCAATTTACAGGTTGGATTTATAAAATCCGCAATTTACATCGCCGCCGACTAGTCGGTTTTTAAGCCGATTAATTGGTTAATTCTTAAGCAGTCGGCAAACTAGACGAATCGTCGACCTAACCAACTAATCGGTACCTCTCTACTACTGAGTATTTTAGGGTTAGGAAGTATACTTGCTCCGAAGGGTTTTTACTCAGAAAATTAACGATGACATTAGGATTTTGAGGATATATACATTTTGTATTTCGTCAAATACTTCTTCGTTTATTGTCGTTTTTTGCACAAGTTGCAAGTGTGGAAGTACATATTTTGCGCAGAAGAGGAAAGCAAAAGTTTTCCTACAGTAGTGATTTATATGTTTTTGATAAGAAGAGTAAGTGCAACTAGGATGTTCAATTTTGGCGTTGTGAGCAAATGGGACGTTGTAAAGCCAGGCGACACACCGAGAATGGAAATGTGACATAAGAAATTAATTTACATTTTCATGATTCTTCTGCAGCAAACATAGAAGTAGCTACTATCGTTACTGCCATAAAACGTCGTGCAAAAACTACAGTCGAAAACACTAATTCTTCGCAAAAGAAATGAAGTTGGTGGTGGGCTTGCGGATCCTTACTCACTGGAAGATTTTATAGTTCCCGAATATTAAAAAATATACCAAACACAACAAGGAATAGAAGAAAACTTTTTGATGCATGACAGTGGATAAAACGATAACGAGAGGATTTTAATTTTTGGACGGGAAACCTGGCTGCAACATCTACAATCATCACAAATGTAGTATGCTGGTGGAGCTTTTTCAATTTCGCTACGATTGTTTTCTCAAGTTTACGTGATAATGGCAAAGAAACACGGTGGGGTAAATCCTATATTTTATGCTATTTTGCAAATAAAATGAAAAGAACATTCGTGTGCTATGCTCCGCCGATAATAGACCTGTGTTTTTTGCCGCTGAATTAATTTAAATCTCTGTGAAGCTATTAACTTTACATTGTGCCATGAGTTCCGAACGTACTTTGCGCAGCACAAAAAGTGCCTGCGAGGAAAAAGAAGAAAATCTTGTGCAACGTGTAGTCGAAAATGTACTGAAAAACCAAAGTTTCATGAACGCATTGTTTACTTCAGTTATGCTAAGTGTAAAAAAAACTTTCGATAACAAATTCCAAGTACTCAAAGAAAAGGTAGTAGCAGTCGAATCGCAATTAACCGAGCGACTAAATGCTTTAGAACAGTACTCCAGGAAAAATAATCTACGGATCTTCGGAGTCAACTGAAATCACAAATGATATTATCATCCAATTTCTCATTGTTAATGTAACTTTTGATTATGAATTTTGTAAAAATCTCATGTTTAAATTAAAAGAAATTTATTTTCAAATAATGTTACACACTCTGTGTGATTCACAATAATAAAATTATTATTTAGGTAACCCCAAATTAATAGTTATTTAGACAATAAAGAATGGTATATCTGTAAACATACTTTTATTCTAGGTACCTAGATAATGTTACATGCATGTAGACAGCATTTCACATTTGCTTTTACATTGCAGAGAGGTGGCTGGTAGTGACAATTGGAAAGTTACAAACGAAATTATACATGGTCAATTATACATGCAAAAAAGAATCATATCAAAACTTATAAATAGCTAATATTAAACATAATTTTAATTGTCGCTAAATTCATTCGTCAAAATCATCTTGAACTGATTTAATAATTGGTGGTTGCAAATTTGTCAGGATGGCAAACATGTAGACGATATCCTCTAGATACGGAAATAAATTGTGAGGAACGTTTTGGAGAATGTTGTAAATTTTCATTCTTTGTATGGATCGTTCTACATGTAGCGATAGTACGTTTCCTCAATTTCTTCTAATGAAAGATGCCCATCATGTACAAAAGGCGGGAGAACTAATACAACGTCATCCTTACACTTTATGCCAGGGAACCCTTTATCAGCTAGTATTAGGTCATGTGGTTCAAGAAGTTGTAAGAATCCACAGTCGTTATAAAAGTGTCACTTGATCGACCTGCGTAACACTGATATAAATGATATAAAACCAGACGGTGCAATGGCAGCCAGGAGTTTCGCAGTGAAGTTACTTTTATAGTGAGAATATGCAAAAATTCTTTCTTCAACTTTCTTTGGTTGCTGTATTTTTATTTCTGTACCTTCGACACCTTGAATAATTTTCTTTAAATGCTTTTGGCATCGTGTTATCAGTCTGGTTGGCCAAAATACGAAATTATTTGCTTTTTGTACTAGTTCATTAAGCACTGACAAAAAAATTCTACTGACCGTAGTTTTATGGATTTGGAAAAACTCCTCATGCTACATTAAATATGCGTAATTTCATTTTCATCAGAAAAAGTATAGTTGGTCTTCAATGTACAGTTACCATGTGCATTTGTCAAAAAAGAAAGAAGTAAATTAAATTGGTCTAGATATGCTCCTACTAATGAATTCTTGGCATTATAACCTTTTACTGACCTATTCCCATGGAAACCTTTACAGTCAATGGGTTCATTATTACTAACACTTTTATCTTCTTTGAAATTGAATAGCAAAGAATTTTTATTATTAAAATTAATTATTGTAGCTTGTGTTTTTACATCACATTAATCGAAACTACATTCAAATACAAAACTATCATCATCCATAACCACTCCTATGTCAGTCTGACAACTAAAGTCTTGCTTAGCCTGCTCTACAATGAAATTATAATTTTGTGATTCGATGATGTCCACTTCGATAGTTCTTTCCAACGAAATTGTTTTATTATTTGTCGTTTCTTTAGCAGCGGTCTTCTCCTGTAACCTTTTAAAACGCTTTTCTTTAGAGGTAGTACTGCTATTTAGATTTTGACTAGTCTTTCCATATTCCTGCAATAAAATAGGTATATTCTCATTGTTTGGAATAATGACAGTTATTATATTTCTTAACTTTGGAAATAATGTGGGATTGTACGACGGACTCTGTTCGATTTTACTTTTTGCATTACCAATAAAATGAATACTGCAAATTTTATCACGTTTTTTTGGTACCCAAGGTTTATTACTTTGTGAACTAAAACGAGCAGTCACATTAGTTTTAAATTTTAATTCAATGCAATAAGACCTTGCTTGATTCGCCTGACACTGTTAATCCATATTTCCTTCCTTTTTTGTTCGTGTGGTCTTTGTGGAATTTTTTTTTAAAACCTCACTGACTTGTCAGTATTGTAGTACGCATTGGTACATCCTACAACACAGCATGATGTTTTCGAATTTCTATTCGACATTGGGCGTTCCATATTGAGGATCGGTTAAAACTATTGGTTAGTTATTACAATAATACACAATCAAACACACAAAACATATTAAAAACACTGTAGAATTTCACCAACTCAACTGTTGAACTTGTTAAAGTACGTTATGCTACCCGTTTGTTTTCATAACTGCTATGAAAAAGTTGCTGCGCGATGGCGCTGTTGTAGTTTATGCTTTCTTCCCTGTTGATGGATTACGAAAAGTACTAAAAGGGCGTGATACTTATTATGAACAACTTGTTGCCGGAAACGAATCACCTCTAAAATTCGGAAATACCGTCAAGCTGACGACAGGATAAAAAGAATAGTGTCTGAATATGACAATCGGGATGCAAACAGAGTATTTCCGGGAGTTAGCTCATAATTATCAGTTGTAGATATTAGTATTATGTAATTGTTTTAATTAATTATAGTGGGCATTAAATTGTCCGTAGTCTTAAATATTTGTACCTATTTTCAAATAAAGTGAATTCCTGAAGTAAATAAATACATATTTTATATTATTAAAATTGGCTTTCTATTTTATATTATTTAACTGTACTGTTAACGTGCTGGCGTTCTGTTTTTTGATTAATTGTAATCCGTTAATCGTATGTAATCTTAAATAATGGGATGCATCATCGGAGGAATATAAAAATAAAGAGGCAAAGAAAAGTCAGTGGATGCAAGTGGCATTGTATGCCAATTTCGAATCGATGGACGCCAGAGAGAAAGTAAATATTGGTAAGTATCGTGTAAGCAATGAAACGTGTGATGTACACTGCTCAAAATTTGAAGTGGGACACTTAATAATTTTTGTATATCTTCCTAATTAAACGTTTTCTTTTCTGGATGTTTATAAATATAATTTATCTAGTTTTTTGCGTATTAGTCAAGTCGCCTATGCCAATTTTCTCCCTTTATTACAACTGTCAAAACTGTTTTATTAATTGTGGCGTCATAGCTTATATTGCTTACTGATACCAGCAAGTAATACCAGCTGTAATTTTCAACAAAGAGTCTGCTATATTTAGTTTTCTGATATTTTGTTTAAAAAATGCCAAATCAACGACTTACTGATGAATATATGTACCGGATTAGTACAATGTTAGAGATGGGAACCTCTCAAAGAGAAATTTCCAGAAGGCTTGGAATTTCAAAAAGTGTGGTGAATCGGGTATCTCAAGGACTTCAACGTAATAATTCGCCGAGATATACACACGGAGGAGGTAGAATGCGCAAAACAACTGCCGCTCAAGATAGATTATTGGTAAGAAATGTTATAATGAACAGGCATCTTAATGCAACAATGGTGCGAAATTATTTGTTTAATGAAGTTGGTGTAGACATTTCCACACAAACTGTCAGAAATAGACTGAAAGAGGTTGGAATGAATGCAAGAAGACCTGCAAAACATCCTCTATTTACTGCACAACATCGTAGGCGACGGCTTCATTGGGCGAGAAAACATGTTGAATGGCAAGTTGAGCACTGGACGAATTGTCTTTTTGCCGATGAATCAAAATTTTTATTAAATCATCAAAATGGAAGATCAAGAGTATGGAGGAGGGAAGGTGAAAGATATGATGAAAATTGTATGATCGCACGAGTCGCTTTTGGAGGAGGCTCCATTATGGTTTGGGGTGGTATCTTTTTAGGAGGGCGCACAGAATTAATCATTTATCGAAATTATTCAGTTAATGCGCAAAAATATCATGACGACATTATTTTGCCCATTGTACTACCTTTGGCGGTCAGAAGAGGCCCAGAATTTGTATTTATTGATGATAATGCTAGGCCACATCGAGCCGCTCTTGTAAACCAAGCTCTTGAAAGACGGCGTATTACCAGAATGGACTGGCCAGCAAATTCGCCAGATATGTACCCGATTGAACATGTCTGGGACTACCTTCAAAGACAGTTGTCAAAGCGGGCACATCGGCCAAATACGCTGAATGAATTGGATGGTGCATTGAGAGAAGAATGGCTTGCAATGCCACAAGAATCTATTGACATTCTCATCAGAAGTATGCCAAGAAGGTGTCAAGCTTTAATTCGGTCTCGAGGAGGTCCCACTAGATATTAATAATGATCAGGAAGTTTTAAAAAGAACAGAATTACATTTTGAAATAATTTTATTCCGAAGCAATATTTTGTCAGTTTCCGTTTTTATGCTAATTATTCAACTTTTGCCATTTTTCTTAATGAATATGTACTTAAATCCAGAATTAAAGTTATAATAAAAGTTCTACCTCTTATTTTCGAGTTAAACATAATTTTATAAACAACAACTAAGTGTCCCACTTCAAATTTTGGGCAGTGTATGTAGACCGTAATTTGGCAAAAATTAGAAAATATTCAAACTTGTATAATGTGTTTCCTAATGAAGGAGCATGTCAGAGGTATGTATAATACTACATATAATGACGTTATTATCAGTAAATTTAATTTAAAATAATAAAATAAACGTATTAATATTTTGCTGTCTTGCCATGGTACGGATCCTGCAGAGCTGCAAAAAAAAGTTTGCAAAATAATCTCGATAGGTATACGCTGATTTTCTGCCTCGTTCCAAAGGACGTTCGTTGTCTGCATCATATTCATGCAATCCAGTAATTTCTAACGTTTCCTGGAACCGAATGTCATCCTTTGCACGAACGTAATTACGCAATGCACAGGCAGCTTTTATCACAGCCACACAGTTATTATGTTTTAAATTTAGCGGCCTATGAAAAATTGTCCACTTGTTGGTAAGAATTCTAAACGCACATTCAACAAATCGTCGAGCTGTAAACAATCGATAATTAAATATCTTCTGTTTTCTTGTTAACTGTCTTCCCGGGTATGACCGCATCATATTCACCGAAATTCCAAAAGCTTCATCCCCGACAAAAACATAAGGTAAAAGTGTTGCAAATTCTTTTACTACTTCTGGTTTTGGAATATGCAAGCAACCGGCTTCCAAAGCTTGGAAAAAAGTAGAATTCTAGAATATTGCAGATTCTGTAACCTGTAGTTACTATCTATTACAGCCAACAAAACAACAGAAAAAAAGTTTTTATAGTTGTAATTCAATGATCCAGAATGTTCAGGTTTAATAATTCGTATGTTTTACGTCAATGGCTCCTAGGCAATGCGGAAAGTTAGCTATTTTCTTAAAACTCTCGGCAGTTTGACGCCAAGCATCTTCAGAAAACTGCGGGAATACTTCATCTTGAAGTGCAATCCACAAAACACTACAAGTTTTTGGAACGATTAAGGCTGCTGTAGTTATACCGATCCTAAATATGTAATGTAGATCTGTGTAGGTACACCCAGATCCCAAATACCTAAAACATATATACAATTAAAAAATATGAGGATGATTTACATATCCTTTCAACATTTCCATTTTTTGTTTATATTTAAGTTATCGGAATTTTTAGGCAAAGAATTACAAGGAAAGTGGAAACTCATAGGTGATTCGTATGTGCGCTGCCTCAGAAATAAAAGAACAAGATCCGGCCGCAAAGACGTGAAAATGTACTTATAGCACGCCAGTTGGAATTTTTGAAACCACTAACGACACCAAGTCAAACCGAGACTTCTCTACATCTAGAAGCGACTGCAGACGATGTTGAAGAAGATCAAGATGAGAATGCAGATCCGGTCGACATTGATAGTACTGAGGTGACAGAGGTGGAAGAGGTGGAACAGCGTTCAAAATGTTCAGCGAGTACGCAGAACAGGAGAAGGAGGAGACTGGAAGAAAAGATTGAAAATTATATAGATAATTATCAACGGCCAACAAATCCTAGTACAGAGGTGACCAACTGTGACGATATGCTTTTCTTTCAGTCTTTACTTCCAGTACTAAAGTCTCTTCCATTGCATAGAAAGATGCAGTTCCGGAGGAGTGTTATGAACTTGGTTATAGAATTTTCAGAGAACAATGCCCGATCGCAAGCCCCCGTTTACTCATTCCAGCATCCCATACCGCCGTCACCATGATTATTCAACCCAGTTTCACCTGTTCAGCATTTTCCACAACAATTGTTGAATAATTACCGACCGCATGTTGTTGCCAAGCAGCCTCAAGCTCAATTTATTCCGTCAACATCCTCAGCTTGGAAGTGCGTAGATGGTTCAGATCAAGTGCAATTTGGAGGTCCACATCAGCGGTCTCCTTTGCTGGAAAACCTGTCACGAACGGAGAAAGGCAACACCCAACTTCTCAGTCCGGATGGATATTCGCAGTGTTCAAATAGTCAAGAGTCGTCGATTTCCCATAATTCGGAATCAATATTTGACATCCAAGATTTTGAATAGCCACAGAAAATAATTGAATAAATATTTAGAAACATTATACAGTGCAACCTCTTTAATCCGAACACACGTTAATCCAAACATCCAGTAATCCGAACGCGCCGCCGACAATGTCATAGTCCGAACGCATATTCGTTAATCCGAACGTTGCCTGTAGGAACTTGTTGGCCGCTGCTGGATGATCTCACCGACGCGTACGCCACACGGAATAGAACGGTGTTATTGTAATGTCCGCTTTGCTTTAGAGTAAACATATTTTAAAAAAACTTTGTGCGTTTAGTGTGTTTTCTGTGTAGTTTAAAATAAAGAAATGTCTAAAAGAAAACACGTAACGTTAAAGTTACAGGAAAAAATTAGCATTTTAAATATGATAGATCGAGGAGAAAAGTTATTCAAAAATCGCAACAGAATTTGGAATTGGAAAGGCTACAGTGAGTGATATAAAGAAAAATCGGGCTAACATAATGAGCTATTATTCAACTACGGACGAAGGACCGGCAGATAGAAAAACTTTAAAGCTTAGTTCAAATCTGGCTGTTGAGAAAGCCTTGTTTACATGGTTTCTACAAGAGAGAACTAAAGGTAAGATAGCAATAATTATTCATCTATCTTAACAGGTAAACAAAGGTTGCTATTTTGTTACAGGTACTCCAATTTCTGGAAATATTTTATGTGAAAAGGCAAAGTTTTTCTACAAAAACATAACAGGGAAGGACGATTTCAAAGCTAGTACCGGTGGCTTCAAAAATTTAAGAAGAGGTTTGGCATTCGTCAATTGACTGTATGTGGGGAATCACTCTCAAGTGATCTTGATGCTGTGCTGCCGTTTATAGAAAAACTCCGAAAAGTAATTCAAGAAAGAAAGCTAACTCCTGATCAAGTCTACAATGCAGATGAAAGTGGACTTTTTTGGAAAGTGTTGCCAAGTAAAACATTGGCACATTCTGGGGAAAAATCGGCTCCTGGAATGAAGATTAGCAAAGAAAGGATAACGTTCATGCTCTGTTCGAATGCCTCTGGAAGTCATAAGTTAAAACTCCTGGTCTTAGGCAAAAGTTTAAAACCACGGGCCTTTGGAAATTTTGATATTCCAGTTCCTTATAAAGGACAGAAGCGTGCATGGGTTACCAAAGAAATATTTAGTGAATGGTTCCATAGCGAATTTGTGCCATCTGTACGAGGAAAAATGAGAGAACTTAACTTAAGCCCAAAAGCACTTTTGTTATTGGACAATGCTCCAGGGCATCCGACAGAATTATCCAGTGATGACGACCAAATTTCCGTAATGTTTTTACCGCTTTTACCGTTTTTAACTGTTTACAAATCTCGTAAACTGCGTCTTCTAATTTTTAGTGCGTGAAACAGACTTGCACATGCGAATGCGAAAGGCGCGTTAATGTTTTACTGTTCTGTTCTGTTCGCAGATCAATACGGAATACAAAAGGCACTCAGCACGTCGCAATGGTGGCGGTCGTGAAGAGAAGGTGCGTTAAAATTTAATTTGTTCCTTTTTTTTTTAATAAATGGCCTCGTGACTTTCAGCGCTTTCGAGAAGGAAGACATCGTCGTGTCTTCTCTGCTCAATTCGGGATACAATAGGGTAAGTTGAATTTACGCGCCATTACCCCCCACACCACCCTGCCACACCCCCCACCTCCTCACTTATTTTTCATAATATAATTAAGCCCACGCGCATGTCAATTGTAACATGCAATCAAAAAGCGCACGTGCTTAATAATTAAAAAAAAAAAAAGTGTGCTCGTTTATAGTGTACGTGCCTTGCTTTGTTATAACGATACAAATTAATCACCCCCCCTCCCCCATCTGTAACTGGTTGATCGTTAAGTGACATATTTTGACCAATCAGTTTAAAACAGTTGCCTCATTCAAGCTGGCATAGATGATGAATTCACTGCGATCGAAATACGCATGCGCTTCATCATCAAATAAAGAGATTGATAAAATGAGTCAATAAAATTGAAGACGACTGACAAGGAAAAAGAAACAGTGAAAAACAACTGACAGACGACGAAGAAAACAATGTAAAATAAAAGGAATTAAAAGGACGCATTTTTACCCATCCCTCGTTTAAGGCGCGGTGCGTGCATCGCTTAAATTAAACTGTACACGCACCGCACCTTAAATGAAGGACGTGACATTTTTAAATCCCATCTCTCATTTAAGGCGCGGTGCGTGCATGACTTAATCAGAAATGAGCAAAATCATCATGAAAAGAAGACAAAAACAAGTGAAGAATGAAAGTGAAGAATGAAACAGTGAGAACGAACGATAACGAAAAACAATTGAAAAAAAATCCGTGTTCAAAATAAAAAGTGAGCAAATAAAAATCAGATTAGGGTAGGCGGTGCAAAGAAAATGTATGTCTGTGATTAACTGAATTAAGTAATGTAATACATTCATGGGCTATCAAATTTATTGACGTTTTATTTAAGCACAGACATACATTTTCTTTGCACCGCCTACCCTAATCTGATTTTTATTTGCTCACAGGTTACAAGGGAAACAACAAAAAATGTAATGGGAAGAATTAATTAAAAAAGAAGAGACAAAAGAATTGTCAAAAACTTTATCCGAGCACGCATCTTTAAATCCCATCCCTCGTTTAAGAAGCGGTACGTGCATCACTTAAATGAAATTAATGATTCACGTCCTTCATTTAAGACGCGGTGCGTGTCAGTTTTAAATCCCATCCCACATTTAAGGCGCAGTGCGTGTATGACTTAATCGGGAAATGAGCAAATCATCATGAAAAGGAGACAAAAACAAATGAAGATTGAAACAGTAAGGACGAACGATAACAAAAAACAATTGAAAAAAAAAATCAGTGCTCATAATAAAGGAAACGACAAAAAATGTAATGGGAAGGATTAATCAAAAAAAGAAGAGACAAAAGAATTGTCAAGAACTTTATTCAAGGACGCACTTTTAAATCCCATCCCTCGTTTAAGGTGCGGTACGTGCAGCGCTTAAATTAAATGACACAAGCACCGCACCTTAAATAAAGGACGCGACACTTTTAAATCCCATCCCTCATTTAAGGCGCGTGCGTGTGTGACTTAATCAGCAAATGAGAAAACAAGACAAAAACAAATGAAGAATGAAACAGTAAGAACGAACGATAACGAAAAAAAATCAGTGCTCAGAATAAAGGAGACAACAAAAAATGTAATGGGAAGGATTAATTAAAAAAAGAAGAGATAAAAGAATTCTCAAAATCCATTTAAAAAAAAAAACTCATTTAAGGCGCGGTGCGTGTATGACTTATTTGGGAAATGAGCAGAATCATCATGAAAAGAAGACAAAAACAAGTGAAGAATGAAACAGTGAGAACGAACGATAACGAAAAACAATTGAAAAAAAATCAGTGTTCAAAATATAAAGGAAACAAGAAAAAATGTAATGGGAAGAATTAATTAAAGAAGAAGAGACAAAAGAATTGTCAAAAACTTTATCCGAGGACACATCTTTAAATTCCATCCCTCGAAATTGTACACCGCTATTGCAACCAATGGATTAACACGTAATACAAGCCATTAAGTTGTTTTATCGCAAAAGTCTGCTTCAGCAAGTTGTTGAATCTGAAGACCCTATTCCTCAAACACTAAAAAGTATAAATCTAAAGCATGTTGTACTTTCTTTGGATAATGCTTGGAAAAATGTGAGCACCGACTTGATTAAAAAATCCTGGAGTAAGGTTTGGCCTTCAGAAAATATTACAGAAGATTTATCTGACGAGGACGATGAAGACGACATTCCATTAGCAAGATTAGCTAAAAAACTGGCGGAAGTAGACAAAATACCAGAAATAGAAAACGATTTACAAGTGATTTGTAGTCTAAGTAGAAAACTTGACGAAAATCTTCAAAATAATGAAATTGAGGAATGGGTATTTGAGCGTAATGAGCCGTCTGATATGATTTTAACGGATGAATCCACTATCCAAAAGCAACTTGAAGACATTGGTAGCGATTCTAGTGCCGAAGAATGTGTTAACTTGGTATTGGTCAAACACGGAGAAGCCGTGTTAGCATTTGACAAATGTATACAATGGGCGACTCAAAATAATATATCTGAGAACCGACTGGCTTTACTTAATGAACTTCGGGGTCAATCTTTGACTTTAGAAAGAGAGAGTATGAAACAAATGAAAATTACAAATTTTCTTGCCAAAGTATAAGACAATGTTGCTATGTATGTAATTGATAGTTGATTTCTTGGTTTTGTTAAGTTTTTATTTTAAATATGTTACTTTTGTTATTAGTATTTTTTTTTATTTCTTTGTGTTCATCTATGTACATAGTTACTTTAACCAATAAAAATAAGTAAGATATAGTTTGACTTTTTTATTCACCCACATCCGATAATCCGAACGAGTCGGTAATCCGAATACCCCCTTGCAACACGGTGTTCAGATTAAAGAGGTTGCACTGTATATAGTTTTGTTCTTTTCTACTTTTACTGTTTGTTATAAACATATTTATTGCATTAGAGCCGATGATTACTTTACACCTTTCAGATTGCTTATTTCTCGTGATTTTAAAGTATATTATTTGAAGAAAAAACAATAGTTATAAAAATACCGATAACTTAACATTTATAAACCAGATCATGTATGTATGTATGTATTTTCTATCAATTTGACATATGCATTTAATTTAAGTTACCTTAATTCTATTTTTAAATATATGTAAATTTACTTACTTGAGGGTTATGGCATTTCTTGTGGAGAGAATGACAACCCCTGTACCACATCTGGTCTGACTTCAATGGTTCTTTGAAATTTGCCCACCAACTCGTCAAATGATAAAACGGACATTCGAAAGTAATTAAAGAATTTGTCCCCATCGTCTCTTAATTTTGTGTACAGATTACGAAACGGTCCATCTATAAATCTAGTGGCGTTAATGGGGTGAACAGCCCATCTCCTTTTTCGTCTTTTGATAACAATACGCCGATATGTAAAATAAATCACACATGGATCCATTTTTGCCCTTCTAATCCACAACAACTACTTCAACGGTTCGTCCACTTCTCTGCTAAAATTTTGTTGATTGAACGTCCGCGACCCAAAACGCTGTGCATAAAATGAACCTAGAAAACGCGCGATTTTGTCGTCGGGCGTCGCGCGACACAAAACGCCGTGCATAAAAGGGCATACATTAGAATATATACGTAAGAATCAGTTTTTTTTTCATGTTATTCGTTTATTGTGGCTTACAATACTTATGTTTTTGTTATTACTACAATATTCAATGTATTCGACTCCTATTTAAAACAATAAACACTTTTTTGTTTTTTTTGTCTTTGCCAATTATTTAAACATCAAATTTAACATTGTACACAAAATCACGCCAAAAAAGTGAGGTGCGAAGTTACAGTCCGCAGCCAGTAACCTTCCACAGAGAACCGCGCGCCAATGATGGAAGGTTAAAATAATTTAAATAATGAAAATTTACACGAAAATGAATGAGCCCTTTTTGATAGAACAACCTATTATTAAATTTTCGAGGAAATAAAAGTTTTTGTCGTACGGGCAAATCGTTTGAACGTCCCTGGTTTAAGTTTACGGATAATATGCGTATATGACCTAATTTATTGTTTAGTCACGCCGGCCGGAGGGTTAGACGGCACACGTTGAAGTGGTTGTACGGAAATTTATTTAAAAAAATTGCAGAATTTACGAATAGTGAAATTGTTGATATAATCTTAGTATACGGTGAAAAGTGGGCAAAATGCGTTTGTACGTTTTATAATGCGTGTGAGTCATTAATTCGCCGGATATATTTGTGTTTACGAGTGGCCGAGGGAAATAATTTTGAACACTTGTTATGAATCAGCAGGAGTCGAGCCAAGGGTTTTAAACATTTGTCAATGTTTCATCGGTCAAAGGTAAATGTCGCGAAAAAAAAATTAAATTTCAATCAGTTCGAATTTTCGCGGGATTAAATTCAAATTTCCAGTTCGCGGATTTATTTTAGATGTTGCTCGTTCGAAAACTAAACGAAGAATGCTTTTACATGTTGCTTGTTTGAAATCTAAACGAAGAATGCTCCTGCAACGACGCGCACGCTCTTTTATAGCCGCTGGTTTGTGGACAGTCACGGTAACCATGGTAACCGTCGAAAAACATGCTCGGTACGAGAGTAAAATGCGCACCGGGGTCTTTCGACCCCGGTGCGCATTTTACTTTCGACAGTTGGTGCTTACAAAATTCGAAAATATACAAATTTTTACATTAAATAAAATAACAAAATGGTTTAAATTAATATTTACAACATTAAGTGAATTATTCCTCATCTGGTAAGTACATTTCATTTGACTAAATAATGATAATTACAAAATTAACACCTAAACTATAACATAACCTCAAATAACAAAATCTAATTTCTAGAAAATTCAAATTATTCAACAAATTAAACGAAAAACAACATAAAATGAAAAAGTCTAGCACTGATTCACTGTAATTGTTCATGCACAAACGTTGATGGTTCACAAAATCTTCAGGAGCTCGTCCTACTGGATACGAACACGTTGACCTGACACCTACTTTGATAGCTTGCAGGAAAATCAGCATCACCCTCTCGCTGTTCACCCAAATGAAGTGGATCATATATGTTGTGGTATTGGAATGTTATTTGTTGCATTCCGATGTGTTTAAAGTGATTTTGTTGGTAGAATGAAGAGACTTTTGCATGATGTCATGGTTTCTGCTTACGATGTACACATGTAGCTGTGGACGATGGTCTCCTTCACTCTGGTATGCTGAACACTCTCCCAAGGAACCTTTTTGTGTAAACGTAGAGGTGCTTTCTCCGCTCTGGTGGTCCTTCGCTCGTCCTGGCTCGTCTTGTACACTCGACGTGGAACTTGGTGCTCTTTTCTGATTTTTATGAGTTACGATGATCATTTTTTTTTATTTTATTGTACTCAGGTAATTATCACTGCAATATGAACAAATAAAACAATTTAAAAAGTACTTACAAAGCGCAAATGGGTTATTCGTTTACGGCGCCATTATGTGAAAAGTGAGTTGTCGAACTTAATCTAAACAACACGTTAAAAACATAGCCAATAGATGGCGGTAGTCTAAAACAATAATGTTCAAAGAATAAAACAGAAAAGGGTAGTGCGCTTATCTGCAAAGCCGCCAACGGATCAGCTTGAAGAATTTGTCAGTGTCAAAGGCAATCTGTTCATCGACAATATTAGTAGGGAGAATGTGCGAGTGGAGGAATATTTCTAGTTTTTCCGCAATGTTGAGCTTCTTTCCTTTTGGGAGGTTATGTAATAGTTTAACATTGTTCGAGGGGTCAAAAGAATGTAGGGTGTCTAACAAATGATGTCCCAACGTTGTGTATTTCTTCTGTGGAGCCTATAAGAATAACAGGTAGAGAAAAAGGATAAAGAAAGTTATACTAGACATCACGCGGCACATTTTAAAATTATTTTCAACTATACAGGGTGTTCCAGAAAGTATTGGTGCATACAAAGCGATTTGTTTAAAATGGAACATCCTGTATATTCTTATAAATTTGGATGTCCCGCGGAGAGATGATTACATTAATATAAAAATATATTGACTTCGCTTAGCTATTTTCGTAAGAAAAAATTTTTTCTTCGAAAATTCCCTAAAAATTTACAAATTTTGAACTTATGTTGCTGACTATGGAGATGGCACAGACTTACGAAAATATAACAAAATATTCTTATGACTTTGGACTTTTTGAAAATATGAAAAAAGTTAAAATATCTTTTAGCATTATACAGGCCAGACAGTACTTACAAAGCACTCAGTATCTCATTTTTTTAAAATGGAATGACCTATTTTTTATTTCAGAAAGGGGTAGGTCTTAAACTTAGCTTTCTACTGATACTAGGTTAAGGTGCGTTTAGACTTGAGCACGCACGCACTGATCCACCGCGAATGCTCAAGTGTAAACGGTTATGCGCGCACGCTCACTATGTGTTTTTCTATGCGCGAACAGCAGCGAGCGCGATCCGCTTGGTGTCGGTCTCGAGTACACGCTCAAAAGAATTAATTGGTTCGCGAATGCTCAATTTGTGCCACACTGAATTTGCAGCGTATGTTCGACGTATCTTGTATCTTTTTTGACAATCTTTGGTGCTATCAAGCTGAACAAATATTCGAAATCGGTTTTGGTCATTCTTGTAAAGTCTCTGAATTGGTCATAACGACACTCTGACACTAAATTGATTAATAAATTATTTTGTCTATTACAAAAAATTGGCGTTTGTCACCAACGACGACGTCTACGTTTTCGAATTTCTTTTTTTTTTATGAAAGTATACATCACAATAAACGCGACTGCTGCTATTTTGACATTCATTTTCAACGTACGTCTGCGAACAACTGGATCAGCCCATTCGTTGGAAAATGAATTTTAATTTAAACGCTCTTCGCGAGCGCGAACGAATACCGTGCGCATATGCTCAGTGCGTGCGTGCTCAAGTCTAAACGCACCTTTATATACCTATATTTCTAGTATTTCTTTCATTAGAACCTTGTTTTTACTACTATTTGAACTTTTTGACCTTCTATTTATAATTTTTCTATAGTAAATGAGCAAAAAGTAAATCCCAGAGTGTTGTTGTTGTTATTTTCTGGCGTAGTTGTAATTTTCTGGCGGAATTGTAATGGTGAAGAAGCAGCAGCAGGGTAAGTTTTCTTTTTGGTATCCATTAAAGATTAAAGCGCATTGTTTCTTCCCCGTTGAAAAATTATGAAATAACCTGTGAGCAAATAAAAATCAGATTAGACCAGGTGGTGCAAAGAAAATGTATGTCTGTGGTTAAATAAAAAGTCAATAAATTTGACAGTCCATGAATGTATTATATTAATTAATTCAGTTAATCACAGACATACATTTTCTTTGGTCCGCCTACTCTAATCTGATTTTTATTTGCTCACTTTTTATATCGTGTCACGGTTCTGTTTGAAAACCACTGCTTTAAAAATTTTCTTGTCTGCAAAAACAGAGCGGACATAAGACCTCAATAAATCATGTTCTGTTTTAAATGACTTTCAAAGAAAGTATGAAGTATTTGGTATTAGCGTACTCAGAAAAAAATTCCTTTTGAACCAGGCTAAGGAGCACATTAGGTTCCATTAAAAAAAAAACGAGTTACGACCTAACGAAAATTTGAAATGCCCTAAAAATGTTAAAAATCAAAATACAATCAAAATAGTGATTTTCTCGAATTGTTTGATCGCATTAGAAAGAAAATACGCGATTCAAAGCTTCCTAGTTCTTTTTTTTGTTGTCATGGAAACCAAAATTACCAAATGATACATATTCGGACTCGCAATGATCTGCAGATTCCAAATATGTAAAAATATACAGGGAGTTCCCTTTAAAATAAGAAAGCTGACGTCACTTCCGGTGAAACTGGAAGTCCTACGGTGCTCAATGTATATTTACATGTAGTTCTACGTGTATTCATTAAAATTCCCATTTTTCTGTGCAATACAGACATTTCTACATGCAAAGTTTTACCAACTTAGGTACGTAAATGAATGTGAAGATTTTAAGGCTGGGACGTGCGAGGACGATGATTGTAAGCTATACCATTCTTACCGGTATTGCCGGGATTATCAAAACACTAGAGTATGCAAACGTGAACGATGCACATGACATTTTAACACATGAATGTGTTAAAAAACGACGTCTCCCGCTATAAAACAACCGGCTATCGCTCTGCGAAACTGCGTTATGAAGCGAAAAGAACCAAACAGACCGCCAACATCTGCAGATTATTCTTACATACGGGCGTTTGTCAGCGCTACGGATGTCCATATTCACATGAAAAAATCGACGAGGACAAACACGTGATATGTACTATATGCACCGACCCAGCAGTAATTAATAATTTTATGATTTTTGAAAATTGTAAGCACGGGGCCTGCTTAGATTGTGCGAATCGGATGATAGATCCGACGGTGCTGACACAGTTAGTCTACAAATATCCATATTGCCGGGATTATCAAAACACTAGAGTATGCAAACGTGAACGATGCCACTACATGCATGTGTTAAAAAACGACGTCGCCCGCTATAAAACAACCGGCTATCGCTCTGCGAAACTGCGTTATGAAGCGAAAAGAACCAAACAGACCGCCAACATCTGCAGATTATTCTTACATACGGGCGTTTGTCAGCGCTACGGATGTCCATATTCACATGAAAAAATCGACGAGGACAAACACGTGACATGTACTATATGCACCGACCCAGCAGTAATTAGTAATTTTATGATTTTTGAAAATTGCAAGCACGGGGCCTGCTTAGATTGTGCGAATCAGATGATAGATCCGACGGTGCTGACACAGTTAGTCTACAAATGTCCATATTGCCGGGATTATCAAAACACTAGAGTATGCAAACGTGAACGATGCCACTACATGCATGTGTTAAAAAACGACGTCGCCCGCTATAAAACAACCGGCTATCGCTCTGCGAAACTGCGTTATGAAGCGAAAAGAACCAAACAGACCGCCAACATCTGCAGATTATTCTTACATACGGGCGTTTGTCAGCGCTACGGATGTCCATATTCACATGAAAAAATCGACGAGGACAAACACGTGACATGTACTATATGCACCGACCCAGCAGTAATTAGTAATTTTATGATTTTTGAAAATTGCAAGCACGGGGCCTGCTTAGATTGTGCGAATCAGATGATAGATCCGACGGTGCTGACACAGTTAGTCTACAAATGTCCATATTGCCGGGATTATCAAAACACTAGAGTATGCAAACGTGAACGATGCCACTACATGCATGTGTTAAAAAACGACGTCGCCCGCTATAAAACAACCGGCTATCGCTCTGCGAAACTGCGTTATGAAGCGAAAAGAACCAAACAGACCGCCAACATCTGCAGATTATTCTTGCATACGGGCGTTTGTCAGCGCTACGGATGTCCATATTCACATGAAAAAATCGACGAGGACAAACACGTGACATGTACTATATGCACCGACCCAGCAGTAATTAGTAATTTTATGATTTTTGAAAATTGCAAGCACGGGGCCTGCTTAGATTGTGCGAATCAGATGATAGATCCGACGGTGCTGACACAGTTAGTCTACAAATGTCCATATTGCCGGGATTATCAAAACACTAGAGTATGCAAACGTGAACGATGCCACTACATGCATGTGTTAAAAAACGACGTCGCCCGCTATAAAACAACCGGCTATCGCTCTGCGAAACTGCGTTATGAAGCGAAAAGAACCAAACAGACCGCCAACATCTGCAGATTATTCTTACATACGGGCGTTTGTCAGCGCTACGGATGTCCATATTCACATGAAAAAATCGACGAGGACAAACACGTGACATGTACTATATGCACCGACCCAGCAGTAATTAGTAATTTTATGATTTTTGAAAATTGCAAGCACGGGGCCTGCTTAGATTGTGCGAATCAGATGATAGATCCGACGGTGCTGACACAGTTAGTCTACAAATGTCCATATTGCCGGGATTATCAAAACACTAGAGTATGCAAACGTGAACGATGCCACTACATGCATGTGTTAAAAAACGACGTCGCCCGCTATAAAACAACCGGCTATCGCTCTGCGAAACTGCGTTATGAAGCGAAAAGAACCAAAGAGACCGCCAACATCTGCAGATTATTCTTACATACGGGCGTTTGTCAGCGCTACGGATGTCCATATTCACATGAAAAAATCGACGAGGACAAACACGTGACATGTACTATATGCACCGACCCAGCAGTAATTAATAATTTTAAGATTTTTGAAAATTGTAAGCACGGGGCCTGCTTAGATTGTGCGAATCAGATGATAGATCCGACGGTGCTGACACAGTTAGTCTACAAATGTCCATATTGCCGGGATTATCAAAACACTAGAGTATGCAAACGTGAACGATGCCACTACATGCATGTGTTAAAAAACGACGTCGCCCGCTATAAAACTACCGGCTATCGCTCTGCGAAACTGCGTTATGAAGCGAAAAGAACCAAACAGACCGCCAACATCTGCAGATTATTCTTACATACGTTCGTTTGTCAGCGCTACGGATGTCCATATTCACATGAAAAAATCGACGAGGACAAACACGTGACATGTACTATATGCACCGACCCAGCAGTAATTAATAATTTTATGATTTTTGAAAATTGTAAGCACGGGGCCTGCTTAGATTGTGCGAATCAGATGATAGATCGGACGGTGCTGACACAGTTAGTCTACAAATGTCCATATTGTCGGGATTATCAAAACACTAGAGTATGCAAACGTGAACGATACCACTACATGCATGTGTTAAAAAACGACACAGTTAGTCTACAAATGTCCATATTGTCGGGATTATCAAAACACTAGAGTATGCAAACGTGAACAATGCCACTACATGCATGTGTTAAAAAACGACGTCGCCCGCTATAAAACAACCGGCTATCGCTCTGCGAAACTGCGTTATGAAGCGAAAAGAACCAAACAGACCGCCAACATCTGCAGATTATTCTTACATACGGGCGTTTGTCAGCGCTAGGATGTCCATATTCACATGAAAAAATCGACGAGGACAAACACGTGACATATACTATATGCACCGACCCAGCAGTAATTAATAATTTTATGATTTTTGAAAATTGTAAGCACGGGGCCTGCTTAGATTGTGCGAATCAGATGATAGATTCGACGGTGCTGACACAGTTAGTCTACAAATGTCCATATTGTCGGACAAAAGGATCGGCGAGATTTGCGACGTAAAGTACGACAATTTACTTTTCAGAGGGTGTCCGTTTTTCGAGCCTAACCACGGGGATCTCGGTTATCTTAAGAGATACGAAGTTGGTTAAATTAGGACAAAATTGCGTATTTTTATCCCAATCAATAATCTTCAAACTAATTTCACCTATTTTTCTACGGTTTTCAAGATATTATTTATTTAATCGCGTAAAAATCCAATATGGTTAAAGAGACCATTTATTTTTCATTCGAGAACGGGACAAGATTTAAAATTAAATAAAAATCGATAAAAATGCAAAATATTGTACGAGACATTATTTTTAATGTTTACTACTTCAACAGTTTATTTTTGCAAATAAAAATGTCATTTTCATTACAATTTACTGTTTTATTAAAAACAAATTAAAAACCGTAGAAAATAGGTAAAATTTGTTTTCAAGATTATTCATTGTGATAAAAATACGCAACTTTGTTCTAATTTAACCAACTTCGTATCTCTTAAGATAACCGAGATCCATCCCCGTGGTTAGGCTCGTAAAACGGACACCCTCTTTAATTTTTTTTTATAAACACGAGAGTATGCAAGTACGTGCAAAGCAAATAGTGTTGCGTTTTCGGAAAATATGTTTAACGTTAAGACGAATTTATTTTTGAATTTTGAATTGCATACAAAACCATTACATAGTAATCGAAAAGTCGAATAGCAAAATTCCCAACGCACTTTATTTAATCTCATCGGCTACCTGTGTCCCCCTTTTTCATAAAATTTCTATGGGCAAAAGAATCCTGCACATAAATAAATATTACAGGTCGAGCACTGTCGTAAGAATGATGTGTCGAGATTTCTTGGTCGATAGGTGCCACCGCAGGAATTGCAAGTTCTTGCATGAGTACAGATTTTGCAATACTTATCGAACAACCATGCGTTGCGAGCGCGCAGGAAAATGCAAATATTTACACGTTTTGCCTTGTCGTAACGTGTCTCACGCAGAGAGGCAGAGGGTGTATAACGCCACGGGCGGAGAAGGAGGGGTCAGGAATGTGAGGTGCCATTTCCAAGAAGGAAACGGGCCATGCGAGGTGTGGGATTGTCGTGAGTGCCCAGGTTCGTACTATTGTATTCTGTATATACAGGGTATATACACGGTGACTTAGTTACAAATTGTAAAATTACATTTTTGACGGCAGTACTTTGTTTCCGAGTGATTAGACTTAAAAGTTTCTGCGTGTGATAAATATTTAATTTTTATAATAGCAAGTCAACTTCAACTAAACTTAATATTTTATAACAGGTGATCAATATCTTTTCTAATCAAGTGACCTATGGAAATAAAATAATGGGTCTTTAATTAGTTCATTATTTCAAATGCTGCTTGAATTACATATTTATATTGCATTCCTATACAAAACGATAGGAATGCAATAAAAATTAAGTTAATTCCATGTAAAATAGATAAGGATGAGAAGTGCTTATTGTTGTTTTTCTTTTTTATAGTTAAATACCTACGCTGCAATCATTGCAACGATATCTTGCAACCCGGCAATATATCGTGCAGCAGCTGCTTCCATTTATATTGTAAACAGTGTGAAGCTGAGAAGATACACGACGAAGATTATGTATGCGACCAGTGCGAAGAGGCATCGATCAGCTGGGTGTCAGTGGCTCTATAGTTAGTATCTATCCACAATTTCGTATTCGGCGCACATTAGCTATGAAATTTGTAGTTCAGACAGCTCTCCGTTAGAGGCGCTGCATTTACAACATTTCCCGAAAATTTTGAAGCTGTTTTTCTCAGCTATTATTAAATTTTCAAAACAGTTCAGAGTTGAACGATGTTTGAGTAACTGGTCCTTATAGTTACAGAGACGCCCATAAGAGACTTCGAAATTGATCCACCCTGTACATATTTAATTGAATATATCGCGCTATTATCGCTACCGCGTTGCTATGTTCTTACCCCGATTACTTTTTTCATAAACGCATTGTACATGACGAACATTATTTGCTTTGCTTTGCTTGCTTTGCATGTACTGAACTCGTAGTAGTTTATATTGGGTAAAATCAAAACAGATATTGATAAATTTTAACACTTTATTATTATTTTGTTTGCAGAGGTCCCGTGTGCATGCGAGAGTAATTTTTTTTTTCTTTAAACTTCAAATATTTTCATTTTTATTAGTTTTTTTTTTAGTTTTTTAGAAAAAAGTTTTAGTTTCGTTTTTAAAATATTTTCAGTTTTATGTTTTTTTTTAGTTTTTTAGAAAAAAGTTTGTTTCATTTTTAAAATATTTTCAGTTTTATTAGAGTTTCTTTTAAAGTAGGTAGGAATTTTTCTTGTTAAGTATGGACAGTCTGTTATCGCAGGATTGGAAGACAACTCCTTTCAATTCAGCATCAAGTATATCCCATTCAGCAGGATGTAGTCTGAATGTAAGTTCGGATCGTAAGAAATAAAGAAATGTTGATATAGATTGTAATCTACCGTAGTGAAGTCGAATTTCTTGATTAAGCCAGAAGCTTCTCGCCACCTCCAGGGCCAGCTTCGGCAGTCTGGAATCGAGTTTTGTTTTGATGTTACGGCTGATAAAGTTAGGCGTCAGACGTTCTCTCTTGCAATTTTTCAAGAAAAAAGTAGTTAAGAAAATATTCTTCTTTTTAATTAAGAACTTTTTATATAGGCGGAGTACAATATACCACAATATACCTACAATATACCACAACTTCCACCCAACAGTCCTCAATCTTTCTAACACCGAACTCTCTGAATCTGAATTAAAAATTTTAAACCTTGGTCTAAAATACTCTACGGGTAATAAGTTAACCCCTAATTCTTTGAAACAACTGGTCATCCATACGGAAATTATTAAATGTCATTTAAATCTACAAACTAAATTTAGCTTAACCAACTCACACCATTTGATTCAGAAATTACAATCCGTTCAACTTTCGAAGAATAGCATTTTAGTGTCCTTCGATGTGACAAATCTATTCACCTCCATACCAGTCACAGAAGCTATCGGTATCGTGAATAATCTTCTTACATCCTCTGATCTCTCTGACTCCCGTTCTCAATTTTTACAATCATTGTTAAGAATAACTCTACAGCAAAATTTCTTTATCTTCAATAAAAAATATTATACACAAACTGACGGCCTGGCTATGGGTTGTAGCCTTTCCCCCCTTCTGGCCGACCTATTTATGGACAGGCTTGAAAACATTTTCTTTTCTTCTAACAGCAGTCACAAAGACCACATTCAATTCTATGGGAGATATGTGGACGACATCTTAATTATCTATGATGGTCCTTTGACCGCTATTCATTCACTGTTATCCTAGTTTAATGCTTTACACCATAAAATTAAGTTTACTCTAGAAACGGAAAAAAACTGTTCTATAAATTTCTTAGACCTAACCATTTCCAAATCTAATAATGCTCTGCATTACAAAATTTACAGAAAACCTACTTACACTTCCAACTGCATCCACTACAGCTCTTTCCACCCTACAGAACATAAATTTGCGGCGTTTCGTTCTTTATTCCACAGGGCCCTCACCACCCCCATGTCGTACCAGGATTTTAGTTCTGAAATTGGTACTATTATCCAGATCGCCTTTTCAAACGGTTTCCCCATCAAACCCGTTCGTAATATTTTTAAGCGTACAAAAAATAATCTTACCAACCAAATCATCTTTCCGACTTTAAAACCCCCCGAGGATCACTCTAAGAAATATTTTGCCATTCCCTTCACAGGTGAATTATCTATTAAAATTAAAAAAATTCTTACGTCCCTCGATCTCAATATTTCCTTTAAAACACAATCTAACCTTGGCAACCTTTTTTGCCACAATAATTGGACGGTCCCTGACTACCAGAGTGAATGAGCATTTACGTTCCTTACGTCTTGGAAAAACCGATTCTACCTTTGCCAATCATTTGGTTGACAATTCACATAACTTTGACTCTAATTCAAACATCATACTATTACATAACCTCCCAACGGGTAATGCTCTCAATATCGCGGAACATCTTGAAATTTTTCTCCATGATAACTTCCATCCGATGCCCCTTCTCAATGATCAAACCCGTTTTAACACTGATAGTTTTTTCAAATCCATAGCTTGGCAACACTGCAGTTGATTCCACTTACCTGTCACTTCTTCCGTATTTCGTTCTGTCACACTCCATTCCCCATGATTGGCGTTCCCTGTTGCTTTTGTAAGTTAGTTTATTTTAATTCGTAATTTTAGCTGTGATGTAACACCTTTTATTTTATTTTTAGCTAAGAACTCAGCTTGACAATGTCGTAATTGACGAAACCGCGGTCGCTTTCTCAGTATTAAATTATTTGTAGTGAGACACATCTTTGTTCTTCTGTTTTGTATAAATTATTTATCTTCAATTAATTAAGGAAATACTTGATAGTTTTCATTCATTTTCATTTTCGAATATTGAAAAAGTTCAATTAAATTGACTTAAATTAATGGTTTTTAGTAATTAAGTTACACATTAAATTCAATAAAATTCCCTAGCTTTCATAAGTAAATTTTTACGCGCAGTCGTAGTTTATGCCCCGTATACATCCTCCTCTGGCAAGTGCTCGAAAGCGACTGACAGATTCATTGCCGCTACCCCCTCTACTCAATTTCGCGCGCCATCTGGTGGATAAAAAGCTAATGTAGGCCATAAATCCCCGCCGCCTTATAGAAGACACTGACTTAAGGAAGCGTTCATCATAGGGGGTATTATTATAATTATTATTATTATTAATAGAAAGGTGTCACAGTTATTTTTTATAATTTTGCTTCTTGCAGAATTGATTTCTTTTGCATGTTGCCTTATTGTCATATTGTTATAATCCATTTACTAAGAAATATACTTGCAAGAAATTTGATTGACATTCACTCTTAATTTTATGATTATATGTTTGCACTTACCTTTAATACAAATACATTTACAGCGGCGGCTGGTGCATATGAAATTGAGAATGCTGTGAACCAGATATACATAACCTTTTATCTATGGACTACTCACTGAGCGCTAGCTTTGTCTAATGCCTAGTTTACACGAGCTTAGTACTTGTCACTCGCAGTTATCACTCTCACTTGTACCCACATGTAAACAGCCTATACAAGTGCAAGGGATTAGTTAATGTGCAAGTACAAGTGAATAGGATGCCCTCCTAATTACTAAGTGATAAGTAGCTCCTCCCACCACGATTCTACTACGCAGTTGTCGCTTGCTGTGTCGTGTAAACAGCCGCAACAGGTGCTTAGTGACAAGCTAGCACATGTGCAATTTATTGATTGTTTGTTTTTCTTCCTTTTCAACAGTATGTTTTTAATATTATATAATATACTCCTAATATTTAACTTAATATTAATACAGGTAGTCATTAAGTTATTCTTCCGTTTTAATATAAGGTATTATGGCATCGGATAGATGGAGTTCCGAAATAACTATGAAATTTATCCAGGAATTTAAATCATATGAATGTTTATGGAACCAAAAATCGCCTATGTACAAAAATAAACACGCGAGGGAGGCGATAACATATAATAAATGACATATTTTTTTTAAGTTTTTGTTGATTTATAGGTACATCTTGCCTGGTACAATAATAATGTCAGACGGCTGGAGGGCATATTGGGGTATTGAAGAACTGGGTGATGGGACCTACGAACACCAAGTTGTAATTCATGAGGAACATTTCGCAGATACTAACGACTCACGAATTCATACACAAAATATTGAAAATTGGTGGTTGCGGGCAAAATGAAAACTGAAAATACAATTTGGAACATCCCGGGAGCTGTTTCCCTCCTACTTGAATGAATTCTTGTGGAGGGAAACGTTCAAAGAAAATCCATTTTCTAATTTTTTTTTTGTATTACTCAACAGTATCCTGTATAACTAATTTAAACCTTTACTACTTTTCTAAATAATAAATTTTATCAATTGCTTTATGTAGTTGTTTTATTTAAAATTATGTAGAGTTTAAAATGAAACACATTACGAAAATAGTATTCAGTTATATTATAAACGATTTCTGCTCTAATGCAAAAACCCTTTTTTCAGTACAATACGATAGAAATTTTAACGAAAAAAATTCATCTGTCGGTAGTGTCAGTTGTATTACTTGTCATTTCATGGCATACTGCGAAAAGTTTTTTAATTGAAAACCCGTTACTTTGCCATTCTTCTGACGTAGAAGGTGCTTGATATACCATTAATTAAAATTTATTACAATACTACTTATACCTAATTATCACAATTAATTTATTTTAATTAGGTGGCTGCGGTGGAGGACACTGCAAATAACAATAAAGCTTTATCCGAGAGTCAAGATATACAGGGCTGCTGCTGCTGGTGGTGTTGCTGCTGCTTCTAGTTAGTCGTTGAGACTGAGTGGGTATGTCTGTTGTCGTGGTATTTATAGTGATCGGTGGGGGTAGTGAGTCGGAACGGTGACCGGGGATTGGTCTGCTGGGGCGTGACGGATCGTGAATGAGATGTTTCCAGGCATTTTGGAGGTAAAAGCCAGTATCACGGTTCAAATTATTGGGATATTTGAGGATTTCTATGGATTCACGGATTTTACGATTGAAAAAATGAGATGCGCGGGCTAGAAGTTTTGTGTCGGAGAATACGATTCGGTGACCGGTTTCTAGTCTGTGTTTAGCTAGGGCCGAGCCAGTTGTTTGTAGTAGTCTAGTACAGCGTTCATGTTCAGAAACACGAGTACTAACAGACCGTTTTGTCTCACCGATGTATACACGCCCACAGGAACAAGGAATTCGGTACACACCTTCGGATTATAAGGGAATGTGATCTTTTGTGGAGGGTAGGCAATCTGAAAGTTTCGTCATGGGTAAGTAAGTTGATTTGATGTTATGGTGTGAATGTAAGGTAGGTAAGCTGTAGCGACTGGAGGTGTATCAGGTTCAGAACGTGGAGGAATTGGGGTGAGATGACGAGAAAAATCTTTTGTTACGTGGTTCAGTTCAGTTTGAAGTGAAGATGGTTCTGATAGGGCAAAGGCACGGCTGACTAGTGAGTTAATGACTGACTGTTTTTGAGAAGGATGATGGGGTGAATGTGCATTCAGATAGCGATCAGTGTGGGTTTGTTTGCGATACACAGAGTGTCCTAATCTACCGTTAGAGAGGTGGCTTACTAAGATATCAAGGAAAGGTAAGTGGCCGTCAGTTTCATATTCCAAAGTGAAGCGAATGTCAGGATGTTGAGAATTTAGGTGTTCAAAGAAGTTGTTTAGGGATTCCTTACCGTGTGGCCAAATAGCAAAAACATCATCTGATGATGATGATCTGGATCCTTTTGGTCAATTTTAAATTTAATAGTTTAAAAAAAATGTACTAGCATTTCTTTTGTTTGTTTTGTTAAAGCTATGACCAATAAAACATTATTATCTCTACATATCTGAACCAACACTTGGGTTTAAGTGGGAAAGAAGTAAGGGCTTGTTGTTTGAATGCTTCCATAAAAATGTTGGGTACTATTGGCGAGAGAGGAGAGCCCATGGCTGTGCCTGAGACTTGTTTGTAATATTGCTCACGGAACATGAAATAGGTTGAGGTTAAACAACATTCTATTAAGGGAATTAAGTCTTCGGGTTGGTTATGGGCTGTGAATAGTTGTTGGATGATTGTGATGATGTCGGGAATTGGAACTTTGGTGAAAAGAGGTCCTACATCGAAGCTGACCAGAATGTCGTGAGGCTCTAAGGAAATCTCGTGAATTTTTTGGACGAAGTGCTGAGAGTTGAGGATGAAGGTTTCACTTTTACCTTCAAACGGTTTGAGACTCTGTGCTAGATATTTGGAAACTTTGTAGGTTGGTGAGTTAATTGCGCTAACTATGGGACGTAAAAGTGTATCGGGTTTGTGGATTTTAGGAAGACCGTAAAGTCTGGGAATTCTGGAGTCACGGGGATCAAGACTTTTTGTGTTTCTGGTGGAATAGAAGAGCTTTTATTAAGGTCGTTACGGTACGTTCTTATTTGTTATTTGTTATTCAAGACTGTAAAATTATTTTTTATCGATGAGTGAAAACTTTTAATTCACGAGCGATGAAGGAGTCGATAATTAAATTTTACCGTCGTGTGTAACATTTTTTTCTATAGCGAACGTTAAAGACAACATAAATAAAGAGATAACGAAGTAAAATACATTATTAAAGATATCACGAAAAAATCTGAAGACAAGAACAACAGATAAACAAGGGCAGATAAAGGAAAAACAGTCATTGCTATAAACAAAATTGATTACATTAACAAAACTAATAATTTTATAGAGACGGAAAAATATAATCTATTAAAGAATGATCCTACCAATAAATACCAACTTGAAACTAAAAATATCATTCAGAATACTTGTGCTTTATTTAATGAATATGAAAAACGTAATTTAATAACAATGAACCCCGAATCCCCCAAATTATATTCACTGATAAAATTACACAAAGATAATTACCCCATAAGACCGATAGTGTCATATGTTACCCCATCAGCTAAACTTTCTAGAAAACTCATTGATATTATATACGATTACACTAAATTTAAACCAAAATATAGTATTAAAAATTCGTATGAATTAATAGATAAAATTAAAAATATCAAACTACCAGATAATGCAAAAAAATTTCATTTGACGTAAAAATCTTATTCCCGAGTATACCACAAGCAGAAACTATAGTTTTAATAAATAACCTTTTGGAACAAAATAATACAAATCCAGTAATCAAAAAAGAAATTATAGATACACTGAATATTTGCCTAAAACAAAATTATTTCTCATTCAATAATAAATTTTATACCACTAATGAAGGTTTAATTATGGGAAATCTTTTAAGCCCTTTACTTGCAGAAATATTCATGGACAATTTAGAATCTATTATTTTCAATAACCCCTTAAGCAAGAATGTTTTATTTTGGCGTAGATATGTTGATGATATTTTAGTTAGTTTTATAGGTACAATCAAACAACAGAACACATTCTTAGATTACATTAATTCATTACATAACAGGATTAAATTTACAATCGAAACAGAAACTAACAATACCATTAATTTCTTAGATTTAACTATAAAAAGAATCAATAATAAATTTGATTTTTCAATTTACCGCAAAGAAACATACACAGATATTACGATACATAACAGTTCTACACATCCCTACCAACATAAAATAGCAGCATATAATAGTATGATCCATAGATTAATTAACATTCCAATGACAAAAGAAAATTTCGAGATAGAACTCAATGTGACAAAACAAATAGCATACAACAATAACTATAACCCATTAATTATCCATAATATTTTATCCAAAAAGTTATTCCAGAGAACAATTTCGAATGTCTACCCAATTATAAAATGCAACATTTCTAATAAATTTAAAACTATTACATATATTGGACAGCCTACACTTAAAATTAACAAATTTCTAAAGAAACAAAACATTCAAGTAGCGTTCAAGACTAACAATACTATATCAAGATATATCAAAAATAATAAAGACAAAGTGGCAACCAGTAATAAATCAGAAGTATATAAGTTATTCTGCAACACTTGCCCAAAGCTATATATAGGTCAAACAGGAAGATCATTTAAAAAGCGTATAAAGGCCGGAATAGACGTTCCGTCATGCATATCAACTTGCTTACGCAAACTTAAGTAGTAAGATTTATCGTTGCGTCAGTGCTGATAAGTTTGTAGACTTATTAAGTCTGCACAGACAATTGTTGGGCTTGAATGAAATCAAACCTGCTCGATTTTTTGATGTATGAACAGACTTGTCTAACGGCAATTTGTAATGTCTGGCGGTTCTTGGAACTTATATTCAGTCTTCCTGTTATTACGACCAATTAAATTCGTTTCTAATCCAATTAAATTCAGTGTGTACATATAAATACAACGTTTTTTTCTATAATAACTGTCAAATGTTTCTGATGTTGCTACCCGTTACTTGAATACAAACTTCAATATTAGAACATTTTGACACTGACAGGTATTATAGAAAAAAAACCATAGCATAGTAAACGAGTTGTGTACATATTAAGTGAAATACATAAAATATAGGGTATATACACTATAGTGATCGAGAGTTAAATTTACTGAAAAGGATGTTAGACCTACGGCTAATATCAAGAGAGTTCCTTACAGATTTAATTTAACAATTAACAATTTAATTAAACATATATAGAGAAAATCCATGCCTCTGGAAGGTAAAATCCAAGGAGTTTTCAGACAAACAGACAAAAATGCGGCATATCAAATACTAATAGAAAAATTAAAAGATGTAGATGGTGCAGCTAATAAAGACGAAGTGATAAAAAGAATAAATTCATTGCGCACTTGTTCTCGAAAGGAATTGAAAAAAACTAGAAATTTGCACTCTGGTATGGACGAAGAAGATGTGTATAAGCCAAATCTATGGTACTTTGATCTATTCCTTTTTTTGGCTGATTAAGAGACACTGCGACATGATGGGATGGATAATATACAAGAAAGTTCAGTAGTAGATGTAAGTACAAATGCAATTCATTTAATTAAAAACAACAAATGTATTAGTCTTTATTAGTTATTCTTTCATTCTATTATACATTTTGCTTATAATACTACAGAGTAGTGACCTAGTGAATCATATTTTTTTGCCATGTTACTTGACCTTCGCCATTGAAATACCTCACATACAACTCTCTCACTTCATTGGCTTCTTGTGTATTATGTCGATTGGGTCCGTATTGTAGTCCGCCTAGAATGCCTGAGTCAACTCTCAGACCTGTATGTACTTCCGATTGCGTCCAATCTTCTTGATCCAGGGAATCAGCAGGAGTATAAGAATCAGAGCACTTTCTTCGCAAATAGTTATGTAACACAGCACTAAAGGCTGGTTTATACAACAAGAATGAGAAATAAGGACTAACGCCTAATAGATAAAGCTCAAGGAATAAAGGCCGTTTGACACGATAACATATTTGTTATAAGATTTGTGATCACAGAAATTTGTGACCATGTAATACACGAAACTGACAGATGTTACCAAATTTGTGATAGAAATTAGAACGTGTTGTAATTTTGTCACAAAATGTTCCGTGCACGTGCGCACACAATATCACAGTTATTTACAGTTTGCAACACTGTGTTTATTGTGTTTGTTCATTTTGTTGATGTGGTTTTGTATGAGAATAAAAGCTGTTTATCTTCAAGGTTTGTACTAACAACTTATATTAATTATAATATCTAACCAATCATTTTAATTTAGATGTACAATAACCAAGAAGTTGAAACCTTATTAGATCAATACCAAAAATATCCTTGTTTGTACGTTACAAAGCATAAAGATTATCACAACAAACAAATGAGGGGCTTA
This sequence comes from Dorcus parallelipipedus, assembly GCA_958336345.1. Lineage (NCBI taxonomy): Eukaryota > Metazoa > Arthropoda > Insecta > Coleoptera > Lucanidae > Dorcus > Dorcus parallelipipedus. The sequence goes on along the minus strand of OY284483.1, from coordinate 9,693,872 downwards.
GCTATGCAACAAATAGTTACAGCACTTGCGGCAGAATATGACCGAAAGTGAGGTGCAAAAAAAATGGAATGGGCTGCGAAACACCTATGCCGCAAAAAGGAAGAAGGTGTTGTCATCCCATTCTAGTGGTGCAGGCCAGGATGATGTAAAAACCAAAATTTATTCTAGGTTAACTATTAAGTCTTTTGAATTACAGATTTATAAACCAACACTATGGTATTTTGATAAAATGATTTTTATAAATGATCACTTACAAATAAGGGATTCAAAGTCAAATTTAAATTTATTAATACAGAATCCACAAAATTCTGTTGCTTTAGAAAATATTAGGGAGGAGGAATCTATTTCCGTAAGAAATTAAGATTACCCACTGGCAGAAATGTTGATGTATATTTTCATTTTAGCAGCAACTAGAGGAGTACGATCTTCAGGAGGCTGAATTAATATATGGTTCATAATCTTCTGATGAAAGGTTGAATGTAAGAAGAAACGAGCAAGATAAAATTACCCCTTCAAGAAAAATTAAAAAAGGCAAAACTAATTCAGAAGTTGAGGTCTTTCAGCTGGCTAGTAATACTCTAGCAAAACTTTCATCAGCCGTCGCAAGTACCAATGAACGATCTGATGATGACATATATGGTGAATATATTGCAAGTAGGTTGAAGAATATCACTAATAAAAGAGCTAAACTAGGATTAAAAAACAAAATTGATCAACTGCTTTTTGAGACTGAAATGGAATTAATCGAATAGATTAGCTGTATGTATTTAGGTTAGATAAGGTATATACGTATATTTAGATTAGATGTACAATGAAATCTGTGAAATGCTATTTCACACATAGTAATATTTATAATTTTCGGTTTTCAGTTATTTCTATTAATGTTTATTATGATTTTTTGAGAAAGTTAGGTTTTGAGTTTAATTTACTTTTGATATTGCATTTTTAATTATAATTAATAAAAAATATTTTCTATTGACTTTGTCTATTAATATAAGTTTCCAACATCTACATTCCAAATAATATGTATTAATTTATTTATAAATTTGTAATTTCGTTTTGCCATGATACAGCTCCTACAGTATTGAAATATTCCATAAAGCATTCTCTAATGAACAAAGCTTCTTCAGTAGGTCTATTTGCAGCCTGCAATTCTCGAAGCCCATTTGATAAAGGTCCATCGAAGCTCTGTTCTGGCTCTCCAAATATCCCACAGGATTATCTGTTGCCAAAAAATTATGGAATGCGCAACAGGCTAACACTATGTTTTCTACTTTAGCAGGTGCTAAATTTATCGTTTGTAATAATATACGGAATCGGTTGCTGAGTATGCCAAAAGCATTTTCGACTACGTGACGGGCACGTGATAATCTATAGTTGAAAATGCGTTTTTCTTTGGTTAATCCTCGATTTGGATATGGCTTCATTAGTCGCCTGGATAAGGGAAATGCAGCGTCTGCTACAATGACATACGGCAAAACAATTGATTGTCCTGGTAACTGCTGGTCTGCAGGAAATTGAATTAAATTTGAATCCATTGCTGTTTTTAATGATGATGCTCCAAAAACACCACCGTCACTTACTCTACCATTTACCCCAACATTTATATAAATAAATTTGTAATTGGCATCAACAAGTGCTAATAATACAATACTGTGAGTGCCTTTGTAGTTATAATAAAATGACCCGGCACTCACAGGAGCTTGAAAATTAATATGCTTGCCATCGATTACTCCAATACACAATGGAAAATTCCATTTTTTATGAAAATCTTCTGCAATATCTTTCCATTCGCTTGAGTTAGATGGCATCTAAAAATGAATTCAGTACATAAACAATGTAAAGTGGAAATGTCTAACTTCATACACACCTTCAAATATCTGTCCCGCAGATGTCTAAAAATCGATTCCAAAGTTTCTGGAATTATCAAGCTTAGGGTGCTTTCATGTTTCGTGTAGAATAGATCAGTGAACGGTAAGTTTCACCTGTAGCTACATAACGTAAAGTTACAGCCAGTCTAGAAAATATAGTGTATAATTTTTTTACTGTAAATATTCAAAGTGCAAATGCTGCATACCTTGTGCTTGCAGGAATACATTCCCTCATGTTTGTGTTTCTTCTCCTCAAATCATTTTCTACTAGCCCCAACAATTTTTGAAATTGGATATTGTCCATTCTCAAAAAATTCTTATATGCAAGAGGATCTTCAAAGCACAATTCCCTCTCAACCATGTGGAGCAACCCTCTACCCTCTTGTCTGCGGCTGATCCACTTTCTGCTCCATACCTTTCTTTTATTTTTAATTTGATCTGCCCGCACAGCTCGTCTTTTAAGAACGCTTAGCATAATAGCAATTAGCGGGATTGATGCAGCCAACACATATGTTACGCGGTTATCCATTGTGAATTTTAACCAAAACACAGACAATGAGGTTATGGAAAAACTTCAACTGTCACCTACCAACTTTCGGACTTTTTTAAGAAATGCGCATGCGTTCATACTAAATATATTTGTTCGTGTACAACAACTAATTTTAAAGGATCCTGTTACAAAATTTGTAACAAATCTGTTCACAAATCTTATAACAAATATGTTATCGTGTCAAACGGCCTTAAGAATGTACGTGTTTATTCAACAGAATAAGTATAAGATACGTTTTAAAACTGACCAATAAAATTTAGTGTTCCTCCAAAACACGCATGCGTGGTTAGGTTTGTTATTGTCAATCGTCAAAATCGTGAGTTGGGTATACCGGTTATTTCGTGAAAAATAAACGTACAAAATAAGTGGTTTTAGAAATTAGCAGGTAAAACTAAATAGTAATATTTTTTATAAATAATTTTAGAAAACTTTATTTCCTCAATAGCAATGGACTTAGCAGATGAAGAAGTAATTGCCATTTGTGAAATCCTTCTTTGTCTGCGGTTACCTTTGCTAATTTCAAAGAAACAAAGAAGAAACAGACGGTTTAACCTTCCAATGCCCGCGTGGCGTCTGACAGACTCTGTCGGTAACAAATCAGAGTGTTACTTGAGTTTTAGCAAACGCAAGAAGATGTCATTACATGTAGCTGGGTTTTATCTACCGTCTGACATGCTAGTCGAGTATTAGCTCTCTGAAGTGCTACTTGTTCATACAGTGGGTTGTCTGTTTAGAGAGTCTCCCAGACGCCGCGCGAGCTCATATGTTGTGAAACCAAAAATATTTTTTAAGTAAAATTTTGTATTTTTGGACGTTATATTGGATTTGAATTAGTACTTTGTTGTTGTATGTAATTATAAGAATTATTGTAATTATGGAAAGAAAAAAATTATTTAATCCTTTGGACGAGAAAGATGCAGAATACATGCTACGCTTGTTAGATGAATTACCGTCGGATGAAGAATTATCTGATGCGATCGATAGCTCTGATGAAGATATATTAGATGTTGTAGAAGAACAAGAAGACATTGAAGATAGTGAACAGGAAATTGAAGATGATAATGTTATTGCAGAAAGCAAAGAATTAAATGAAAATTTTGTTTTTGGGAAGGACCAAGAGACTAAATGGAAACTTGCCCCTTCTAAAACAAATGTAAGAAGTCGTTCTCATAACATAGTTACTCATTTACCAGGTGTAAAAGGAACTGCAAAAAGAGCAAAAACTGTACTTGAATGTTGGCAAACATTCTTCACAGATGATCTGTTACAAATTATTGTGCAAAATACAAATAGATATATTGATTCTAAAATACAGGACTATGCAAGGGAAAGAGATTGCAAGCATGTAGATCTTTGTGAGCTGAAAGCCTTTCTTGGATTATTATATATGTCTGGATTCTATAGAAGCAGTAAATTGAATACTCAAGATTTATGGAATAGTGATGGCTCAGGAATTGAATTTTTTCACTTGGTTATGTCACGTAATCGATTTCATTTTATTTTGAGAAATATACGTTTCGATGACAAAAACACTAGGAATGAAAGACTGGTATTTGATAAATTGACTCCCATAAGAGAGGTTTTTGATGCCTTTGTGGTGCAGTGTCAACAAAATTATTCTGTAAGCGAATACGTGACAATTGATGAAATGTTGGTCAAATTTAGGGGAAAGTGTGGCTTTCGACATACATTCCTAGCAAACCCGAAAAATATGGTATAAAAATATTTTCTCTAGTGGATGCCCGAATGTTTTATAGTTTGAACTTAGAAGTATATGTTGGAAAACAACCCGACGGCCCGTTTAGAGTAGATTGTAGTGGATACCATGTTGTCAAAAGAATATGTAGACCAATCAGTGGTACAGGAAGAAACGTAAACGGAGATAATTGGTTTACTAGTTATAAGCTAGTTAAAGATTTGTTACAAGATCGCATAACATATGTGGGTACTATAAGAAAAAATAAAAGGGAATTACCACCAAGCTTTCTAGCAGTGCGACCGAGGGAGCAGTTCTCTAGTAAATTTGGGTTTGATGGCAACGTTACCTTGGTATCGTACGTGCCAAAAGAAAACAAAAATGTACTTTTATTGTCGAGCATGCATCATGACAAAAGTATAGATGAGGACATTGGTTCCCAACAAAAACCAGAAATTATTACATTTTACAACAACACCAAATCTGGTGTTGATACTGTAGACAAATTATGTGCTACATATTCGGTTTCAAGAAATACAAATAGGTGGCCTCTGGCTATATTCTATGCGTTGCTGAATGTAGGTGCAATAAACGCGCAAATTATACATATAGGGAATAAAAACACCCGATTAAAATCAAGAAGGCACTTTATAAAAACTCTAGCTATGGAGTTAGCATCTGAACATCTGAAGATAAGATCACAAATTAAATGTTTACCACGAAAATTACGAGAAGATGCTACTGCATCATACAGTAGAATTAACCCTGAAGACGAGCAATATCAATCCAGCGATAAAAGAAAGCAACCTGATGAAGATTTGGAGACAGCTGGCCCTAGTCGAAAAAGATGTTACATTTGTGAGCGAAAGAAAAACCGCATGACAAAATACAAATGTATGTGCTGTAAAAATTTCATTTGTCTAGAGCACGCAAATTATGTTTGTGATATATGTAAAGCTAATATTGAATAAACGTTGGTGGTATAAGGCAATCCAAAATTTTATGTAGAATTAAAATATTGCAATATATTGTGCCAATAAAATTGAAGTTTGCGGGCACTGAAAGGTTAAAGTGAGACCCATGAATCGCAAAAGACATGTCATGACATGACATGTCAATATGCTTCCTTGGTCAGATTTATGAAAGTAAATGATCATAAGCAATTTTTTAAATATACAAGGCTAACCGTGTCACAATTTGACAATCTCTTAAAACTGGACGCCCCCCAATTGCAGAGAAACGAGAACAGATATCCCCTTTCGCCAGGTCATCGTTTAGTCATGACGTTACAGTAAGAAAAGTTCACTAATTCTTATTTTCAAATTACCTGAATATTGTTGTAGCTATTTGGCTCAAGGTTCATCAATGCAAGAAATTGCATGGTCTTTTCATGTGGGCAAGACTACAGTGCATTGCGTTATTAAAGAGACTTGTCAAGTTTTATGGGACATATTACATACAAAGGTTTTTTCTCTACCAACTAAAGAGAATTGGAATGAAATAATAAAAGGATTTTATAGACGATGGAACATGCCAAATTGTATAGGAGCACTTGATGGAAAACATGTCAGAATTCAAGCTCCGAAACACACTGGCACAGAATTCTTTTCATATAAGAAGGAATTTAGGTTCAAGTTCCCGTTATTTTATTATACATATTTAATTAAACAATGTTTTATAGCTTAATTTTGATGACAACATGTGATGCATACTATCGTTTTCATATGGTGGACATAGGAGGAGCAGGATCAAATCATGACAGCAGCATTTTTAGAGAATCAGTTTTTGGAAGAGCTGTAATGGAAAATGCGAATTATTTGATTATACCCGAGGAAAAAATGTTACCATTGACACATACTCCGTTACCTTCTTTTTTGGTTGCTGATCAGGCATTTCCACTGTCAAGCAGAATTATGAGACAGTACCCTGAAGAAAATTTGCCTGATCTAAAACAAATTTTTAATTATAGACTTTCAAGAGCTAGAAGGGTAATAGAAAATACTTTTGGCATTTTAGTCCAAAGATGGCGGATTTTACGAAGACCCTTATGTGGAGACATTACAACTTGTGAGGGTATTGTAAAAGCTTCTGTGGTATTACATAATTTTGTACAAAAAGTAGAAGCTGGCTTACCTTTATCACAAAGACCGTATTGCACAACAGGTTATGTAGATTATTATGACGAAGGTGCATTACATTCGGGAGGTTGGAGGTTGGAGGGATGAAGGTTCAAGTTTAAATTCAGTGCGTAGATTGGCCTCAAATAATTCTACTAGGAAAGTTCAAGCAGTAAGAGACACCCTCTCAAAATACTTTGTGTCGGATGAAGGGGCTGTTCCTTGGCAATATAAGCACATAAAACTTGGTTAAAACTACATTAAATTGAACTGATGGATTGCGAACAGGGCTCTTTTAAATAGAACTTTTTTTTTGAATAAATCCTTGTTCTTAATCTTATTTATATGTACCTACTCAAATTATTCTTTTTCGATGTGGCGAACTTTTAAGTTACTTTCAGTTTAAGTTTTAAATATATAGTAGTGTATTATGCAATGTTTAGATTATTTTTAAAATTAAAAGTATTTGTAGACAATATCTCATTATAAAAAAGTGTAAGTTTGATATCCACTCTAATTTTTTTAAACACAACTTGAATTGCAAAGGCACTTTTTTATGTTTCCAACTACTATTTATTATTACTGAATATATTTTCAATAAATAAATTTTTACCAATGTTATCTTTTGTATCCTGAACACCTGACGACCCCATTTAAAATAATATTTTGATTCAAATAATACAAAATCTGAAAATATATTTCTATTTCTATTATTGCAAAATAATATTGCAGTCTAAAATTTGTTTGTTAATTGGAGAGGAAGTAGATATAATCCATTCACGATCTTTTTAGACTCAGAGTAGGCCATGTTAGGGTGACATTTTTGTTGGTACCTCCAAGTGAATATGTTCCATTTTAATTTGATGGTTATATTTTTGAAATCAGACGCCGAAAAACATTGATGATTTTTAGCATTTTGACTTAGTATTAAAAAGTCACAAGTAATTATTTGTTTTAATGCTATTATTTTACTTTCTTGGTGCCATCGTAGAGTATAAGAAGCAATATAGTCGATGGGACTGACGTTAAAGTGTCAGAATTTTACATTTGTCACATTTTGAGTTCTATCAAAATTCATGTACCTAGAATAGAAATCAAAGACCGTGAATAGATTATATGTAATTATTGCAGCCTCGTTACAGGGCTCTTTATAAGATTTAATTGCATGGAAATTGATTTCCCGAATGCACCCATTGCATCGTCTTCATTTGAAGGACGTGGTTGCCTCCTTTTCTCTAAGATACTTCCTAGAGACATCATCGCTGTTGTGTATTAACTCAGAGATGAGAATGTTAAGGTGGCGTAGTTTTGAAAAAAACAATAGTTGTTGTATTCTTCCTGTATTAAAATTTACATAATAAATAAATGTTCTGAATAAAAGGAGTTCTGCATCATACCGAAACATAAAAGTGGTGTCAGAAGTGAACGAATTCGCACCGCCTAAGAGAAAAGAAGTAAAAATAAGTGATTTGTGTCAGCTAGAAAAACGTCAAAGCTTCGAGGAAAAAGGAAACGTATTCCATCTGAAATTGGGATGGAAGTACCACCAGAATTGTTGCAAGCGATCACAAACATGCTCACCAATGCAATGCGGACGTCCGTTGCAAACGTCGTCGCCGCTGAAGGAAGTAACGAGACTTCCAAAGGAGCAACTGTCGCACAAGCAAAAGTACCAACATTTTCTATGACTGAATATCGTGCAACAGAGAAAATGTCAGTTGAAGACTATTTCAAACGCTTCGATTGGGCACTTCAGTTAAGTTGCATTCCTCAAGAGCAGCATGGCAATTATGCTCGTGTTTATATGGGCATGGAGTTGAACAATGCGTTAAAATTTTTGGTCAGTCCACGCTTGCCAGAAGATGTCACATACGACGATTTACGCAACGCGCTTATTGGTCATTTTGATCGGACAAAGAATAAATTCGCCGAAAGCATCAAGTTCCGCCAAACTGTGCAACATAAGGGAGAAACTATTGCAAATTTTGCTTTGAGACTCCGCCAAGGTGCTGCATATTGTGAATATGGTGAGTTTATGGATAGAATGTTAATTGAACAACTCTTACATGGCCTTCAATCTCATGAGATGTGTGATGAAATCATTGCGAAAAAGCCTGCCACATTTACTGAAGCATATGAAATTGCACACTCTCTTGAAGTGACACATAATACGTCCGTAGATGTCAAGTCAACAGGAATGTCAACAAAGTATGAAATGACAAATAAATTAGGATACGCAAAACCACATATCAAAAGAAATGACAAATGGTCTTCACGAAGAAGATCAACGTCACATAATTCAGGAAAGCAACATAATTCCCACAGAACATCACAGAGAAGTGAATCATATGAACAAGGTAATCGAGGAGATCATCCGTCTTGCCAAGGCTGTGGAGGATCACATTCACGTAATTACTGCAAGTTTCGGAATGCGAAATGCAATCACTGTGGAAAAAAGGGTCACATCGCCAAGGTTTGCAAATCAAAGACGTCAATACAAACTGCTGGCCAAGTAATGGAAGTCGAGTCATCAGCGAAGGAGATCGATGTTTTGCAACGTCTGAGTAAGGTTCATGATGTCAATTTATTCAAACCGTCAGGTAAGCAAATGATTAATGTACTTATCGATGGATGCAGTCTTGAAATGGAGCTCGATACTGGAGCACCATGCGGAATAATTAGTAAAAAAGTACTGAGCACGATTAAACCAAATTTTGTCTTGCAACAGACAGACAGACAATTTGCTAGTTATACAGGTCATCGTATCCATTGTATTGGTCGCATTTTAGTTAATGCAACAGTTGGCGCGACAACCCGACGATTGAATCTATTTGTCGTCGATGGGAAATTTGATACACTTTTTGGTCGAGAATGGATTACACAATTTCTGAATGAAATAAATTTTTCTAAAATATTTTCTAATCCTGAACAGGTACATACAATGTCTACTGCGATGCCATATTTGACTCCTGAACAAAAAGTTCAACTCGAGCAACTCCTGATCCAGTATGACGATGTATTCAGTGAGATACCAGGAAAACTAAGCGGACCTCCTGCCAGAAAACATTTGAAGCCAGGAGCAACACCTGTCTTTTGCCGAGCAAGAGAGATACCATTAGCACTACGTGAGGCATACGCGAAAGAGATTAATGCTAAAATTGCGTCGGGATTTTACGAAAAAGTAGAACATTCTGAGTGGGCCTCAACAACACATGTGGTTGCTAAGAAAAACGGAAAAATACGTATCACAGGAAATTACAAGACTACATTAAATCCTCGCATCGTTATTGATGAACACCCGATACCGAAAGTCCAACATTTGTTTAACCGTATGAAAGGAGCCAACTTATTCTGCCATCTAGATATTACAGATGCATATACACATTTAACGATTGATGAAGAATTTGCTAATGCTTCAACGCTGAATACTCCAACACATGGGCTGATTCGTCCAACTCGGGCAGTTTACGGAGCAGCAAATATTCCTGCAATCTGGCAACGAAGAATGGAAACTGTATTACAAGATCTTCCTAATGTTCTCAATTTTTTCGACGACGTGCTAGTCTTCGCAAATGGTTTCGACAACCTGATGCTATCTCTCAGTGCAACTTTGGAAAGGATGAAGTTACATGGATTAAAACTTAATCGAGCAAAATGTGTCTTTGCCACACCTACTGTCGAGTTCTTAGGACATAAGGTAGACGCTAAAGGCGTACACAAGTCCGACAAACACACGGAAGCTATACGCGATGCACCAAAACCCTCTACAAGAGAAGAATTACAATTATTTTTGGGTAAGGCAACCTATTATAGTTCTTTCATACCTAATCTGTCCAGCAGAGATCGTCCACTCCGAGATATGCTTCTTGTTGAACCGTTTGCATGGACTCCTGCTGCTGAAAAGGCATACATCGACATCAAAAAGATCTTGACTTCGCCTCAGGTCCTCATGCCGTATGATCCTGCACTTCCATTACTGTTAGCAACAGATGCTAGCAAAACAGGTTTAGGCGCTGTTTTGTCACACCGACTGAACGATGGAAGAGAGCGTCCAATCGCTTACGCAAGTCGAACGATGAATGCTACAGAACAACGCTATCCGCAAATCGATAAAGAGGCACTGGCTATAGTTTGGGCTGTACAAAAATTCTTTTACTATCTTTATGATTACAGATCATAAACCTCTGACACAAATTTTGCACCCAGAAAAATCACTTCCGGTGTTATGTATTAGTCGCATGGCAAATTACGCAGATTACTTGTCGAACTTTGATTACGATATTGTATTCAAACCGACGAAAGCTAACACAAATGCAGATTATTGCTCGCGTATACCGTTGCCTACAACAATTAACACCGTGAACAAATTCACATCTGGAGAAGAGGAAGAAACTATGGAATTTGACGAATTCGATCAATTTGTTTTGAACCAAATAAAGCAGCTTCCCATTCGCGCAAATGACATCGCTCGAGAAACAAGGAAGGATCCACATCTTGGTAAAATTGTCCAATTATTAGAAACGGGCCAGAATCTTGCTCGCCATGGTTTCAAGGCTCCTGAAGTCAATTATACTTTAGCCGCGAACTGTTTATTATTTGAACATAGAATTGTTGTGCCAGTCTCTCTGCGGCAGCCAATCCTCAACGACTTACATGCAGCTCACATAGGTATTGTGAAAATGAAGGGGTTAGCAAGATCATTTGTTTTTTGGCCACGTATTGATGCAGATATTGAATGCGTTGCAAAATCGTGCAATGAATGTGCTAAGAATGCGCATACTCCACCGAAGTTCCGAGAACATCACTGGGAGTATCCTAAAGCTCCCTGGGAAAGAGTTCACATAGACTATGCGGGTCCCGTTGCTGGTACGATGCTGTTTATAATTGTCGATGCATACAGCAAATGGTTGGAAGTTAAAACAACTAATTCAACAACGACAGCTTCAACTATTGCAATGCTGGATGAGTTATTCGCAGCTCACGGTGTTCCTGTCACCGTAGTCTCCGATAATGGAACACAATTTACGTCTGAAGAATTCAAGAGGTTCTTACAAGTCAGTGGTGTGAAGTACCATAAGCTTACAGCTCCATATCATCCGTCGACGAACGGGCAAGCAGAGAGGTACGTGCAGACAGTAAAAGATGCTCTTCGTGCAATGTCCACTACGCCAGCCACATTGAAGCTGAACTTGAACGAGTTCCTACGTCAGTATCGTAAGGCTCCACATGCAACTACAGGACAACCTCCTGCGCGACTGTTCCTAGGACGTGATATACGTACTCGCCTCGACTTGATCCGACCAGAAGATATGTATACAAAAATCACGGGAAAACAACGTGCTGAATTCGATACCACGTTTCGCAGATTCCAACCTGCCCAAACAGTCTACTTCCTTTCGGGAAATCCACGTATGGACAAGTGGCTTCTAGGCACAATTGTTACACGCCTTGGAGACCTCCATTATGAGATCGACTATTCTGGGAAACGCTTTAAGAGACACATCGATCAAATTCGAGAACATCACCAAAGTATAAATCAACCAGCTGTTAATGTTCAACCACAAAGCCAGAGCGAGAATGTTGTAGAGTCACCACGTCGAGTTCACTTCTATGAAAATTTAAAAAGACCAGTTTCAGCTCCCCCTGCAGTCACAACTACAGCACCAGTGGAACAACCTACGACTCCAAGAGCAGAAACACCTACTACTCCGAGAGCAGAAACACCTACTACTAAACAATTCCCACGTAGATCAACACGTATCCGTCATCCTCCTTTAAGATTCTCATCAAGAAAGTAATTTCCAAACGGGGGAAGAAATGTTGTGTATTAACTCAGAGATGAGAATGTTAAGGTGGCGTAGTTTTGAAAAAAACAATAGTTGTTGTATTCTTCCTGTATTAAAATTTACATAATAAATAAATGTTCTGAATAAAAGGAGTTCTGCATCATACCGAAACATAAAAATCGCCTTATCAATACTATCGGACATGGCGTCGATAGAAGACACTTTCCTCTTCGTTCCTCGTGGTGCTATATTGCTGTGATTTCGGCAATGTTGATGACTCCCTTGATGTGCTGGGAGTTGGTTGACTGTCTTGACTTGCTTGTATATCTTGACTCAATGAAATATCGGAAAAATCAGCAAACTCCTTATCGTCAATATTTTGTGTGTCCACTGCTTCTACGGTCATTTCTTCACTTTTAATATTACTGGAGGTACTGCAAATATTCATTATTTTTGCATGATTATAATTTGTGTGCAAATACAACTTACAGTCTCATAGCAACATGTTCATTTAAGAACTGCATGGAATCAAATAAACTCCAAGTGATTTTTCCATCAGCAGCACTTGCGCCAGATGGAATATTCTGCCTCCTCTTCCGTACCTCAATGTACTTCTTTCGCAGAGCAGTCCACCTTTTTACAATTTCTTCTTCTAAACAGTGAAAATAACGTTACATGTGCTAGATTTAAAAAGAATGCAATACATTACTTACCGGTTTTTCCTAACCTCTCTGAAATCGTTTTCCAGGCATTTCATTTCATGTGGTTATTTTTAAAATGTAAATTTTTCTTATTATAAAGAAAAGGAAATTCTTCCACTAATTCTATGAGATTCTTATCAAATTCACTCATGTTTATATGTGTACAAACGTTGACACTTCTGTAAACAACACAAAACTGCACATGTATTACGAATAAGCAATGCTTTGTACGCATGCGCGCATGACATATCACCTAAGAATAAGGCCTAAAAGTTCAATGTTAACCAACTTTTGTTATCTTACGCGGTATACCTTATTCGGTTTATAAACGCAAACACACAGACCCGTAAAATTAACCTTTATCTTAAGCGTTACGACTTAAACCTTATTTCTTATTCTTGTTGTATAAACCAGCCTTTAATGTATACGGTCTAAAGTTAAATGGATTTCTGTATGAAGGATTCTAAACCGAGCTGCTATTATGCCAAAAACATTCTCGATAATTCGGCGCGCCCTAGACAGACGATAGTTAAAAATCTTTATTCAATATTCACTCTTTAATCCTTCGTAAATAGATCTACATGTATCCGGTATAATTTCACCTAATGCTTGATGAGATATTGGCATTGCACATGAAAATTTCAAATCTGCGTAACTTGTTCCAGTTGCTAAAAAGCGTAGGGTTGCACTGAGCCTGAGTGGTGATATTGCTTTTCTCATAACTGTATCCATCTTTTTTATTTGCGGCGTTATTATCTGAAGTAATTCCATATAAGTTTCTTCGTCCATCCGTAAGTAATTGAACCAGTCCTGCTACCTACCTTTGACGATAGGCAGTAGTTTATACTCCGGATAGGGTTATTCCGATGTTCCAGCTAACTTCAGTGGGACGGGCGGGTTCAAATCCAAACCGCGACGGCCAAAACCAAAATAGGCGCCACTTAATTTTTTTGTACGGGGAACGGTGAAAAATTAAAAAAACACGTTACGTCCAACACACTTACATTCTATTAACGTGAAGAAATTTTCGTCAGATACAAAAATGTATATAAACGATTATTCAATAAGTATACATAACTACAACCGACACAAAAGAAGAAAATAAAACCAAACGAGATAAATCCTACATTCTCGAGTTCGAACTCCGCATAACTCTAATTAATCTAATATAAAAACAAGTTACTCTAAATATTCTAATGCCGTTGGCGACGTCATTTAAGTCGCTACATGAGTATACGCAAAATCTCGTGCACAATCGCGGCTACTTTGAATCCACCGTATGCATATTGGTACTAATAATAATAATTAAATGGATCCGACCTGTTACACAGCATCAAACGTCCGTCGTCGATAGCAGAGGTGGTCGTCAGTCAAGCACTTCCGTGGATGGCCAGCCTTTCGGTCATCGTAGCAAGGTTACGGCGCAGCCGCGGTGGCGGGGGAACGTATACTCAACGGCGTGAAGCGGCGAGTCCACAAATGATCCGGGACCACGAATGACCATTAACGCCTAAATAAATAGCGTTAGAAATAACTTCGACTAAAAGTAATTCCCAATAAAAAGCCTATAAAAGAAAAAGAAAAGCGAACGTAAGGGCCAAATCGAGAGACGCAATTCGTAATAACTCACCCAGGATTATCACCCAGACTGCCACAAGTCGCAAAGGGATGCAGCTTTCTCGTCCCCCAACTGGATCAAACAGATTCGGCAAATAGCCGTTCACATGCACTTTCACCCTCTTCGGTGAAACAGGCACATACCCAAAACGTTAACAAAGTACGTGTGACCCAGGAGGCGATTAAAACTTTACTGAATATGGCGGCGTACTTCTCGATCGGCAGAAAAGAGAAGAACACTAACGAGAGAGACACATTCAATTTTACCATTGGCGGAACGGCTTGACAACAGTGCGGACCAATGGTCGAAAAGGGCAAAGATCACGAATAATACGCGTCGTTATAATTTGTCCAACTCCTCACTTACGCGCGATTTTGACCCTAAGTAAGGATGGATTACTTATATGAAATGAATTTGCCTATTTGAATGCGGGTTCTGTTGGTGGAAATATGTTAGAAGGAAATTTTAAGAAAATTACGCCGGCGAAATACGATTTATTCCTACACCGAATGCAATGCGCACAACGACGCGTTTCAAGAAACAATCCGGAACGTCGAATTACGCATATACAGGGTGTGTTTAGAACAGAAATGAAAAATGAACGGGAGCAATGCATATACATGGTGTATTCAGAACAGAAATGGAAAATGAACTGTAACAGTCCTCAGGTTCTCATTTAGCAAATTGACGTGTGATAATTGCTGTCGCTTAAGTAGCCATTCTTTCGACCACTTGAACCGTTTTCTCTTATTTTTTTTTCTTCTTTTTTGCTATAATGGCAAGAGCAGCCGCACACAATAACTGCTCATCGGCCATATTGCTTTTTATAACTGAGCTCAAATTGATACAACAAGACTGAATAGTTAGTGGTCAAACGCCGATTCAGTCATGTCGTACGACTTAAGTTTGCGCAAGCAAGTTGATATGCATGACGGAACGTCTATCCCGGCCTTAACAGAACACAGAAATTCATTCATTAACAATAAAATAGACTCGTCCTTTGCAAACCATTTAATTGACAATAACTACCACTCTAATTTTGAATTCAAAATAATGCATATAGAAAATAAAGGTAAAAGATTAAATTTGCTCGAATCATTAGAAATCAATAAACTTAAAAATTCTAACTTTTTGCTAAATGATCAAACGGAAACGAATAGTTCACCCTTATTAAATTTATTCTACGAGTAAACATCTGTTTTTTCTCATTCACACATTTCACAGAATTTAGTCGGTTATTTTCAAAGCAGGTAGTCCATATAGGAATGTTGTTTTACATTTATGTTAGTTAGTTTAAGCTCACATCTGATGAAGGTACTGTGTACCGAAACAATTGTTATGTGATAGTAATAAACTGTGAAAATCTAAACACATTTTGTTTAATTAATTAATCAATATGGATATAAATTTTCATCAAGTAAAGGCCGAATCAATCCAACATAAATAAAGAGAGCAATCACATCTCAAAATCGCGTTGTATGATCATGATCCCAGTAACTATGTGTAATGTGGCTATGGTTAATACGAAAATTATTACTTTATCTACTTTAGCTGTTAAAATTGCGTTTTATGGACTGTTTTGAGTTGATAAAAGCACACTTTATGTTCGCTATAGAAAAAAGAAAATTGAGACATTGAAAAAAAGGATTTACTCATGCAAATGTTATATGCACTTTGAACGTTTTTGGTAAATATGTTGCATCTGAAATGAGAAGTGTCTCCTCAAAATATTTACGTAAAAAATTAAGAGAAAATTTCAGTCGCATGACGAATGAAGAGGAATCGCAGCTTTCTCATCCTGCTTCTATTAATATCTACAGTAATCCAAGTTCGGTTACCTCATTTTTGAAACATTTTGGTTCTTCAAGCAGTTCTGAACAATATATAAATTCACAACATCCAACACAAACCCCAGCATCATACATAGACGGAAACTGAAAGTAATATACAACAATTACCTGTTACGTTACCATATCACTTTGTTAAGTTACCACGTTGGGAGCAAATTGTTACGCTCGGGGGTGTCAAATTATTACACGTAAGTGGGGGTGTACATATAATGAGCAGAATATACCCGCGTACACCAAATTTATCCGTGGAGGACCTGCTGTCGACAATTAACGGACACAGTGCAATACCTAAGGTTAGCTCAGAAAAAAAAAAGAAAAACTAAATCGGTAGAGCTTAGGGCGTGGAAGAAGAATTCTCAAAATAAGAAAAACCACGTTAGGTGACAAAAGATGTATATTAAAAAAATAATAATAACACCGGTAAATGGACGCCAACTGAAGTATAATAATATCCAAACATTAATAATTTCAGTTCTACAATATGGGCGTGTCCAAACAAAAGTTCCAAAAGATTTTAAAAAATAATGGAATAAACAGTCGCAATAATATTATTAAGGCTGAACGGTCCAGTGGTAAGAGGACCGGCCTTGCAATCGCATAGTCGTCGGCTTGAACCGCACTCGGGATTTTTCTCGGGGGTAGTCGGTATCGACTGAAGGGTGCCTCTTCAGTGTTAGGGATGAAATTCGACACTGCTTCCCCTTAAACAAGTAAGTAACAAAGTAACGAAGAAGTAACAAAGCCATGGAACACTTTACACACACTCAAATACACTCCCGCTCCTGAGGTCCTGACAAGTCTTTGACTTAGGACCTCGTTGGGCAACCACCACAGATAAAGAAAAAAAATTATGAGGAGAAGCTTTTCTCACAACCAGTCGTTCCTTGTAAAAGCACCATGATGGAATGTAAATTACTACTACATTTCATCATAGCCCTTTACAAGGAAGCTTCCTGTAAACGGCTTAAAATGTCTATATAAGATGAAACTGATTGCAGCTTTCTAAATGAACAAATTTCGTTACATTTCTTAAATACTTCAAAAAAATTTAAAGTTTTACTAGTTTTTTAATAATTCTTTCAGTGTGACTCATGTAATAATTTATTCCATTTCCTGTTTTCTTTGAAGCGAATATAAAACTGAAAGATAAATACATTTTTATTGGTACATATAAGAAAAACATTTTAATTAGAAAAATAAATTTAATTGCTATAATTAAACATTTCATTGAATACTCTCTCTCTCTTGTGCTGTAATTTGCTTGAATACCACTAAGTTTGTAAATATAGTCATCAACATCAGGCTGTTCTTTACCATCCTCATTTTCATAATTTATTTCATCATCGAAATTGATGCAAATATGTAACACAATTGCAGCTACTACACATTTCGTAATAAATTTAATATTATTATACAGCAAATTAGCATACATCGAAAGACTACTGCACAATACATATCAAGAACTTACCAAACACCTTCACTACATCGAAATAGAAACATTCAAAAAAGATTTAGACTACAATCTCACAACACAATTTCAAGAGAACACAAGAAAGAAAAACCTGAAGTTACAACAACTCAGAAACCAAAAACAAACACAACAAAACATAACATACAAAACAAAAGAAAAATTCTACCCCCGAATAACAAATTTATCATCCATGCAACTTACAACACCTGAACAAAATCTATTACAAAAAGGATATAAATACGCCATCCCCAAGAAACCAAACTTACCATTACTTTCCATAGAAATCGACAACGCAATAAAAGGCCACAACCAAGAAGAAGAAATCCGCGCAGAATGTATTCAATTACTTAAAAATCAAGAAAGAAAACTCAAAAATTTCAAACTACCACACACAACAATCCAAGAACAAAGAACCATAAAAACATTAAAACAGAAAATAGAAGATCAACAAGTCATCATTATTAAAGCTGATAAAAATGCAGGTATGGTACTCATGGACAAAAAAGAATATATAGAAAAAACAGAAAATTTTCTAACTAACAACAATTTTGCTATACTAACAAAAAGCCCATTACAAAATCTTATTAACAATACTAAAATTACACTCAAACACCCAAAAGACACACTACTTAAACACATAGACCAATACCAATTTAACAAAATCATACCTATGAATCCCACCATACCAAGACTATATAGTCAACCAAAATTACATAAAAAAGATATAACCATACGACCCATAGTTAATTCAATAAATTCTCCAACACAGATAATTAGTAAAACTTTAATAAAAATCTTTAATAATATTACAAATTACAATAGCACATATTCAATAAAAAATTCAACAGAACTAATAAACGATCTAAAAGATCTAAACATTTCAAACAATGGCATATTTGTATCTTTTGATGTAACCAATGTATACACCAATATACCTACAAACGAAACAATAAACATAATAAAACAAATTTTAGAAAACAATATACAAGACAAACAAGAAATTGAAGATCTAATAAAATTATTCAACCTTACATTAAATAATAACATTTGCCTATGCAATAAAAAAATTTACAAAATGTCAGACGGTTTACCCATGGGTTCACCCATTGCCCATTGTTCACCTTATTGCTAATATATTTATTGATAATTTAGAACAGAAAATACACAACATTAATAATACTTACACACAAAATATTAAATACTGTTAAATACGGAAGGTGATGTCGGACAAGCAGGAAATGCGTTTATAAGTTTCCAACATTACAAGCACAGGCGCAGTGCTACCAACTCGACAAATCAGGTTGGATACACCGGCACTCTATCACAAGCGACAAATGTCAAGAAGAATGTGAAGTGTTACAAATGTAAACAGACAGGGCATTATAAAAACAAGTGTCCAAACTTATTATCAGAGAGAAGCAGTGATACAAAACCGAAAACATCTAATACTTTTAGTGCTGCATTTTTAAGGCTCTATCCTTGCTCTTCAACACGCGTCTAAAATACGCTTCAGAAGAATACATTTTAAGTATATTAAACATTATACCACTTATAGTGCATAGAGTACCCTACACGGGAGCGTATTAAAAATTTCAAAATTATTATTCAAAATTGAAAAATTTATCGTGAAAAATACGGATTTCGAGTAAAACACAGCAAGATTTATTTTATTTATTGACTTTTTTATATAAAAATTAATTCGCACCCGTCTTGTATGATTCTTTTACAATAGATCTGTATTGTGTATGCAGGAAATAATTTAATATATTTCAAATAAAATGTAATATTGTATAGTACTGTTTCGGACACGTATGATTCTAAAACCTGAATTGTCCGAGCCATCAGCGGACACCGCGAGATTTGCACCTTACTCTATCTCAGAGCGTCATCAGCAAGCCCGAATTTTTGCAAAAACTCCTTCATCGCATGTCATTGTAATTCATTAACAACACTCGCGAGCCAGTCTGCGTAATTAGTGCATCTTAGCAACACACCTTTATCACTCTGCATCTACCCGGAGACTGCCCGCCATCTCTTTCCTTCCATCCCTCTGCTTGAGACATACCCCGTATCATATTACCAAACCGTAAGATAAAATAAACAAACGTGCTCGTGTTTTACGGATACATTTAGGGTGGGGTGTTCGAAGCACAGATACCGGTATGTTATCTGCTTCGGCAGCGGTAACTGAACGTTACGTTAAAATTGGCGTGTTCGAAGTGCATTTATCCGAAAATGCAGAGTATAGTCGTCCAAGTTCTGTATCGGTTTTATGATCTTCTTATAAAAAAACAACTTTAAAGAGACCGGCCTGCGGTCGCCTTTCTGTCGCTTTTTTTAGGCAGGGCAATAAAACCGCTACCAAACTGGGACGACTATAAACGTGCGTATAAAGTAAAGGCGCGTCGAGCTGGCTTTACCACAATGTTTGCACATGCGCACGATACAAATACAAAAGCAGCTGTTGAATGTTGTTCTATGATCGCGAAATTGGTTAGCACGCGGGTGATAGTTCAATTGATTTGTTTTAACCGTGGCTTTAACATTATTTTTACGACGCAGTCCCTATTCATGCTTTTATAATAACGCATCATACAATAAATTATGGCATCAGATTCGTCATCGCTTTCGTCGGATGAAGAAGTATACGAAATTGTACAAATACTTCGACCTAGGGTTTATAGAGAACGTTATAATCAGATGGAGAAATATTGCCACAAATGCTGCATTATCTATTTATTTTTGTTGTTATTAATTATTATTGGTTGTCGTGTCAAAAGATTGTAGTAGGGGGTGATGCTAGATCTTTGGAGGGAGAGCGGAGCACAGGGCGGTGATAGACATTAATCATTAGACATTCGACAATCGTCATTAAGGTTGACTGGTTGTGTAAATTACGGGAGTGTAGGAAGAGCGAAGACTAGAAGGACAGCGGGAGAGGAGATCGTGACTTGCGGTTGGTGCGTCCCGACGCAAACCCCCTACATACATGTTGGTAGCTTAATAAATAACTTATTTAGAAGTCTGAGTTTTCTTCTGGATTAGTGAAGGTAAGATGTCTTTTGTTTAGGGGTCTAAACCACCCTTAAAGGTACCATGAGCGGCTGTTCTACCTGGGCTACCCCCTAGCGGAGCCCTCTGTTCCATGGCCCCGTGACAATATAATGAACGTGATTTCCGAAAACGCTTCAGATTGTCAAAACAATCTGTACGCAGTTTAGTAGACATTCTTGATGAACATATAAAACCCACTACAATGAGAAGCAAACCAATTTCTTCACTGTTGCAAATTTTGATTTGTTTGCGGTTCTTGGCAACAGGTAAATAATTCATGAAATTTTTGCTGCATAAAAAGTATCTAAATTACAAATATTATTGAAGGTTCATTTCAAATTATGATTGGTGATGATGTACGAATCGACAGATCTACTGTTACACTGTTAGTCGTATAATCACCAGATAACGGACGGAATGATGTAATTCAATGACGTTCGCATGAGCGACACGCCCTGCGCGGCAATAGAATTGTAGCTGGTCGTCTTAATATCCCGAGCGTAAAATTTGGTGTTCGCATCACTACAGTTTAAATTCTAAATAAATATAGTAATCCTTTCCAAATAAGAAATTATAATTTACGGATTATAACTTTATGTTTATTATAGCATATTAATCAATTTTTTGAAAGTAATATATTAATATATTGACCCGGCTCCTGCCCGACGCTCATGCTACTTTACGTGCGCGTTGAGTCCTCGAGGCGAAGTGACCGTGAACAGCCAAACAAGTGTCCGCCCTTTGATAATCACCAGGGATCAGATTTGGGGTCACTTCCTGCAGCGAAAATACGAAAACTTGCTATTCAGAATGTACACAGGAACAATAGATCGAAAAGTGGGAGAATCGAGTCGAATGAGCGGAGTTAGTAT
The DNA here is from genome assembly GCA_958336345.1 of Dorcus parallelipipedus. Taxonomy (NCBI): domain Eukaryota; kingdom Metazoa; phylum Arthropoda; class Insecta; order Coleoptera; family Lucanidae; genus Dorcus; species Dorcus parallelipipedus. The sequence goes on along the minus strand of OY284483.1, from coordinate 9,672,286 downwards.
TTCTTTGGTATTTGTACACTGACCGGCAAAATTATCGCATCACTTAAAATGCGAGGACTTGGGGTTTTGCGATCGTTAGAAAAATTCAAAGGTTGATTGCATATTGTAGTAGGCTTATTAAACAAGCTCAGTAGTTGGCTATGGATACTAAAAACCAATCGAAATACACTTTCTTTAAAGTTAATTGTCAAACAATCAAAACTGCGAGTGTTGTTTTAATTGTTTCTACAACTATTGAATTGAATTTTTGTTAGAAATTAATGTCAGTTAACGTTTCATTTTATGCTGTTTTGTTTAATTAATCATTTTTAACGGATACAGACAAAAATGAATAGAAACAGTTATCATTTGACATCTGAACAAGCTGCACTCTTAAATGACGGCAGGAGTCAACGCTATGTTGGTAGAACTCTAGGAATGAATCAGTCGACGGTTTCTAGAATTGCTAGAAAGTACCAGGACACTGGTGAGCTCAAACGGAGGTCAGGTCAAGGTCGCAAAAGGGTTACATCTGAAGTTGATGACCGATTTGTTCTCTTATCATCTTTGCGAAATAGGCATTTAACGGCACCACAGCTCAAAAGTGAGCTTCATAATGCTAGAAATATCGAAGTGAGTGCAAGAACGAAACGAAGACGACTGATAGAAAATAATTTAACCAGCAGAAGACCAGCGAATGGACCTTTACTGTTCCCACATCACAAAAGAGCAAGGTTACAATTTGCGCGCGATCACATTCATTGGAATGCCGATGATTGGGGAAGGGTACTCTTCACGGATGAGTCCAGATTTGCCCTAAATTCACCTGATGGTCGTCTTAGAGTATGGACAAGAGCCGGAGAACGTTATGCGGAGTGTACTATGGTTAGCAAGGAAAGTTTCGGTGGCGGATCTGCTATGGTTTGGAGAGGAATCAATCTCATGGCTAAAACAGATCTCGTTTTTGACGCTCGTGGTGCTCTAAATGCACATCGGCATATAACCGAAATATTGGATCCACAAGTGGTACCATTGTGGGAGACAATTTCCTCTTTATGCAGGATAACGCACGTCCACACGTTGCAAGAGTAGTGACCAGATACTTAGAAGAAGTCGGAATTCAAAAATTAGACTGGCCAGCGAGAAGTCCAGACTTGAACCCCATTGAGCATGTTTGGGATGCACTTGGCCGAAAAATCAAAGCGCGTAGAAATCGTCCACAAACGCTTAATCAACTCGTTCAAGCCCTTAATGAAGAGTGGGAGCAAATGGATCACGTATTCATCCAAGAGCTGATCCAAAACATGCCCCGTAGAATGGATGCAGTTATCCGAGCAGCAGGAGGTAATACTAGGTACTAGAAACTGACCTAGAATGTGCAGATACTAAAATAAAGTTGTCTGCGTTCAAACGAATTAAACGACACATAAGTGTAATATTCATTTTATCAGCAGAATCGATCTGTTTTATGTAATATTTGTTAGTGTATTTATTAAAATTGAAAGTTAGTATATTATTAATAAGTTATTTTTTGATAAAGTAAAGTTTTCATGATAGGAATTTTCACAATGAATCGTCCTGTCGCGTCTCGTGTTGTTGTTTCAGTAAAAAGTTGTTGACATTTTTCCTCATCAGGAGTCAAAGTTTTTCGGTTATTCACAAACTCGTCAACCTTCCAAAAGTTTTGCAATTCACCGTGTAAAGTGTTCAAAGTTAAAAGAGATACTGAATGATTGGAAACTGTTTCTGGAATAAATCCTGAGATTACCCATCCTAGTTTCGTTTTTTGGAAAACTGTGCCGTTCGAATTGGTAAACTGACCAATCGATAGTAAGTTGTAGAAAAGTGTGACACCTATTAATACGTCAATTTCTTGAGATTTATTAAAATTAGTATCCGCTAATTTCGTGATTGTCGGAGGAATGTCCAAAGTAGATATGTCAATTGTGGCAACTGGTAAATGAGTTGTAATTTTTGGTAGGACAAAACATTGTATTTCGGCGTTAAAATTGTTATGTTTTGAACAAATCCTTAATTTTGTTTGATTTGTAATTTTGGTAAAACCTTGGTTAATCCCGCTGACTGTTAAACTGGCTGGTGAAACTTGTAAATTCAATAAATTGCAAGCTTTTTCCGTTATAAAGTTTGATTGACTGAATCTAACAAAACTCGTAAAGTAAAACATTTTCCTTCCGCATTTGTAGTATAAACTTCAGCTGTGGATAACAAGATTTGATTTAAACGTGGTTCAGGTTTACAACTTATGGATGAAAAATTGGTAGTGTTTGTGCCCAGTTTAGGCAAAATTTGATTGTTTTGTACATTGATGTCTGTGTTTTCATTTGTCAAAAGTGTTTTAATTTCAGTTCCTGGGTTTTCAGGTTTGGCTGATTCTAATTTAACATGTAAAATTGTATGATGTCGTTTTTCGCAAATTTTGCAACTTGAACTTTGACATTCTGGTATAAAATGCCCTTTACGTAAACAATTTAAGCATATTTTTAACAATTTTGCTCTATCAATTCTTTAATTTACATTCATTTTTATGAATGCTTCGCAATTTTGTATGTAATGATTTTTACCGCAATTAACGCATGGCAGATTAATTGAAGTAAAGGTTTTCGATAAATGCTGATTTGGGTTTTTCTCAAATTTCGTGTTAGTAATTTGTTTTTGTATAGTTTTTTCTATGTGATGCGATAATTTTGCCGGTCAGTGTATAAAACTGCATTACGTAAGGAACCGTGCAAGGGACCATCGGTGGCAATAGAAACATCACGCCCGGATTATTTTTAGCAACAGATAATTACAACGATAATTTCTATAACTTACAAAGCTTACATAGTATTATTTAATAACTTGGTTGATTTAATTTATTCATAGGCGTAGCAGTTTTCTCAAAAATTATATAAAAGATTAATTAAAATTAATTTGATGTTGCGATGGCTACTTTGATCATTTGCGCGCAATTTATAATTAAAAAAAAAAACAATATATTACAGAAGTCTCTACTGGAGCTGTTGGATGGGAATTCCTGTTAGGGTTGGTCACCGGGGTCCGCCATGATATTCAGCTGAGTCCAGATTTCTTCTGGGTGATCGCCAGCGCCCATTATTCATTGTTAAAAATTTTACCTTTTGCACTGGTTTGGGATGTGACTTTGAAATATTATCGCGTTGTGTTGGTGGTTTGCCACCCCAGCATAACTTTCACCTAGTTTTAATGGCATAGGTTAGTTTGGGTATAATTCTAGTCGAATCCTGTGATCTTAGGAAACTCGAGCTATCCATTTCAATGTGTGAGTGATTGAGTGAGGTCATCATTCCCGTGTTCCAAGTTTTCAAAATCCTTAATCCGCCTTGTGATCCTTAACGTAGTAATAACCCCGTTATGATTTGTCCAGTTTTTTTGTTTTTGTTTTGGTATTGTGTCGCTTCACGACATTCTACTGTTATTGCGAGATGTGGGAGAGTAGTCATTGTTTGGGTTTCGGTGTTGTGTCTGACATTGCCTTTCTTGGGTCCATCTTTTTTTTTATTTTTTTTTTTCTCTTCATTTCTTTTCTTCGCCTACTATAGGTGCTCTTGGCACGTCGTGCGCGTAAGACGTCCTGGATGCTGTCTCCTGTGGTTGACCGCCATGGAAGCTTGGCAGTAGACTTTGACGCAGGTAACTCCTTCGTGCCCTTTTTCTGTTCTTTGCCTGTCCCCCCCTATTTAGCCTTCTTTGATTTGGTGGACACTGAATTGCGTTGTGTCGGATTCGATGGCGACTCGAGCGGTGGATGTTTTCTTACATCGTTGCTTTTGTTTTATTTTATTTTCTGGTTATTGCCTAGGCCGGCTGACTGCCGAAGAGCTTCGTGTGGGAGTTGAAGCTAGGTGACGCTCACGGTATGAATGTTTCAGATGTCTCTCATGGTTGATAGCTTTTGTTTGTTGAGATTTTAGGAGACGATTCAGTTGGGTAGATTATTTTAGATTTTGTTTCTATTTTTTTTGTGGTTTGGCTGGTAGCGGTGGTCTTTCAGTCGGAAATTTCGGAGAATTTTCCTCTTCGTATGGAAAGGGGGAGTTGTAACGCTTGGATTTTGCTTTTATGAAATTAGCAGCATCATTGTTCATAATTAGGGTGGTGTTGCTCTTCGCGCATGATTGATTTAGTGTGCAATCGCTTGGCACTTGTTTGCTCCTCTCTCGTTCTTCGTGTTGAATGATATAGTACGGACGCCGCGTGTCACTCAAGATCTTGTTTATTTGTAATTTTGTGCTTTATTTTATAGAGAAAATTTCGCTAGGAAGCGGATCAACGGAGGGCACGCATTGAAATTGTATATGTTGCATTGTGGGCGACTATCTTGATACACCGATCGAGGTGGATAAAGGCGTCCGAATTCGTTGTTGAAGCCGCTGCTTACTGTTGTAAGGTAAACCACGCCATGTTGTTTTGTGAGTTTAGATTTTAATTTTTCTCCTTTATTTCTTAAAGGGGCGGTTTTTGTTTACCCCTTCATATGGTTTCGTACGAGTTCTGGTTCCCCGGGTTTTGAGTTGTGATTTCGACTCTTGAGGGTTTGTCCTCCCTTCAGAATTTTATCCCCGAAGTGACTGTCGTCTGGGTCTCCGTGTGTGTGTGTCACTGGTGTCTGCGGAAGATCGCCGAGCCAGAACGTTTGGCAATACGCCCGATGGAATCAGCACGCAACTAGTGGTGGCGTCGCACGCCGAATAGGTTGTCGTCCATGTTTGTGGCCGCCAATAGGACAGCCGGAGACGATAAGTCACCTTGTTTTTCTTATCATTACTTTATTTCGTGTTATTTTAATTGCGCTGTGTTAATCGTTATATATTTATACCCGCTGGGGTTGGATTATTTCCATTTTTCAATATTCTTTCGTAATTCAGCTTATTATTACTGTTAACCGAAGCCGAAAAAACGCGTCGTAGGGGCTCGCGCATGCAAGATTTAATTTATTTAATTGAGACACGCCCTGCATAACTCCTCACTGGCTAGTCGACTGTTCTGTAGTAGTTTTTTTTTTTTTTCTGTTTACGTTAACGTCGTGGGCGGATTTGCGCATTCCAATCGGCCGAGGTAAAGTTTCTTTTGATTGTACTGTAAATTTTGATTTACGTTATCCATGCCAATTGATGGACCTGTCGAATATTTTGAACCCCTGGTTACGTCAATTCACTTACCATACTGAAGGTTAGCGATAATAAACGGGTATATTTACGTAAATGTTGGCTGCGAGTCGTCAGGATCGCAATGGGGCCCCCGAGCATATTCTGTATAGCTATTTCGGCCCTAATTGGGGCCTCATCAGCAGAACAGTAGCTCGAGAACTCCACTGCAACCCCGACGACCAACAGGATATACGCACGCTTAGCGCGTGAATGCAAACATGTGAAATAATTGCGCCGCAGCACAATTATTTTCCGACTTATAAATTCGTGTCGTGAAAGCAGATAGTAACAATGCCGCTGCCTCAAAAGCTAACACGCACGAGATGGCAGTCGAAGCGGACAAAAACGTGTCAACGCAAACATGTAAATGTTGGCTGCGAGTCGTCAGGATCGCAATGGGGCCCCCGAGCATATTCTGTATAGCTATTTCGGCCCTAATTGGGGCCTCATCAGCAGAACAGTAGCTCGAGAACTCCACTGCAACCCCGACGACCAACAGGATGATGATGAGGCCCCAATTAGGGCCGAAATAGCTATACAGAATATGCTCGGGGGCCCCATTGCGATCCTGACGACTCGCAGCCAACATTTACATGTTTGCGTTGACACGTTTTGTCCGCTTCGACTGCCATCTCGTGCGTGTTAGCTTTTGAGGCAGCGGCATTGTTGCTATCTGTTTTCACGACACGAATTTATAAGTCGGAAAATAATTGTGCTGCGGCGCAATTATTTCACGGGTATATTTACGTTGCGAATTTTATTTCGTTTGGCTTGCTGAACACTTATTCGTGCGTCGTGGTCTTTTCTCCCTCCCCCTTCTCCCTGTGGATTAGATCAGCCGACGGAATTATCAGGATATACACAGGGTGGCGCTATACTTTGACCGACCCTCCCGACCGAGTGTGCTAGCCAGGGTCTGTATATTCCGTCTCGGAGGTATTACCAATTTGGGGACCAGGACGTGTGTTTTGAGCTGCAGGTTTGTATGGTTCCTTGTTTTTTTTTTATTATTGCAAATTGGCGCCCAGCGGAGCAGTTTTAAGCGTTACATCACCCTTTCACGGTTATTTCGCTTCTACAGTGTAATTCTCGCTGAGTCACTTTATAACCTAAACTCTGTAAAAATAATCGATTTTCTCTCTTCAAGTTAAATTTTTTCTTTCGATCCAACACTGCGTATTTAAATGTTGGTCAAGAGCGCAGCCCGGTTTTGAGACCAGTCTGCTTAAAAAATGTAGTGTGCAGGAGTTAACGTTGTCTAAGATGAGTCAAGGATAACGCCTGAATTGCTCACTCGGTTAACCCTCCAAAGGCTGGTGTTACCGTACGGTCACACCTGCAGTGCTCACTTTAATCAGCTCATGTGTTAAAATTTTAAATTACACTAATACACAATAATTTCATAATCTCTTTCCTTGTAGTACAATATTGCTTGTAGATGTGTAAAGTGGTGTGATTTCCCTGTTTTGTTTGTTTTCTTGAACCGATTAGTTTTGACATCGCTGTATGTGTCAAAATTATGGAACCCCGATTTGGGTAAGTATAAATATTTTTTAAACATAACCTAGCTGATGTAACCTAAGTTAGTCTAAATATAGCAAATTTATGTATCTTTTAATTTATTAGACACAGTGTTTCTAAACTGTCTTCGTACGAAATATATTTCATGTGAAATAAGGCTGTAACCATATGGTTACACTAGCCCAATGTATATACAAAAATATTTTCTTTCTCTAGACGTGGATTTTCTCTGCAAGAGGTTCTGGACATAATTTATTCTGACGAAAACGACGAGAATGGAGTTACAGACATTTTTATTGCCCCTCCAGAATCAAATGTGTTAACTGATGAAGACTCGGGCGATGAAGACACTGGTGGCGATGTAGACAATTTGTCCGGAAAGCAGCTGTTAGCTGAAGCTGAGGTTCGATTGTTAGTAAAACTTTGAAACGTTTCGAACAAACCGGCAAATATATTTCATGTGAAATAAGGCTGTAACCATATGGTTACACTAGCCCAATGTATATACAAAAATATTTTCTTTCTCTAGACGTGGATTTTCTCTGCAAGAGGCTCTGGACATAATTTATTCTGACGAAAACGACGAGAATGGAGTTACAGACATTTTTATTGCCCCTCCAGAATCAAATGTGTTAACTGATGAAGACTCGGGCGATGAAGACACTGATGGCGATGTAGACAATTTGTCCGGAAAGCAGCTGTTAGCTGAAGCTGAGGTTCGATTGTTAGTAAAACTTTGAAACGTTTCGAACAAACCGGCAAATATATTTCATGTGAAATAAGGCTGTAACCATATGGTTACACTAGCCCAATGTATATACAAAAATATTTTCTTTCTCTAGACGTGGATTTTCTCTGCAAGAGGTTCTGGACATAATTTATTCTGACGAAAACGACGAGAATGGAGTTACAAACATTTTTATTGCCCCTCCAGAATCAAATGTGTTAACTGATGAAGACTCGGGCGATGAAGACACTGGTGGCGATGTAGACAATTTGTCCGGAAAGCAGCTGTTAGCTGAAGCTGAGGTTCGATTGTTAGTAAAACTTCGAAACGTTTCGAACAAACCGGCAAATATATTTCATGTGAAATAAGGCTGTAACCATATGGTTACACTAGCCCAATGTATATACAAAAATATTTTCTTTCTCTAGACGTGGATTTTCTCTGCAAGAGGTTCTGGACATAATTTATTCTGACGAAAACGACGAGAATGGAGTTACAGACATTTTTATTGCCCCACCAGAATCAAATGTGTTAACTGATGAAGACTCGGGCGATGAAGACACTGATGGCGATGTAGACAATTTGTCCGGAAAGCAGCTGTTAGCTGAAGCTGAGGTTCGATTGTTAGTAAAACTTTGAAACGTTTCGAACAAACCGGCAAATATATTTCATGTGAAATAAGGCTGTAACCATATGGTTACACTAGCCCAATGTATATACAAAAATATTTTCTTTCTCTAGACGTGGATTTTCTCTGCAAGAGGTTCTGGACATAATTTATTCTGACGAAAACGACGAGAATGGAGTTACAGACATTTTTATTGCCCCTCCAGAATCAAATGTGTTAACTGATGAAGACTCGGGCGATGAAGACACTGGTGGCGATGTAGACAAGTTGTCCGGAAAGCAGCTGTTAGCTGAAGCTGAGGTTCGATTGTTAGTAAAACTTCGAAACGTTTCGAACAAACCGGCAAATATATTTCATGTGAAATAAGGCTGTAACCATATGGTTACACTAGCCCAATGTATATACAAAAATATTTTCTTTCTCTAGACGTGGATTTTCTCTGCAAGAGATTCTGGACATAATTTATTCTGACGAAAACGACGAGAATGGAGTTACAGACATTTTTATTGCCCCTCCAGAATCAAATGTGTTAACTGATGAAGACTCGGGCGATGAAGACACTGGTGGCGATGTAGACAAGTTGTCCGGAAAGCAGCTGTTAGCTGAAGCTGAGGTTCGATTGTTAGTAAAACTTTGAAACGTTTCGAACAAACCGGCAAATATATTTCATGTGAAATAAGGCTGTAACCATATGGTTACACTAGCCCAATGTATATACAAAAATATTTTCTTTCTCTAGACGTGGATTTTCTCTGCAAGAGGTTCTGGACATAATTTATTCTGACGAAAACGACGAGAATGGAGTTACAGACATTTTTATTGCCCCTCCAGAATCAAATGTGTTAACTGATGAAGACTCGGGCGATGAAGACACTGGTGGCGATGTAGACAATTTGTCCGGAAAGCAGCTGTTAGCTGAAGCTGAGGTTCGATTGTTAGTAAAACTTTGAAACGTTTCGAACAAACCGGCAAATATATTTCATGTGAAATAAGGCTGTAACCATATGGTTACACTAGCCCAATGTATATACAAAAATATTTTCTTTCTCTAGACGTGGATTTTCTCTGCAAGAAGCTCTGGACATAATTTATTCTGACGAAAACGACGAGAATGGAGTTACAGACATTTTTATTGCCCCTCCAGAATCAAATGTGTTAACTGATGAATACTCGGGCGATGAAGACACTGGTGGCGATGTAGACAATTTGTCCGGAAAGAAGCTGTTAGCTGAAGCTGAGGTTCGATTTTCCAATAATGCTCGTATAACCGATTTTGAGGAAGCCGAAGAATATAATCTGGAAGCAGGGGAGGAAATAAATAATGAAATGCCTGAAGCTGAAACAATATCAATAGAACAAGTGCAAGAAACTGACGGAAATGAAACAGTGATTGATGCTAGATCTAGTAAATCAGGTAAAAGTAGCAAGAAAAAGAAAACTGTAAATAGAACATGGATTGATGGTGATCTTATCAAATCATCTACATTTCCGCAATCAAATTATTCTGAATTTGCCAATAAGTCCCCAACAGACCTTTTTGAAATGTTTTTTGATGATAACATTTTACGTCTGATACTTGAAGAGTCCAACAAATATGCTCTTTTTTGTAACTGCCCAGATCCAAACATTACTTTGGAAGAACTAAAATGTTTCCTAGGAATCTTGATTTTATCTGGTTACAATAATTTACCTGGGAAGAATTTTTACTGGGATAGCGAGGCAGATATGGGTAATCAAATGGTAAAAGAAGCAATGCGCCGTAATAGATTTAGGCAGATAATACGATTTTTCCACTGTGCTGACAATACAAAGCCAGATAAAGACGATAAGATGTGGAAACTGAGGCCCGTGATCAATAAACTGCAAGAAAAGTTTTTGCAGTTTTTCATACCTACTGAACACCTCAATTACGATGAATCTATGGTAAAGTACTACGGTCGGCACGGGTGTAAACAGTTTATTCGGGGAAAGACTATAAGATTCGGTTACAAAGTTTGGTGTCTGAATGCGGAAAATGGATATCTGATAAATTTTGACATTTATCAGGGTAGCAGTCCCAAATCTAAAACCGAATATGACGAACAGTTTGGAAAAGCCACGTCGCCGTTGGTTGTTATGTTAGATTCTTTACCAGAAAAAGAACTGAAATATCAGATTTTTGTTGATAATTTATTCACCAATTTTAGGCCCGTATTCATAAACAAAACTTAGGCTATGCGCTCTATAATAATTCGCTAGTAATTAATAATTAATAATAGTAAGACTAGTTATTGAAGTGCCCATTTTAATTTTGTCAGTCACTCCCAAAATATCCATTTCGTTCTGAATAGATGATGATTGATTTACGTGTAAGTATGATGCTCACCCTTTCACGGTTATCTTGCTTCTACAGTGTAATTCTCTCTGAGCCACTTTATAACCTACACTCTGTAAAAATAATCTATTTTCTCTTTTCAAGTTAAATTTTTTCTTTCGATCCAACACTTTGTATTTACATAAAGTATAAAACGATTGTAAACAAACGCTTAACCTTAATGCGTTTAATTAGGACCTCATTGTTGTATAATGAGGTGATTAAAAGGATTCGCGCGGTCACCAACGAGTGTGAAAGTTTTTTTGTTACATCCCATTATGGACGCTGGCATATCAGACGAGAATACGATCGTAAACAAAATGCAAAATTAAGACCCCGGTTTCGTATAATGGATGTGATTATTTACAATGGCTCACGCGGTCACAGACAAGTGTGTGTGGAAGTTGTTTTTCTTACATTCGTAAATTTATTTTAACAGAGAACATTACTATTGTTTAATATACAGGGTTAGTTAAAAGTATGGAAACGGCCATTTATTGCCGTTAATATTCATTTTAAGAAATATGTGCTTTATGAAAGTTTTTTAGGAAATTTTTATCTACAATTGAGAATACTTGAATTTTTTTCTTCTTCAATTGTTTTTGAGTTACGCCTATCTGCGTAATTTTTTTAAATGGAAACATTCTAATTTTAATCTACCGTTCGGTAGAGTATTTTTTTCTCTTTACAATAGTATTCTTGTTTTTTTTTTTTTAGAATTGAGGGGTTTCTGAAAAAAAAACAATATTTCAAGTATTAATTTCCCGTCGTGCGCGCTTATTAGCGCCAGGTCAGGTACATCTAAGTAAGCGATAAACAAACTCGAGCGAGTAACTTTATCAGTGGTTATTGTTTACGTCAAATTCAATTGCGTGTAATTTACTGCTGTTAATATTAGCAATGGCGAATTTAAATGAACATGAAAGAATTGAAATATTTATGATGCTGGCTTATGGAGATAGACGTAGAAGTTTACAAGACGTTTGTTATTTATTTAATGATACGCATCCTGATAGAAATCCAATTTCGAACAAACCGGCAGCGTTAAAAATTTGCCAAAGAGTGGTAGACGGAGAACATCGACCAGTGATGATAAAAAGCTGGATATTTTATTGGCTCTATCTGAAGATCCCCATTTATCAACCAACCAATTAGCGGTCAATCTCAATATTTCACAGTCATCAGTCGTTAAAATATTAAAAAGTGAAAAGTATAAACCTTATAAGGTACAACTTGTACAGGAATTGACGGAAGATGATTTTAATAGGAGACTTCAATTTTGTGAAGAAATGGTAAATATTTGCAATAATAACGAAAATTTTGTCAATAATGTTCTTTTCTCTGACGAAGCTACTTTTTGCCTTACCAGTGAAGTAAACAGACATAACTGCAGATATTAGTCATCTGTCAATCCGTTTTGGTTTTTGGAGCACCATACGCAGTATCCCCAAAAAGTTAATGTTTGGGTTGGCATTCTAGGTGGTCATATTATAGGTCCCTTTTTTATCGATGGCAATTTAAATTCGGCTCTGTATTTGCAGTTATTGCAAAATCAAATTATACCTGCTTGTGCTACGCTCTATCCTCATGAAAACAACGAAAACCATCCCAATAACAATATCTGGTTTCAGCAAGATAATTTGTTCCCTTTTATTAAAGCAAAAAAATTGTAAGGATTAGATGCAGAAAACCTATAACAGAATTGAAGAGGAACATGAACACTATCTATTCCTGAAAAGAGATAGGGGGAGTTGTATTTAAAAAAAATGAATAACGGCAATTTGAAAATCTGACAATTACACAGGCTTGAACACTTGAAAAAACAAATGAAACTAAATGAATTTATATCTGGGTGATTCCATATGCTTTAATTTATAACACTACCTATTTTTATTCCCGTACGACAAATGATACGTTTACAGTTAGTATTTTAAGAGAAGTTGAAAATCAGACCGTTTTCAATAAAATATTAATTTACTCTTAATTGGTTAAATAAATATACATATTTTATGTGCTGCTGTTTAGAAGATCGAGTGTTATATCTTTCTATAGGAAAATACACAGGCTGTTCCATTAAAAAAAATCCCGCTGCATGCTGCCATTATTTTATGTAACACTCTGTACGTATCAAAATAATTTTAGGTTATAGTGTTCAATAGGTAGAATGTCCTTGTAAAAGAAAAAATTCTATCTCGTTCTATAAATGAGCTATGGAAGAGAGGGCGCTTAAAAACTCACCCTGTATAAGATCTTTGTAGACATCCTATTTTCATTAGAATATTTCACTTTCTAATAACTCTATCACGTGTTTTTGAAACTATTCATTTAAGTAGTTTAAGAATTAGGTGTTATTTATTAGAAAATGAAACAATTTGAAAATCAAAAACATATTTGCGTAGCACATTTTATATTTGGCGCGTTTTCTCATTAGTACCCCCGTTATTTATAGATGGTGCAACATCGGATCCAAAAATTACATTGTAGGTTGCGTCCTTCTTTTTATTTATTCTGTGTTGAGTATTTAGTAAATAATAGCAACATTCTTAACTAATTAAATCGGGTTGTTTCCGGAGCGAATCTCTCATTTAATTTTATCAATTATCTACTCAAAGTATCGATTCACATTGACGAACAAATAGACTTACAAACACTATTTTCTGAAATAAAGCCGCGCTACTACCAATATACTCCAAAGCTAGATTATTTACAATAAAAGCCGATTGGTAACTGAACGATCGCTTAAATATTGTTAATATTGTTAATTTGTCGTTAGTGTTCCTAATGTCAACGTTGTTGTGAATAGAATAAAGTTAAGTTGGCGACACTGGTCACTCATGTCTGTAGATATACCTACCTGTATGTAAAACTTGTGAATAAATAACTACTTACTTACCTGTAGAGTTTACCTGTACTAACATCGGCACAATGACACAACAAACGTAAAGTATGAGGTGGAATGCCAATTGTGCAACATGGAATAGGTTTTGCGTATTGACCTGGTATTGACACTTCAACGCTTTAGGAAATTTTGGTTCCAATATTTTCTACGAGTTTCTGTCTTCAACTTTTCGTAGTAGATTCAACTTTCTCGTTTCTCTATTCTGCGGTAAAATTTTGAAAATTCGAACTTGCGGGTTCGAAAGCGAGTCGCATCTCGATTTCGAAGGTTCGAGAAGTTTTGATTCTGAAGTGTCTTCGAATTAACCTTCAACTGTCTCGACAGGTACACTGTCGTGGATACTAGAATTACCCCTCTTACATTGCGTATCATATAGGGTGGGCGCACTGAAATTATTGGAATGAAACTGTGTTTAGTTTGCGAGCTTTCCAACAGATGACATGCACCATGTATAAATGTTCTGTAACTTGTGTAATGTCCCTAGTTGGCGTGTATATGCACGTCTATCATAGATAAGTCTTTGATGCCTGTTGGTGACAGTTGTGAGTATGACGCAAGACATTATTATACACCTACTACTTGAGATATGCATTATCTAGGTAAGTATGCGAAAGACTAGTATTGTAGGCACTTAAATTGTAGCTCTAGAAACTGGAAATTACTTCAAAGTACTCCCATTCAATGGATTAATTGTAGCTTGAAGATGGTTCGATATAGAAATTGTGCCGTGTATGGCTGTGAAGACAAACATTCTTCTCGACATCGATTTCCACATCCCACAAAATATGCAGAATTATTCAAGAATTGGGTGAAAGCTTGCTGCAATCCAAGATTGTATAACCTGGAACCTGAGCATGTTTATAGGAGCTATCGAGTCTGCCATGTACATTTCAAGGCTGAAGATATTTCTACCAATATGATGTGACGGTTTGTCGTCACTTTCTTTAATTTAATTATATTATTGTACTTTAGTTAAGAATACATTTAAGTTGCTAATTAACTAATCAGAATTGCATTTTGGCTCATTCTTTTTCGACTTAATAATTTTCACTCCTGCATTATTCATTTTTGCGATCTTCTTTACCGTGTTGTTTAGGCAACCCTTATTCGTGCCATGCTTCATAGGAGCCCGCCTTATCAGGGAAATATTTGAATGTTTACCTGGCTTTGATTTGAACAAAAACTGGTCTTTCCTTATCTCTTTAAACTTTAAATATCCGCTCATTTCTGCTCGCATTGCCGATACGTTTGGCACTGAATCTTATTCATTGTAGTTGAAATTAAAAACGATAACTAAGAGATTAATAATAATTTCACCAAGATTACTGCCTTGAAAATCTTCGCTTGGCCACTTTTTCTGCGTGTTTCTCGGCTTGGCTTCTGAGTCACCACGTGCGAACCTGAAGGAGAAACGCCCTACGCCCTTTGGTTTAATCCTTTCAAGGGACAACTCTCTCTCTCTCTCTCTCTGGACCTGGAAGTGCGTAGAACTATAACATCCGGCCAGCTTTTCTTATGTAACGCACCGGCTAAGATTTGACGCCCTGAAGAGCCCGAGCCTAAGAGTGAGTCAATTCTGCTTAGTTTTAGATTTAATAACGAAATTAAAGGATCATCATCTCATCTCACCGCCATTTAGTTATAAGACTTGAAAAAGCTAAAATTTTGGGGAGACATTAAATTTGTCCTAGCATATATTTTTTTTATTTACTCTTAATGGTCACTTATTATTCGCCTCTGGCTGCCTCAAACCCTGTCCCATTCTACGACCTGCGTAAGAAGCAGAGCTTTACCCCGTGATACTTTTTTTGCATCTGTCACCCTCTTGCAAACATAGGCAGCAACCTTAAAAAAAAATTATTTATGAAGAGGGAATTAGGCATGTTACAATGTATTTAAAAAAAGGGCTAACTATTCCTACTGTCAACTTACCAGGGAACATAGGTACGAGCAGTAATTTATTGAAGTGAATACAGATCTGTATGGGGAAATGTTTCAGAACCACACTCAACTCATGTCAGTGATACATGTAACAAGAGCACACAACCAGACATAGAAGGATTGCCATCAACTTCTGGTATTCCGAGCACACAACCAGGCATAGAAGGATTGCCATCAACTTCTGGTATTCCGAGCACACAACCAGGCATAGAAGGATTGCCATCAACTTCTGGTATTCTGAATATGTCAGTGTTGGTATCTGAAGCAAGATCTCCAGTTACCACATCAACAAGTCACCACAGCCACAGAAAAACAAGTAATCGAGACGATAGTGCTCCATCAACTCCTGTAAAACGTAAGACTTTTTACTAAATATATTAAACATGTGACAGAAATTAAACCTGGCTGCTAGGGCTTGCTGTTTCACTCATTAATGTTCTGTGTAAACAACAGTGACAGAAACAGAATGTGGTGTAACAAATAAAAAGTGCAGCTGACCAATTCAGTTTTGTATTAAATATGATTATTTGCAGGTAACCGAGGTCTTACTTTAAGCGACATTGGTGTTACAAGAAAGCAAAACCTAACTCCCAAAGCCAGAAAATTATATACAATAGCTAAAAGAATACACAAATCCTCACAACAGTTGAAACGAAGACAGCTTTTCCACAACAGTAAACAAGGGTCCCGAGGTAAAGAGCTTTTAGAGAGGGAGATATCCACCTTGCCTCCTACTGTAAGGAATTTAGTAGAAACTCAAATTCGTCTCTCTAACAAAAATGCAAAAGGAAGGCGATTCAACCTTCATGATAAAATACTTGGACTCATTTTGCACAAACTAAGTGGAAAATCGTATAAAGTTTTAACACGATTTTTTGTTTTGCCTTCAAAAAAGACGTTATCAACGTTATTACGAAAAATTCCCATAAATACTGGAATAAATGAAATTATCTTTCAAAATCTGCAAACCAATGCACAACGCTTACGGGAGATAGATCGCAAGTGTATTGTTATGTTTGATGAGGTGAGCATCGATCCACACATTACCTACGACAATCACAGCCAAGACTTTGATGGGTTTGTACATACTGGACTGCATCAAACTAATGTCATTGCTGACCATGCCTTAGTTTTTATGATCAGAGGTTTATGTTCGGCTTGGAGACAACCCCTGATGTTTACTTTTTGTAAGGGTGCAACATCTGCATCTGCCATTGCGGCACTGGAATGACAGTGATTATCAGTGTGAGTGATCAGGGACAGCCAAATGCCAAATAAATTGGTAATGGAAAACCAGAATGCACGAACGTCTGCTTACTTGAAACAATATAAAATAGGTGGACATGATATCATTCATATCTTTGACCCCACCTCATTTAATAAAAGGGATCAGGAATAATCTCTTAAAAAAAGACCTACTATGGGAGAAAGATGAGGAAACTTTATGTGCGAAATGGCATGATATTGTTGTAGCATATGAGCATGATAATACGTCTGCAGAACTGCCCAAAGTGGCAGATCATCATATTTATCCAGAAAAAGTTCAACGAAAATTAATGAAGGTATCATATGCTACACAAATCTTCAGTCATACTGTAGCATCATTTATGGCTGTTTTATTCCGGATGCCTTTAAACGGTGAGTTATTTTTGACGCATAGTGTAAAATTTACAGATGGTAGTGTGTGCTTTCTACCTATACAGATGTGACTGACTCCCGATCTCTGCTACAAACAGCACATGTGCTGAAATTTTTTGACACTGTTTTTGACAGCGTTAATGCCAGTACTTTGCGAAACCAAAGTGGAAAGCAGTTTAAATGTGCTGCCTCGTTGACATCTGGCCATATCCAATTCTGGCGGGCAGCTAAGGCCTCCCTATTACAAATGTCTTTTGTAAAAGACAATAAAAAATAATTTTCCCCCATCACTGAAGAACTGGGTTGTTACACTTACTGGTTTTGAGGAACTAACGCAGTCCTTACAATCCCATGAGATGGTTTTTCTGATTACGCGAAACATAAATCAGGACCCTTTAGAAAATTTCTTTTGTCAAATACGACAACATGCAGGACGCAATATTAATCCTACCCCAACACAGTTTAGACAGTATTTTAAAAGTCTTTTATTAAATACCTTTAGTACGTTACATTCGTTAAGTGCGAATTGCGAAATTTAAGGGTCCACACATTTAATTTCTTCTGTCAAGGATTTTATTTTACAACGTGCCATGGATCCAGCGACAATTAGTAACACTATTGATTTCCAAAAACTGGAAATACCGGAAACATGTACATACAGTTATGTTACTAAGCTTAGTTTAGGATATGTTCGCGGATTTATAGGAAAAAAACTTAATTTTAATAATTGCATTGACTGCAAGCAACGTATTATTTGTTGCAATTCCATTCAGCAGTGGCACGATTTTATTGCAGAGAAAGAATTTCTTTCCAAAGTGCCACGAAAATTGCAATATTGTACACCTGACTTTTTAGTATTACTGTGTAAATATTATGATATTATTATGTTTGTACTTCCGAAAATTTGCCACATAAAAAATTGTATTTTACAGTTACAGCAATTTCTTTTGTGTAAATTTTCTTTTAGTTTTCCATGCAGCCATGATTTAAGGCCAGAAATTATTGGCAAATTTACTTCCTTATGCTGCCATAATTGGGCCAACGGTGTTAATAAATACTTATGTGGCAAAGCACATCGCACAGTTACCAAAGTAGATGTTATTTGTGAACAAGTACATGCAATGTATTTGAAACGAAAAAAGAAATAACATTTTTCGTTCATATTCAGTGTTTTATTTCCTCACACTTAACGAGGCTGTAAAGCCTCATCTGCGCGTGCAAGTAAACTTGTTGCAGTTGTTCTCTGGTAGCCGTGTATAGCGAGCTATCAGAAAGCAACTCGCAGATTTTACTTGTGAAAAGAAGGCTTAAAACAATATCAAAAGCACTTTCAAACTTCCCGCGATTAATCATAGTTCGGTGAACATTTCACTAGAGGCGCTAAATACTGCTTCATAGTTTTATGTTTATGTTTCTCATCTCTATACTTTCTTATCTATGGTATCATACGTCAAATTTGTGTATTAACAGGTTGTTGAATTATGTCCAACCAATATATTTTTAAGTAAACTTCAATTAAACTGAAAAATATTATATTATATAATTCATAATGTTACCAATTGGGAATAATTTTCTCAGAGCACGGCCTAACGAAAATGAAAATAGGCAATTACGGTTGCAGAGAAGAGTTTTGGGTGCTAAGAGCAACCCATTTAATTTACCTGATGCTCATTTCATAGAGTTATTTAGGTTAAATAAGAATCAATCAATACAATCTCATACCTTCTTTAACATCTTACTTAAATCACCATAGATATATGACAGGAATTTCTACAGAAACTAAAATGTTTACAGCACTACGGTTTTATACTACGGGGTGCTATCAAAGGAGTGTCGGAGAAGATTATCGTTTAAGCCTCAGTCAGACATCAGTGCACAGATTGGTTTCTCATATTTATATTACCAGAAATAATAATTTATACTGTAAGATTTATTCTGAAATATATCCCATATGATGTTACCGATGAAATTACAAATACAATTGACCAGGTTCTGGCAGAGGAGTTTATAGTTTTCCCTAGAACGAGAGCAGAATTAGGAGTTAAAGAGGAAACTTTCATGAGGGAATTTAACTCTCTATAGCTATAGGAGCCGTAGATGATACCCACGTAACAATTTTAAAACTGCAACCTGAAGAGCATAATTTCGTAAATAGATTATCTATGTATTAATGTGCAAATTATTAGTGGAAGGAAGGCTCTGAAAACCAAAATGTTTTGAGTTCATAAATTAACTCATACATATAATTTGATTATCACCACTAAGGAAATGATAGTTTTGTAAATATCATTTTGAATAAATTGTGTATTTGCTAATTTGCTATACGTTTAGTTTTTCACGATCATATTTATTCTTTAGAATTCTTTGGAAGATCATAATTACACACCAAGACAAAAACTATAAAAACTAATAACCACAAATTGTACCTACAAACTTTAGAACAATTAGATTCTGTGAAAACTACTCTCATAAATTTAAACAAAACTGTATAACCATTAAATACTATGTTAAATTATAATTTCCAGCGGTTAAACAACACACTTACAGAAATGAAAAATATTATCTTAAAAAAATAAATAAATTATCAATACTTTTATTGTTTTATTGCAATGTGCAACAGTGATAATTATCTTATTATAATCTTATTGGAAAATGGGCCTGGAATGATCAAATTAGAGCTTGGTATGTTTTGGGTTTACAGGCATTAATGTTTAATAGTATTAAGGTATTTTTTGTTTGGTTAGAAGCTTAATTTTATCTATTTCTTTAATGGGAGTGTTTTATATTTTTATCATTGCAAATAAAAATTCATTGCTTTAATTAGGGAATTGTTCCGAATGGAAGAATTATATTGCGGAGAATAAAAATTTTTAAATTTGGTGAACAAATAATTTGACAATTTATTGAATGGAATCCTAAAAAATGTTAATGATTTTAGTTATGAACAATAACGTGTTCAACCTTACCGTTCCTGTTTATAAAATTTTACTCAACTACTGAAGGCTTCAGGAAGCCAATACGAGGTGCTACAAAAAAATTCTAGGGATCGCAAGAAAACAACAAAAGTAATGTATGATTCATTAAATTTCAGGTCCCAGGCGATATTGGAAAACAATTTCATGTCTTAGTTATTTCAAAGTTAATATTTAAATATTTTAGTGTCACGTTAACGCAACCTTTCACAATGCGTTTGTAGGACAAATTTTTGTTCAAAAACATATTGAAGTGAATTCTGAACACTTTCGACACTTGTTTTAAGTTCAAGATATTATAAATTAGTCCTTTTAACGGTGTTTTGAATGCGTGCATTATTTTGTCAAAAATTTTGTATTAATTAAAAATTTATTGTCTTCTTCAAAGTAGTCACCATTTGCGTAAATACAGCGTTTTTCCCTTGAATGGAAACACCTCTCGAAGTCGGCTGAAGTAAACCCCTTTAGGAGCCCCTGCGGTACCACTTGAATTTCCTCGTTGGTGTTGAATCGACGTCCCTTAAGCTTGAATTTCACCTTCGGAGACATGAAAAAGTCGCACAGTGCCAGGTCCGATGAGTATGGTGAATGGGGGACAACAGACGTTGTTTTTGGTCAAAAACGCTCCTGCGCCAGGAGTCGAGGAACATTTTTTTTTATTATTATTATTATTTTATCAAATTTCGCTGCAATTCTCAAATTGAGGTTATCGGACAAAATACGTTGGCAAGTCCCGTACGACATTCCTACAGCTTCCGCCACGTCGTGGATTGTTTGTCTTATGTCCTAAAGGATGATTTCACGAACCCTAAAAGCTTGAACTAACATTTCATATGTTTCAATCGCAGTTTTGCCAAGTTTAAAACAAAACTTAATGCAAACTCTTTGCTCTTCGGCCGGAGCCGTCACAAAAATCGCTGAACTTAAAAACACTAACGTAAACAAACAGTCCGTACTGGGTTCTACATGTTTCCACAATCGCTTCGTTTGACATATTGACTCTCAAAGGACAATATATCATTCACCTAGCAACAGAGCTTCGTACTTTGATTAGTTCTCGCGTAACATTCCGATGCCTGTAACTTTTGGATAGCATCTCGTATAAGTACCGTCAATAGCTCCTTGGGAAAACCATACATTTGCATAAATTCATTTTTTAATGTGTTTCGTTCAAATACTGTTTGAGGAAATTTTTTATGTCTAGGAGCCAAAAAGCATTGCTATTGCACTTGTAACCTCACGTATTATTAAATAAACTAACGATTGGCTGACACTAGAATTGCATTCTTCCCCTAGGCGTCTTTGATTAAAACCAACTGAATAAAATCTTAATGCAATTAGAACTTTTCTTTCCACTGATATTTCTCTAGGTGTTCTTGGTTGTATTAGATGAGGTCTTAATTTATCAATGATTTAATGTGCTAACTCTACATAATTCTATAAATCTTCTCTCAGAAAGACAAAAAGGATCATTTTGTTCCCTTAACCTTCTTCTTTTTGCTATTAGTTACCTATTTAATAGTCTACGTTGATTATTTCGATGCATGTTATGCATAACCTATTATGCATAACATGCATCGAAAATGAAAATTATATTACTAATAACATTTTCGATTCACTACTCTTAACTTGCTCGCAGAGTGCTCCAAGTTAGTGCATTTGCGTCATTGCTCGTCCACAGATTGCTATGTAACTGCCTTTCGAGCGTATGACAAGTAACAACCGAACACCGAAAAATAGCGTAATATTTTTTTGGTACACGCTGCCGTCTAAAAGCGGGAAACAGAATGAACGCGAACGTAACGCGACGGAGACGTCGAAAACTGTCAAATATTATTGAACATAGAGAATAGTTTCGCATAGCACAGAATAAACGCGCATGTTACGTCGAAAGTTCACCAACTTTTAACTTTTACGCGAACAACTCACAAACTTAAACTCAATTGAAGCAACTTACGAAATAACTTAATTAATATATGAATGAGTTGTTTAAACGAACGCCATATTGAATTGGTACGTGCAAATAACTATACAATAAACAGTCATCTGGATATAACAATGTTATTAAAAGAAACGCAATTATGGCAAGAAATAGGTGCACATATGGTTATATCAGGTATATCCAATTTCCAATAGAAGCTAGTACAATATTGAACGACTTTTAGGTGAAGAATGTGCTAGAAAATTGAAGAGTTTAAGCGATGCTATACTCGCGAGTTGAAAAAAATCGAAGGCATTTCAATCACAGGAAGTGAGTTTGCCTGCAGGTCGGCTTTTGAATACACCTGACGTAAGCACTGCGTGTCGTAAGAGGCGACTAAAAGTGCGGCGGGAGCACACGATGACTCATGGGTTGCTGCGAATTCCGGCACCTTTTGGAGTCGAGGCACAGTAGCCCGTAGACGAGTGCCCTCTTGGGTCCTGTCGTGAATTCCAGTTCTTCGGGGCTGAGGATCGGCGGTTCTCGAGGGGGCTGCTATGACTTTCTTATGTCGGAGTAAGAGGGCCATAGGTCTCCGACCGGCACGAACACCCATGTCGGTTCCAAAGCCAAGTCTCACTTTGCCAACGTGTGAGTACATAGGCGGGGGTGTCGACTTTGGCTTCCATTATTGTCGGAAGTCCGAAGACTCCCAAGGCCCGTAATCACCTGTATGGTGGCGCCCGTCGCTTCCGGGATGCTTCACATCCCGTGAGTGGCCAACGATTGCGGTCCGCTCCAACCCCTGTACAAGCCCAAGGGGTCGGATTTCTCTGGCTCGGTCGATCGATTCACCATCAAAACGGTCGACCCTATTCTCTCCGGCGCGACTTGGGGTTACCTCCCCCATTTCGCAAGTGCCAAATTAGAGGGATGAAGTCCACACGACCTAGCCTCGGACGAAGGGAATCCATCCGGGGTTCGGATTCCCTGGGAACCGGACCAGGAACCCCTGATGCCGACCACCGCACAGCCTCCGGAGAATTGGTGCAGGCCAACAGCACCAAACAGAAAAAAGGGGCCACTCCCAAGTTGGGAATACTTTCGGTTCGCCCCGAACCAGCTAAGGCTGGCCCCTCGACTGCTGCAGCCATAACCGACACTTGCGGGCCCATGAAGTCTTCTGGGTCCAGGCCAAGCAGCACTTCGACTCCCCCCCTCCTACAAGCGACTCGAGCCATTTTACTTGCGACACATGTGGGAAAACCTACCAGTTAAAATCATCTTTAGCCAGACACATTAAGGAATGCGGTACCAGGGACAGATCGCGTTGTCAGCACTGTTCCCTGGCGTTCTCCACCTTTGCCGCTGTTCGTCAACACGAACGCCCCGCTCATCTCGACAAATATCAGGATGAGCTGGAAAAGAAACTTGGGACCCCCGAACCAATGCTTATGACCAAGATAGCCAATATCGAGGCCAAAAGCAAGAAGGGTCTCATAAGCTACCGAGAAGCCTGAATATCAGAAATATCTGGAACGCGCAAAGAGAGAGATGAGAGAGCAGGGTTTGCGAACCTTCACCATGAAGCCCTCGCCCTCCTCTTCCCTCTCGCGTCCCACACATATTACAACACCTCCACCTAAAGATATTCAGGAACCCCTCATTCAGCAGGCTCCATCCCCGGCTACCACCTTAGCAACTCAGGCCACCTCCAACCAGGCCTGCCCCTTAAGCTTGCCTAGTCCACCATTGGCAAGCGCTTCTGGCCCACCCCGACCATCTGCCGCTCCTCAGACCACCGAGGTCGGCCCCATTCCCACACCCCCGTCGCACGAAATCAAAAGGCATCGCGCTGATGTCCCCCACCTCAACGCACGAACCCATCCCCCAAGAACTCCAGGCAACGAAGAGATGCGAGATATAAGCGAGCCCAAGACCTGTTCGCGAAGGATCCAGCTCTCTTAACGGAGAAAATAATCCTCGGCACTCCGCTCGACCAGGAAACTCTTCTCCCTCCACGACAATCTGTGGAGAAACTCTACGCGGATCTCTTCAAGAATGAGGGTAACGTCGAATTCATCCCCGACGACGTCCCCATTTCCATCGCCAAGACCTCTGCAGACGTCTACACTCCCATAACGGACGAGGAGATACTCGCCGCCGTCAAATCTTGGTCCACCTCCACCCCAGGATCAGACGGTATAACAACATCACAAGTCAAGCACTGCCCCGCCAGACTTCTAGAGGTACTATTCAACATCCTGCTCTACCGACGGTTCACTCCATCGTAATAGACCGCTTCAAGAACGGTTCTTATTCCCAAGGAGGGCGATAAGACCGATCCATCCAATTGGTATGAGAAACAGTACGAGAAACATTCCTGGGAATTGATGGAAGCAATGACGTTTTTAAAAGATGTCAATATACCAAGACAGTAAATTACTTAACTTTGTTAAAATTGAGTTAGTACTAAAATGCATCAAATTTCAGAACTGTAGGGAATCTAAAAACCATTAAAAACCTCCACTTTAGCAGCTAATGAAGCAAATTCAGATGAAGGCACTTGTGTTGAGGACATGGAGGATACTTTAGCCACCCTAAGGATGCAAAGTAAAAGGAAAAGGTCAAGCATTCAATAAATTAATACTGCCTTCTTGGAAGCTACGAATGTTTTTAAACAGATGCTGGCAAAGAAAAACACTAAAGAACCAAGTGAGGATAACGAATTTGCCCAAACAGTGAGCGTTTTGACCTCACATATTATTGATCCATTAACAAAAAAGAAAGTCCAAGCTTATATTCTTCAGTATTTGGCAAATATTAATGCTGAACAATATGATTAATAATGAAGTAAAATTGTGAAACATAGTATTAATAAAAGCAAATGCAAGCGTTAATTGTTTTGTATTTAAATTTGCTACATTATTGTATAACATATAAGTTTTTACATCTCCCTGTTATACTGAAATTGTACAGCTCCTTCCATCATTAAATATTCAGCCAATATTGTAAATGTAATTATTTCTTCTTTGCTATGGAGCCTGTGAAAGAAATTATGTATTCGAAGTTTCTTCTTGCGAAAACGTTGCTTACAAAAATTGTAAAAATAAATTTATTTTCAAATTTCCTGTGGACTCTGAAAGGAGACATTTATGGAAAAGATTCTGTAATATCGCAGAGAATTTTGACCGAGTTTTTAACTACCGAGTCTGTGACGATCATTTTACAGAGTCGGATTTTGTTGGTGTTAGAAGACTATCAAATACAACAATACCAAGTCGCAAATGTTTGGCCACATCTACTTGTCTTGGTGAGCATAATTACAAGCTGCGTTTCTTCTTGCCATAAATCTCGCTCAAATCACATAACGTCATTTCCGCTAGCACGAATAAGTATTATAATTTTGAATGGATATTTCGAACTAGCAACTAATGGCAGTGCGCAAGCGCCAAAGTGCGAGGTCGAAATCTCCATTTAAACTCACTTGCAAAATTTTGGCTGGATTGGAATGGAGCCTCCGATTATCCCCTGTATAACTATTTCGACCCGAATTGGGTTCTCATCAGCAGAAGAGTCGCTCAAGAATTCAATTATTGCAATCCTGACGACCAACATGACTTACGCAAAGAAAGCGCATAATTGCAAATATGCCACATAGAAGCGATATCATGCGACTGGGTTTTGACCTTTAACTGTGCAGTGAATTGCAATAAATAGGAAAATCGCAACGATGCAGCTGCCTCTTAAGCTATCGCGCACCAGATGACCAATGCGGACAACTTATTTGTTCGTGCTAGCGGAAATGGCGATTATGTGATCTTATTGAAAATTGTTGCAAAAGGAACACAACTATTATAAGGTGGAAAGAGAATTTAATAGCGTTTTCGATTTGCTGTTCTAGAGCACTCTTCCAGTATCTCCATCTTCTGTTATTACATGAAGTGATCAGAGTCCAACAAATGTTGGTGCAACGAATCAATTATGTTATGAAATCTGCTAAGATGCCGACGGCCAACTGTATGGGGGCGAAATGCATTGGGGGCTAACTGTTCGGGGGCTAAATGCTGGGGCGAAATACTGGGAGATCCCGAAGAATCTAAAAAATGAATATTACAAAATAAAAATAAAAACTATGGAACTGAATTGTAAGATGAAGCAGCAAGAGTTAGAGGAAAGAAATGAACAGACTCATTTTAAACTTGCATTATTGAAATTACAAACAGAATACCAAAAACTGGTGAATGCTGAAAAGAAACTTCAAACTTAATCATCATTATGTTCTTTGTTATCATCATTATGTTAATTTTTTTAATAATATTCATTTTTTATTTGATCCAGGTTTCTTCTAATTTAAAGTGTATTTCAATAGATTACCAATTTGCACAAATTGAAGCATGTTGACGCAGATAAAGTGAGCAAGGAAAAAGTATCCAAAACAGTGAAATTAATTAAAATACTTAATTATTGACCATTGTTTCTGATTTTACCTACTTAACAGTGGAATTGTGTCTTATTCAACTTAAAAAACAACCAGAAAATAATGTTTACACCTTAAACGGCCACTGTTAAAATTGGAAAGATTTGATAGCTAACAAACGCTTGAGGGTTCTTTCCAATTTTAATAGTGTCATTTTAAAGTTTTTTTTTTTTCCTTTTCACCCACTTTTACCCCGACCTCAGAGCTTGTCAGGGAGGGGTGGCGGCTGCGACCAACTTAGATGTTAATTTCTCCTTCGGCATTCGCCTTAGAAACTGGCAATTGCCTGGCAATTTTTTTTGCTGGGTTAAGAACACATGTCGATATGTCGTATCTCATTTTGTAACTTCTTTTAAGGCATTAATAGTCAATAATTTTATGTCAACTCATTCACCTGTTGCAAATTGGCAAAAAAATATAAATGAAGGTGCATTAGATACTTTAGGGTGTTTTTTAACAGGCGAGGAAATTGCAGGCGTTTGTTCTATTGAAGGTATTAATAATATCCAACTTAATATATTTTCTCGAAGACAAACTAGAATAAGTAAATCAATGCTTGCATACATAGCTGGATTTATAGGTAAACGAGTGATACGATTAGTGAATAATTGCCAGAACTGCTTAAACATGTCGACTGCATTTGCTGACAGTATTCCTGTAGATATAATTCAGGAAGCTCAATATCAAAATTCTAACTTATTTAAACCTGGAAGCTATTTATATTTTTTGGTAGGTCGAGCTTGTTCATTTTTATTTCACTCAGTACCAAGAAATTGTCACATAAAAAACATTGCTTTGTCGTTGAGGGAATCCATACAGAAACATATTAATTTCAATATATCGTCTTGTGTTACACATGATAATCTGGGAATATTAATAACGAAGCTTATTTTTTTATTTTTCCTCCTTTCACCCACTTTTACCCCAAACTTAGAGTTTGTCGGGGAGGAGTGGCGGCTGCGACCGACTTAACCGAAATTAACGATGTTAATTTCTCCTTCGGTATTCGCCTTACAATCTGGCGAGACGCAGAAAACGCAATTCTAAGGAGCCCATATGAATCGGAAACACAATTCGACACATAAGTGCCCTATCTCTCACGTAGAACCCATATGCACCAGGATGGGATTCGAACCCACAACCTAGTATAGGTTATAGAGAAGATCTATTAAATACATATTATGCATTAGCTTATCCGCATCTAAGTTATAATATTCTCTTATGGGGTCAAGAATAAGTATTCAAAGAATTTTTGTGGCTCAGAAAAAAATAGGGGAAACTGGCCTAAAATGGCATACTTGGGTAAAACGGCATAGAGCTAGTTTTGAAATACGCGCGTGAACTATAAAAAAAAAATAGATACCATATTCTTGTATAGGGATGTTGACAACACTGATATCGAATACATTTGTAATAGAGAACAACGAAACTGGCACCAGTGGAGATTTATGCACGTGGATGTGTTGTGCTCATAGAAACTTTTTTCCTCGAACAGTTTAAGTGAATAAAAATTTACTAGGACAATTATATTGGAAATCTGAGAGGTACGTATTCAATAGTGGATATTTGTGTATAACATATTGTTATAATTCAAATTTAAATCACAAGCATGCTATTTAAAAGTTAGGTTAGTTGCAAAATGTCTCCAATAGGGTCAAACGGCATATGTAAATGCAGGGTAAAATGGAATACGACCAACAGGTGTATGCCATTTTAGGCACATTCAATGTCATTGAAAATATAAGATATCTAATTAATGTGTTTGCTGGTTTAAAGTTTTCATACTTATTTTTAATCTTTACAGAAATGGTTAGTATATAACTAGAAAAACTGACAGGCAAAAATGGGACGAGAATGCAATGGAAAATGCTATTCAAGCCGTTCAAAGTCAGCAAATGGGTTGGCTGAAAGCGTCAAAAACTTTTGGGGTCCCATTTACTACACTCAGAAGAAGAGCTACAGATGGTAATAAAAGAATCAAGCATGTTGCAAAAGGTCTTGGCAGATTCAATATTACATTTACGAAGGAGCAAGAGCAAATGTTAGTTGAACACATGAAATCATTGGAGCAACGACTGTTTGGGCTTACCTGTGACGACTTACGACGATTAGTTTACGATTGGGCAGAAGTAAATAAAATAGACCACAGATTTAACAGAACTACAAAGCAAGCTGGATGGGACTGGGTTAGAAGTTTCAGGAAACGTAATTTGGGTCTAACCTTACGAAAACCCGAAAATACATCTATAGCTCGGGCAATGGCCTTCAATAAACCAGTTGTAGCTAATTTTTTTGAAGTTTATGAAGAGGTTATTAATAAATACAAAATTATGCCAGAGAGAATGTATAATGCTGATGAGACGGGAGTATCAATGGTACAAAATTCACCAAAAATATTTGCCAGCAAAGGAAAGAAGCAAGTGGGTACAATTGCTGGTGTTGAAAGAGGAATACACGTAACAGTAGTTTGCTGTACAAATCCAATAGGCAATTACATCCCCCCAACTTTTATTTTCCCCCGGAAGAACTGGAAAGAAGGCCTACTTGAAGGAGCTCCTACAGGATCCCTGGGTTTTCCTCAGGAATCGGGTTGGATGACAGGCGATATTTTCGTCAAGTGGATGCAGCATTTTTAAAAATTCAGTCATGAGACTAAAGAGTCACCTGTCCTACTTGTCGTAGACGGACACGTCAGCCATAAAAACTTGGCTGTTTTGCAATACGCCAAAGAAAATGGTATAATATTGTTGTGTTTGCCTCCTCATTGTAACCATCGCATCCAACCCCTTGACGTATCATTTTTTGCACCCTTAAAAGCATATTTAAATCAAGAAATTACGAAAAAAATTAGATCAAACGACGGGAAACCAATTTCCCAACTTCAGGTGGCAAGAGTTTTTCGTACAGCATACGAAAGAGCAGCGACCATCGAGAATGCTGCAAGTGGCTTTGCAAACTCAGGACTTTGGCCAATAAATCCACATATTTTTCCTGAGCACTTGTTTGCGCCTTCCATTACAACAGATCAGTCCAATTCACCGAGTGCTACCCAGTCAACTACACCAGAGCTCGATGCTACGAATGAGGAGAAAACGCCTAATAATGAAAATGGTACTAAAAATGAGGAAGGCTTTGTTTCATTGGCTTTTTTAAGTCCCTTGCCATCAACATCTAAAGCCTTGACCACAAAGCAGAAGAAAGCCCCAACAGTGCTAACCAGCAGTCCCTTTATTGAAGAAATGAAACAAAAAGAGGTAGAAAAAACAAAGAAAGAAAGAAGACAGACAGTTCGACAGGCGAAGAAACGATTGCAAGTAGATCCTGCCGATGCATATGAAGAGGAATTGAAATTTCCTGGCGAAAGATCCGACAATGAAGACAACGATGATGCGTTTTGTTTGTATTGTGTAGAAGCATTTTCCAGATCGAAAGCAGGAGAGCAGTGGATAAGATGTTGCAAGTGTAAGGAATGGGCCCACGTTCTTTGTGCTGGAGTTGACCGTAAAACTAAAATGTACATTTGTGAGGCTTGTAAATAGGTCCTTAATATAATATGCCATTTTACCCTATGTTATTTCGATTGAATAGACATTTTTTGTTCTCCAAGTTTAAACGATTATTTTTCTATCTAGACTTAATGTTGTTATGCCTTTTTATATAAGTCTCTCAAAAATATTGCTTTGTTAAGTTTTTTTGATATAAACTCATTTTTCTTCTTTCTGTATGCCGTTTTACCCAGATTAGTGTGGGTAAAATGAATAACGCAACTTCTGTTTCAATAAAGTTTTCTCGAGAACCATTAAACTTAAAGTCTTGTTTGTTACATTAGTCATTAATTAGGCTATCTATAGCTCAACTTACTTTTAAAATAGGACGTCTAAGAAAAAAATTATAGCAGTAATAAAAAATGGTATGCCATTTTAGGCCAGTTTCCCCTAATCAAATTAATCTTCAACTTACAAAGAAACGTTTCGTGCAGGGAAATCTTTAGTAAATATAACATCTTAACTGTTTTCGCTATCTATGTGTACAAATGCGTACTGTATACATTTAAAAATGATCAATGTCTTAATAAAAACAGCACACATCATGAATGAACAAGAAATAGGAATGATTTTAGAACACCGAGTCACGACAGTACTAAATATAAGACATCACCCACGTTTAGAAAATACGTTGCCTAAAGAAATAAAGCTTATAATAGCATTAATAGCATTAATAGTACAGTATTGTTTAAAAAAACTCTGAAGGACTATTTAACACACGGCTGTGTTTGTATGATCTAGAAGAATTTTTGAACTAATATATATTATGCTCTATACCTCTCTTCATACGTTTTCTATGTGCACTGACTATAATATGTTTGTTGTAGTTTAAATTTTTTCGCTTATATTAAATGTACTACGTGTTTTTGGTAGGTGTTTTTAAAGTGTTATGCGCTTGGTATACATATTTCTTTTCATTCTTTTATTTTATTTTATTTTTTAAATTTAATTTAATTATATATTTTGACACGACCTATATTGTTTTATACAGTCGAAAAGGTTTTAATAAACTACTACTACATAGTAGTTGCTCGGGCGAGCGTCACGCCCGTTACCAGCGGACTTAACCACTCGGCTAATAACTACCCACAACTACAAAAACTATTTTACATTTTTGGTGTAAGCAAGTAAATAAATGCTAATAAGTCTAATAAAAATATCATAGATCCTATTAAATTAGAGGCTCGTAATAAATATTTGAGTAGGTTAAAATATAAACGTACATAACATTTGTTAACACATTTCGTTTATAAAATTTGTTATTTAATAATATTGTTTTTGTTATACAGTGTGTCCCAGATTGAGTAGGCTACCATGGGTAACTTTCTTATTAGTGAAGATAGAGATTTGGTTAAATGGGCAATATTTTGCAGTTTTATGTGCTGATTCAGATTCCGTTGAGAAAATTTGAAAATTCAGAATAGTTCAGATATTATCGCAGAGAAACTGAAAATCGCTATTTTCTTTAATGTCCAATAACTTCGCAATTATAAAAATATGAAAAAATGTTTCATATGAAAGTTACTATGTTTGATAAAATACAGCTGAAAATACAGTCAAAATAAAATTCAAGATGGCGGCTGTCAAGATATTGATAGCAACTTTCTTATTTTAAATGGACGCCATATTGAATTTTTGTACGATTAAATAGCATTTTTTTTTCTCGTTTTAACCGTGTATCACAACCCATATCTAAAAAAAAAATTATTTAAAAAATTTAATTTTTTTTTTTTAAATCAAGTAAGCGGGTTGCCTTTACTTATTACTAATCAAGTAAGCGGGTTGCCTTTACTTGATTAGTAATAAGTAAAGGCAACCCGCTTACTTGATTTAAAAAAAAATATTAAATTTTTTAGATAATTTTTTTTTTTAGATATGGGTTGTGATACACGGTTGAAACGAGAAAAAAAATGCTATTTAATCAATATGGCGTCCATTTAAAATAAGAAAGTTGCTATCAATATCTTGACAGCCGCCATCTTGAATTTTATTTTGACTGTATTTTCAGCTGTATTTTATCAAACATTTTTTCATATTTCTATAATTGCGAAGTTATTGGACATTAAAGAAAATAGCGATTTTCAGTTTTTCTGCGATAATATCTGAACTATTCGGAATTTTCAAATTTTCTCAACGGAATCTGAATCAGCACATAAAAATGCAAAATATTGCCCATTTAACCAAATCTCTATCTTCACTAATAAGAAAGTTACCCATGGTAGCCTACTCAATCTGGGACACACTGTATATGTGTTTTATTGCTTATAATATCTATTACAAATCACTGTTTACTAACAACTGAAGAGTAAAATTTCTAATTTGTGTGATATCAATATTTTTGTACTAAAGGAGTGCCTAAATCTAACTCTGATACAAAAAGTTTGAAATTTAATTTTATGGCACTTTGACCATTTGGAAGTTACACTCTTCAATTAACCTGCAATATTCCCTGAGATACCCTATTTAAAGTAGCCGCGTTTCAAAATTAGTTCTTCCCGCAACCACTTGTGATGCTGTTTTCATTCATGGTACTATTACAGATTCATATCTATTATATGTGATCTGTGGCTAATATAACGTGATGAACCATATCAAAAGATTTGTAATAATCTAGTAACACCAAAACTGTTATATTTCCGTTATCAGTAGCTGCCAAAATATCATCTGTAAGGCCTTGTGAACTCGGAGCTACTCAAAAGAAACTGGTTTGTGATTGAAACTACTAACTGGTTTCTAATATATTAGTGATACAGTTCCATACACGCGGATTGTTTCCTTTGTCATGAAAAGTGGAACCTCATCGCAATCACTGTGGGCTATCATGGATAATGTTTCTAGTGATGAATCCGTGTTAACAAATCACTATTATCATTGCAGAAGAAATAGGATACGAAGAAGATTTTGGGTTCATCCATATCTTGAAAGAAATTTTAACCGCTGATTATTCGTTGTTGCAAAAGAACTCCAACTTTCAGATTCAAAATTTTTAAGTTTCTATTGTATATCTAAAGCCAGTTATTTAGAATTGGTGCAATTAATTTCGCCTGCACTACACAGACAAAATACAAATATGAGGGAATGCTTGGATGCTGAAGAACGGATATAAATCACTCTCAGGTAAGAAAATTATGTTTATTTTATGAAAAAAATTAACAAGTTTTATTAGAGACGGTGTACTTTCCAAATTTCTACTCTTGTAACTATCTCGCGTTCTGCTCCTGGGGTTACATCCCTCACGTCGAGCGTGGTGAATAGTTATGTCTCACCTGTCATATGTGCAGGTGCATCTCCTACTATCTCGCTTCCCTTTATTATCTCATGTGCAGCTTGAGATATGAGTAAACTTTCAGAGTGTGATGAAAGTGTTGTACATCGGGATGAGAATACAACTTGTGGACGATACTTGTGAGACGAACTTTATACTACCGTTGGTTTGTTCAACATCTAATGGATAATGATGATTTACTAGAACGGACATTCTATTCAGACGAAGCGTGGTTCCATCTTTCTGGATATATCAATTCACAAAATTTTAGGCTGTGGAGCACAAATAACCCTCACAATTTTATTGAAGCTCCTTTACACCCAATAAAGGTTGGAGTATGGATTGCTGTTTCTCGAAGACGTTTAATTGGCCCAATATTTTTTGACGAAACTGTAACTGCGGAACGATACAGGAACAACATCTTAACTGTTTTCGTAAACCAATTATTGGACGATGAGTTACAGCATGGATATTTCCAACACGATGGGGCCACAGCTCACACAACACGAGAAACTTTGAATTTCTTACTTGAGTTTTATGACAATCGTATCATAAGCCTAGGTTCCGATATTGAATATCCACCACGTTCTCCTGATCTAACACCAATAGATTATTTCATCACAGTGTTTAAAACTCCGATTCATAACATTCAAGACCTACAACGACGTATTTCAGAGTTATGTACTGCTATACGTCCAGAAACTTTAGAGAACATTTTTGCCAATATGAAACGCCGTATAAATTTAGGCTTGCAAGGCTTGCAAGCCTAAATTTTCAACAACTTCTCTAGATTCACATCTTTTTCTTCACGTTTCAATGGCCCTTTTCAGGGCCACAAAATTGTAAACAAGAATTCCTAAATTCACTGACACCAATCAATTTGTTACGGCAGTCAATTTTAACAACGTAGATGCAAATCTGACTGCGTTCGACAAACATTTTAAAGCGCTTTTTAGAGGTTAGATTTCAATGACTGTCAGCAACAAACGTAGTAAAGCTAAGACATGCCGTCTAAATTTCAAAGCAAGAGTTGATAAAAATTTTTAAAAATCAGTCGGTGTTTATTTACGTTACAGATATTTGGGTACTGGTTCAACATTTGTATCGATTGCTCTTTATTTCGATAGAGGGGAGACCACAGTTGATTGCATTGTGATGAATACATCAAAAGTAATTTGGCAAGTGCGGAACGAGATATAATTACAGGTATCAAATAGAGAGCAGTGAAAATCAATAGCGGAACGTTTTGAATCACTCTGGAATCTTTCAAATTGTATAGGCGCATTGGACGACAAACATGTCAGAATCGAAAAATTGGCAAATAGTGGTTCTGCTACTTTCAACTACAAATTTTATCATTTGATAGTGTTAATGGCTTGCTGTGATGCCGAAGGTTTATTCACTATGATAGAAACCCGTTATGCTGGAAGAAACAGCGATGGAGGCATATTTCGTACCTCAGCAATGAAATATTTGATCGAACATGACGGACTTGATATCTCTCCTTGAAGTACGATGAGAATGGTACCCCCTTTCCTTATTACTTCGCTGGCGACAAAGCATTACCATTATCACGATACTTAACCTTTCAGTGGTCGCGCGCAGACTCTCGCTACGTGCCAATCTCTGTTCGACAATAATATCAATTGTACCACCCTCCAAGAATCCCACCGCTCAGTACCTTCGGGCAAGAGTGTGTACTAGTGTATACTTGAGTGAGCAAGTGGTTACATTTACGCTTTAACGAATAATTCGGCATTGCGGACTGAGAATCCGCAGCGACCAGTGAAGTGACAAAATATTAATTTATTTTTCAAAGTTTTTTTTTGTTAAGGTTTGTTCTTTTCGCTATTTTTGTGTTAACTGTTTCACGCATATTTGTAAGTATTTACATATTTTTAGTATGGGATCATATGAGAAAGAACAAGCATGGCTGCAGACGTTAATGGAAGAATGTTTAGCTTTATCTGATGAAGAGGAGCGACACCTAGATGACTCCGATGAAGGTGAAGAAGATGCCGTTGAATTGGAAGTGCAAGAAACGGATAGTGAGCAGGATATTTCAGACAATGAGGAATATGTTATCCAAGAAGCCATTGGTCCATTTTTTGTCGGAAAGGATAAAATTACCAAATGGAGAAAACACTGCCCTGCAAAAAATGTGAGAACACGATCCGAAAATTTGGTTACCCACTTACCCGGTCCAAAAGGAAATGTCAAAACTCTAAAAACTCCACTGGCAATATGGCAGTACTTCTTTCCTGAAAATGTTCTTCGAATTATTATGGAGAATACGAATAAACATATTCAGACTGCTCAAGATCGGTATTCGCGAGAACGTGATGCGAAAACAACAGACATCGTCGAACTACAAGCACTAATGGGGCTCTTATATTTGAGTGGGGTAATGAAAAGCAGTCACATGAATGCTGAAGATCTCTGGAGAGTCGACGGCACTGGTATTGAAATATTTAGGCTAACCATGTCACTACAAAGATTTCGATTTTTACTACGACACTTGCGGTTTGATGATCTTGAAACACGCGAAGCTAGAAAGTCTCTAGATAGATTGGCACCGATTCGAGATGTTTTTGACATGTTTGTAGAAAAGTGTAAAAACGGATTTACACCTTACCATTATGTTACAGTTGATGAAAAGTTGGAAGCTTTTAGGGGTAGATGTATTTTCCGTCAGTACATACCCAATAAACCCAATAAATATGGGATTAAGATTTACGCCCTTTGTGACTCAAAAGTTTTCTATACTTGTAACATGGAAGAATATGTTGGCAAACAACCAACTGGTCCTTTTGAAGTAAATAATTCTCCAGAAGCTGTTGTGGAAAAGATGTGTGAGCCTGTAAGGGGAACTGGACGAAATGTAACCACTGATAATTGGTTCACTAGTTTTAATCTGATTCAAAATCTGAAGAATAATTTCAGGATGACTCTTGTAGGAACGGTTAGAAAAAATAAAAAGGAGCTTCCCATTGAGTTTACTCGCCCAATAAATCGTCCTGAAAAGTCGTCAATGTTTGCGTTTCACGATAATTGCACACTCGTATCCCATATTCCAAAAAAAGGGAAAAATGTTTTGCTTATGTCAAGTTTACACCGTGATGACATTATTGATAATAAATCAGGTAAACCGGATATAATAGTTACATACAACCAAACTAAAGGGGGAGTCGATACAGTAGACAAACTATGCTCTTCTTATAATTGTGCACGTGGTACCCGAAGGTGGCCAATGGTCATTTTTTATTCCATGTTAAATGTTGCAGGCATAAATTCTCTAGTTATTCACAAGGTCAATAATATGGATTCAAAAATTTTACGGAGAGAATTTTTGCGTAACCTATCTTTTGAACTAATAAGTGAGCACATAAGAATTCGCTCTACTTTATCGAATATACCGAAATCGATAAAACTGAGGATAAGGGAGATTCTTGGAATAGAAACTGTTGAACAGCCACCAGAACCTCCAAGAAACCAAAGAGGTCGATGTGTTATGTGCGACAGCAAAAAAAAATCGCCCTACCCGATATTTCTGCAAAAAGTGTCACGCCTATGTATGTTTGGAACACGCTTTAAAAATTTGCCCAGAATGTTTTGAAGCAGCACATTGGCATAATTAAGCTTACAAAATCTGTTGTTTCTAGATTTTTTATAAATATTTTTTTGAGCTATACATACGTTCTTTGCTGTGGGTTCTAAGTATGTGTATTAGAATATTGGCTAATATAATTTTTTCTAAATTGTATTTTATAACATCTTTGTTCTTACAAAAGTATGTAATATAGTTGTTTATACATATTAGGTGTTTTAATAATGTGAACTGTCAATTTCAATCCCTTACAATACCAAAAATGCGACGTTTGTTTAATGCGGACTGGGAGTTCGCAGCTACCACTGGTGTTCTAATATTTAGCGCGAGTACTGAAAGGTTACGAATTTAGGAACAAATTTTAGATGATGTGAATTGAATGTACTTTTGGGATGGCATGCGAGAAGTTCGCTGTTTTGAATGGTCCTATTCGCATCCGAGATCACGAAAATGTGAACTTCGTCATCAAAGCAGCTTGCGTTCTTCACAATTATGTACGAAAACTAGAGGGGCTTCAGTACACACCTATCTATTCTGCAGATTGTGAAACCAATAACTACGACGCGGTACAACCTCTCGCAAAACATAACAATAAACAGAACTTCTCCTGCAAGGGATCTTAGAAGTTATTTAGCTAACTATTTTCTTACCCCACAAGTATCTCTGCCCTGGCAATGGAAATATGCCATTGATTAATTTTAGCAATAAAACACTTGTTTTTCATTGTACTCATGCTAAATTGAAATAAACAATTTCATACCTGACATAAGTACTTCTTTTGCAACTTCACTCCATGCCTTTTCTGTTTCATCCTTTTTTGAGTAGCCTGGAAGCCTAAAGTTATATAAAACGGGATGTTTTGCTACTTCTCCCACTAATTTTATATTCACTTTTTGATCATTCATTTTCGCGAACAAAAAGAAACAAGAAACACCGGAGATGTATTTCAATCGGACGAGAAAGTGAGCGACTCAACTTAAATGGGCATACACACGGTTAGGCAAGTCTCCGCGCTTGCTTGAGAGACAAGTCTGCGAGCAAGTATGATAGATTCATCTAGGCCAGGAACGCACCATCAGTTCAACGTACACACATTCGCACTTACCTCCGAGCCTCAAAACGTTCAGTTAGGCGCGAAGGCATACTTGATCGTGTGTATGCACATTAAAAGCGACTGGACGGCTGGATAGCCTCTAAATGGGCATTCACACGGTCAGGCAAGCCTTCGCGTTTGCCTGAGAGGCAAGACTGCGAGCAAGTATGATAGATTCATTTAGGCAAAGAACGCACCATCAGTGCAGCGTACACACATTCGCACTTACCTCCGAGCCTCAAAACGTTGTTAGGCGCGAAGGCATACTTGACCGTGTGTATGCCCATTATGGCTCGGGACAAACGAGCGATTATTTTATGTGCGTTGTATAGCACGTTACGACGTACGTTTAAGCATTACTATACTTTCAATAGGGCTAGTCACACATCAATGCGCGGCTTCTTTAGCGTCCGTTGAAGCGTACGTACAATTACACGACGTACGTTACGCGCGTTAAGACTTGTCTACGTGCGTTGTAGCGTTCTATTTGTTACGTATTGTGCGTGCCACACGAGCGCCTTGCTACATTGTGTTAGTTATTACGTTGAATTATTTTCTTGGTTTTAGTATAGGTATATTTCGACAATATATCTAGTAGAAATGATTGACTCTGAACTGTTAATTAGTGAAGTGGAAAATCAGGGAGTTTTGTGGAATACTTCTCTTGAAGATTATAAGGATAAAAATTAAAACAATGCAGCTTGAGTTGCAGTTGCGAATACTTTAGTTGGAACATACAACAGTTTGACAGAGGCGGAACAGAAAATATTAGGTAAGTGGCTATCCACTTTAACATAATTTATAATAATTATTCTAAATTCTATAGAATTTATACCAGAATTTATGCCAAGGCAATTGTCCTGCTTCACTTACAGAATAATTTGCCAGTGCATCGTGATAGCGATTAAGAGATCTATTTACGTTTATATTTTCATCGAAATCGAAATCTTCAAAGCCATTGATGGTTAAGGTATCGTCAAAATTAAATCCGTCTCGTTTGCGAACAAAGTTGTGCAATACACATTTTACAATGTCAACAGCAAAATCTACATCTACATCAATTGGCCTATGAAATATGGGCCATTTATTACTAAAAATTCCGAATGTATATTCCACATAACGCCTAGCTCTCAACCTATAGTTAAAGACTCTTTTTAACCTTGGTAAATGTGTGCTAGAGTAAGGGCGAAGAAGATTAGGTGATAGTCCAAATGCTCCATCTCCAACAAATGCAAAAGGTTGGTTCAGTTGGTTTAGGAAGCATTAGTGTGTTATTTTCGATATTCCTCCATAAAGAGGAATTTTTTAAAATCGTAGAATTCGAGTCTTTTCCAAAAGATCCAACGTCGACGTAGGTAAAAGTGTAATCTGAATCAGCTACTGCTAATAGCACGATTGAAAAGTAATGTTTGTAGTTCATATATGAAGATCCACTTGCCACTGGTTTTATAATTCGTATGTGTTTGCCGTTTACAGGCCCCGCGCACAGGCGTATTTAGATCTAGCTATGCTGAGCGTCAATGCGGCAACACTGCGGAAGATCTATCTGACTAGATTTGTAGGATGTTGTGGTGAAGGCTTTTGTTTATTGTGATTGCTTTTTACTTAGTTTAGTGGTTGTGTAGTAAGGTTATGTCATGGACAATGGCTCATGCCTACGGATTATTTCGTGTAATTTAATGAAATAGAAATACTCCAGTTCACTTATTGTTAGTGGAATTTGTTTTATAAGTACATACATACTTTATATTTTTAACCCTCGGTCGGGCGCAACCGATCTGTCAGGCACAGCTCCGTCATTTTGTCTCTCCCCTCCACTCTCAGTGACACATACATCGAATAGGATCATTGCGCCCGAACTTGCTATAATTTTAAAGGTAAGTACTTTCAAAATATTTGCACGAAAACGTTTTATTTTACTCACTGCAAGACTAAATAATTTGAAAGTTATCATTTATTTTGTGAAAATAACCTGGATTTATTATACTGGCCTATCTGGCACATTGCGCCCTAATATGTAATTATTTTGATTCTTTCAAAATATTGGTAATATTTTGATTCTTTCTTCATGAATAATTGTTTCAGATTTCCTGTCAATATGCTGTCACGCAAAATCTTTGATTTAGAAAACCCACAACATATTGAAGAAATAAAGAAGTTCCTAGAAGAGGATGATGATGACCCGACTTTGAGTGAGGACCTAGGAGAAGAAAGTGATGTCGCATCTGAAGATGAAGTAGTAGAACGTGATGCTGATTCTGAAACAGAGCAGGAGGGCGAGACCGATGACGAGGATGACAATGCAGAGACATGTTTCTTTTTGGGAAAAGATAAGCAGACTAAGTGGAATCAAAATCCTACGCGAGCAAATGTACGTAGAGGACCCCACAATATAATTACTCATTTACCAGGAGTGAAAGGGAACGCAAGGGTTTGCAAAACTGCTATTGATTGTTGGCATAATCTCTTCACTGACGAGATGTTAGAACTGATAGTATGACATACCAACCAGTAC
The DNA here is from genome assembly GCA_958336345.1 of Dorcus parallelipipedus. Lineage (NCBI taxonomy): Eukaryota > Metazoa > Arthropoda > Insecta > Coleoptera > Lucanidae > Dorcus > Dorcus parallelipipedus. Next base: position 9,632,016 of record OY284483.1, on the reverse strand, counting down.
ATAGACATCATTAGGGGTAATTTTTCAAGGGAGAGGGACATAAAACCCACTGATGTAATTGAACTAAGAGCTTTCATTGGATTGCTCTATTTAGCAGGAGCCTACAGAGGAAATCGGCAAAGCCTCGAGGAACTTTGGGGAAAAGAAGGTGATGATGTGGAAAAATTCAACCTTGTAATGAATGTTAAACGATTCAAAACTCTGATACGTTGTCTTCGTTTTGATGGGAAGAAAGAAAAAGAGTAGATCGACTTGCTCCAGTTCGTGACATTTTCCACAAATTCGTGCAAAACTGCCAGAAGAGTTACATTCCTGGGGAAAATGTAACCACCGACGAAATGCTTCCAGGTTTCCGAGGAAAATGCCCTTTCTGACAATACATCCCGTGAAAACCCAACAAGTGCGGTATAAAATGTTTTGCTCTTGTTGATGCAAAAATGAATTACACGTACAATATGGAAATATATGTGGGGTCTCAACCAGATGGCCCTTTCTTTGTGAGTAACAAACCAAGAAATGTGGTAAAAAGGATGGCTGAGCCCTTATTCGGATCTGCTCGTAACATCACTGCCGACAATTGGTTTACCGACATGGATCTTGTAGATGACCTAAGAAAGAAGAAACTATCCTATGTTAGGATGGTCCGAAAAAATAAAAGACAGTTGCCACCACAATTTGTTGCTACCAAAGGAAGAAAACAATTCAGCAGCTTATTTGGGTTTAGTGAATTACACGTACAATATGGAAATATATGTGGGGTCTCAACCAGATGGCCCTTTCTTTGTGAGTAACAAACCAAGAAATGTGGTAAAAAGGATGGCTGAGCCCTTATTCGGATCTGCTCGTAACATCACTGCCGACAATTGGTTTACCGACATGGATCTTGTAGATGACCTAAGAAAGAAGAAACTATCCTATGTTAGGACGGTCCGAAAAAATAAAAGACAGTTGCCACCACAATTTGTTGCTACCAAAGGAAGAAAACAATTCAGCAGCTTATTTGGGTTTAGTGAAGAAAAGACTTTAGTCTCGTATGTTCCACGTGCAAACAAGAATGTGATTCTCGTATCAACGCTCCACAGTGACAATTCCATCGATGTTGATTCTGGTGAACAGAAGAAACCAGATATTATATCATTTTATAATTCAACAAAAGGAGGCGTTGATACAGTGGACAAAATGTGTGCTACATTCAATATATCCAGAAATATCAAGCGTTGGCCAATGGTAATATTTTTTACTGTGTTGAATATTGGTGGAATCAAATCTCAAGTCCTTTACCTTGGTAATAATTTGGAATCAATGCGGAGAAGACCATTTCTAAAACGATTGGCCCATGAATTAACGATTGGAGAACTCAGCCGAAGAAGTTTGAAAACTGTTGGCATGCCTACTGATCTCCAAATGAGCTTGAAAAGATTTCGTCCTCCTTCCCAGGAAGAAGAAAATCACACCCCCGACAGCCCCTAAGAGACGACGATGCTCAGCGTGCACCACGGAAACTGGCTTGAGAAGATTGACAAATAACGAATGTAAGAAATGTAAGGCGCCTATCTGCTTGTTTCATGCAAATATGGTGTGCGATGGATGCTTTACCATAGAAATATGATGTGAATATTTGATATGACTTCATCAATGACTTTTTTCAAATTTAGTTAACTTTTATTGCATATTTTCTTGTATTTCTACTCGTATTTAGTTGTGCATCATATATTTTTAACATATTTTTAACCAATTTTATACCGAATACATTTCTCTTTCAACATCTTTTGGTATATACAATGAGAGCAACAATGATTGACACGTGTGAAGTTGCAGTTGTTCCAACCTTATATCGAAAATGTGTTCCACTTATCAATATTGTACCAATATTTACTTCCATGCATGTCAAACGCTGTCAAACGTAAGTGTCATTGACCTTTCAGTAGCGCTACAAGTTCTCCCTGGTTTTAGTCATTTTGTGTTTTCTTTTGTAATAACAAAGTCTTTCTTAAGGCTCTGTTTTAGTTGTCTAACTAATCTGGTACGTAAAACTGTTATAAACAAAGTAGAAAAAAATCTTATATATGCTTTATTTTTAGTTTAAAATGTTTACTGAAGAACATAATAAGTTTATCTTAGAAGCGTATTTTCGGTCTGGTGAAAGGGATCAGGATGGTAATTGGCAGTATTCATTCATGTCTTGCTTTCATCAGTTTCAAGAAGCTTATCATGATGAAGATATTACACAAGATACGTTCCGTCAACATGCTCACCGTATTGTAGATCGGTTCCGTGAGACAGGCAGTGTATGTAAAGGAAAATCCTCTGGTAGACCTAAAGTACTAACAGAAGAAGTTGTAGAAGACATCAGGCAAAGAATGTTAGCCAGTCCTAAAAAACCCATACGAAAACTATCCCTTCAAACACGTATTTCAAATTTTTGAGTTTTGTTGTCATGCATACTCTAGTGCATTATTTCAGGAGTATCTTATGGCTCTTGTCGCACTGCTTTGAAGAAAGACTTACATATGAAGCCATATAAAGTAAGCGTTGTACAAGAACTTTTGCCTCCAGATTTTCAGAAGAGAGTGAATTATTGCAACTGGTTCAACAGACATTTAAATGATGACAATATTCTTGATTTAACGTTCTTTAGTGACGAGGCATGGTTCCATTTGGATGGTTACATTAATTCTCAGAATTATCGTGTATGGGCAACAGAAAATTCACATGAACTTCACGAAAGTTGTTAAAGTTGGTGTGTGGGTTGCAATGTCACGAAGAAGAATTATTGGTCCCATCTTCTTTTACAATAATATAAATGCCCAAAATTATCAGCAGCAACTATTACGTCCTTTTATTGAACAATTGCATGATGATGAATTACAGTACGGCTACTTCCAACAGGATAGTGCAACAGCCCATACAGCAGGTGCTACGTTGGAATATTTACGTGAATTTTTTGATAATCGCATAATTACCAGACATCTTTGGCCACCAAGATCACCAGACTTAACACCATTAGACTATTTCATGTTTGGTTATTTAAGAAACAGAATATTTAGAAATCGTATACATACTGTAGAAGAACTGGAGCAAGCTTTGAATAATGAAATAAATTCAATAACACCACAAATTCTTCAAAATGTTTTTAACAATATGAAAACTAGGATTAATTTGTGCTTAGAGTTTAATGGGGAACACTTTCAACATTTTTTGTAATAATATTAATAAATGTGTTTCTGAGTAAGTGCATTTCAAGTATGTGGTTTCTTTTTAGTGTTGTTTAAATAGTATTTCTACTAAATATTTTTGCATGGGTAAATTGTGCTGCTCTTTATGTCTACAAATTAATGTGCAATATTTTCAACTTTATATTGATTTACGTATGTATTTTTTATTACTTGATTGATTTTATTATGTTGTAATTCCTTAAACAGTGTGTTTAATACATAGTTTTTTTGAGTGTATTATTTTAAGAAATAGAATTGAAAGCACGAAAGAAAGCATGTACAGAATATTTTATGAAATAAATTTGGAACTTTGATTTAATTTAAATGCAATAAGGAATCCATAAGGCGCGTTTAGACTTGAGCACGCACGCACTGATCCACCGCGAATGCTCAAGTGTAAACGGTTATGCGCGCACGCTCACTATGTGTTTTTCTATGCGCGAACAGCAGCGAGCGCGATCCGCTTGGTGTCGGTCTCGGGTACACGCTCAAAAGAATTAATTGGTTCGCGAATGCTCAATTTGTACAATACTGAATTTGCGGCGTATGTTCGAGGTAACTTGTATCTTTTTTGATAATCTTTGGTGCTCTCAAGCTGAGCAAATATTCGAAATCGGTTTTAGTCATTCTCGTAAAGTCTCTGAATTGGTCATAACGACACTCTGACACTAAATTGTTTAATAAATTATTTTGTCTGTTACAAAAAATTGGCGTTTTGCACCAACGACGTCTACGTTTTCGAATTTCTTTTTTTTATATTAAATATTAAATATTATATAAATATTATAATAAACGCGGCTGCTGCTATTTTGTCGCTCATTTTCAACGCACGTTTGCGAACAACTGGATCAGCCCATGCGTTGGAAAATGAATTTTAATTTAAACGCCTTTCGCGAGCGCGAACGAATACCGTGCGCGTATGCTCAGTGCGTGCGTGCTCAAGTCTAAACGCACCTATAGACATTTTCAATTAATAACAATATTAATTTTAATTTAATTCCACTTTATTCATTGAATTTGGTCGTTTTGACAAATCACAAGTCAAAAGATGACGTAAAAATTTTTAAGAACGCCACTGAATGTAGTTATGGTTAATGTAAATACATAGTATGCGGCAAATACCCTATTGGTATGGAACGGCACACGTCAGCCATTTTTGCTCTCCCTGTATATAACGAGCGTCTAAATAAAAACCTGGTCAAGTGGGTTGTGATCGAGAATTTATCCATTGCATTTACATAGCAAAATTGCTAAATGTAGCCTACTTGACCAGGTTTTTATTTAGACACGAGTTACTAATTGAATTGTACGTGCGTTAACAAAATGTATGCATTAACACTTTGATCGCCACGTCGCGTCAGTCAAAAATTATTGACGCGGTACTTTATAATGTAGCCACAGCTAAAATGTCCCGCTAGGGCAAAAGCGCTCCTGCGCCATTTACGGACGGAAAATAATGTCATTTATAGAGTTCTACTTGCGCTAAGTTTAAATTATCGAAACCAGTAAAGAAAAAAGCGTCAGTCAAAATTGACTGACATGGCCCCGTATTTTTATTTGCTAGTGACACTCAAATTTGTCTTGGTGTTGTGTCAGTTTATGATTAACTTTTCTGTAGAATTATGTAGGTACCATCGTAATCATAAAAAACGACTACATCGAAGTGAAACAGATACTTCCATTTTCAAAAAAATTTAGTTGTGTAACATTACTTTTCAAAACGGTACTAGCTAACAGCTAATTCAGTTGCAACTGCTCGATTGCTGATATCGTCTTGCTATCGCTTTTGAATTATTGCCTTCTGAATTGCTTTTAATTGAGGTATTTTTATTTGTTTTGTCAAAATAATATTAATATCAAAATGACAAATGTTCATTTTGAAGCACGCTTCAATCAACCAAAATTTAGAGTGTAGTCAGTTTTTCTGATTACGAGGGTAAGTACATATTTGCAGAGTGAAAAAATAAGTTAATATAAAATTATATACACGTATTTAGGATAAGAAAAGGAAACTCTCAGAGAAAGAACTTGAAAATATTATTGAAAACGAACTTAGCGATATTGAAACTGATCCTTACGAAACGGATTCTGGATCAGATTTTGAACCTGAGGATAGTAATTCTGACGGGCATTTTAGCGATGACGATGACGATGATATCACAAATTCGGACACTGAAAATTATATTACCGGTGGTGATGTTAGTGAGGGTGATGAAGTTCTTGAAAATAATTTGAATGTAAATAGCTGTAATGATGTATACTTGGGGCCCATATGAGGGTAGACATATGCAAATGTCTTTTACTGGTAGAAATGGAATTAATATCTTTATTCCAAATAATGTAAAACCTATTGATGTATTCAAACTTATTGTGAATGATGAAATCTGGAATCACATTGTCACAGAAACAAATACTTATGCAACTCAAACCTTGAGTAACCAAAGAATTAGTAAATCATCTCGTTTACGCAAGTGGTCTGACATCACTAAGGACGACATAGAAAAAATTTTTGGTTTAGTTTTATGGATGGGTCTCAACTTTAGGCCAGCAATGGTTAATTATTGGTCAAAAAAAACTGATTTACGAAAATTCTGTTGTCAAGATTATGCCCAGAAATAAATTCGAATTGATCCTTAGAATGTTGCATTTTTCCAATAACAATTTAGCTCCAAAAGCTGATAGTATTTATGAAATACGCTCTTTACTGAACCTGTTTGTAAGAAAACACGTTTGTATATTAATTAAATTTAATAACTTTAACGCTTTTAAGGAACAAAATACTTCCGCATGTAATTACGTCTAGTTTATCAATGCCGTTATTCGTCCCCGTCACCTCCTCGAGCCATGTTAATTCGATGTTATACAATACACGATAGGTAATCGGAATGGGCGGGTCCTTGGATGACTCTTATCCTTTTCTTACATGTTGCATAAAAATATACAGGAAGTTTATACTATAGGTAATTTATTTGTAATTAATTTCTACTGTACACATTTTTGAAATCATTTTATCATAGGTGAGCAAATCGTAATAGATGAAACTATGGTACCCTGGCGTGGAAGGCTTTCATTCAGGCAATATATTCCTGGAAAGAAACATAAGTATGGTGTTAAATTATTTAAAATTTTTTCTACCCAAGGATATACTTGGAAAATTGAAATATATGCAGGAGCAATAGCCGGTCGTCAACAAGGACTCGCGGAAAAAATTGTGTTAGATTGTTACAGTTCATTTTTCAATTGTGTTCTAAACACACCCTGTATATGCACATTCCGACGTTCCGGACTGTTTTTGGAACGCGTCGTTTTGCGTCTTGCGTTCGGTGTAGGAATGCACTGTAACTCGCCGGCGTAGTTTCCTCAAAATTTCGTTCTAACGTATTTCCACTAACAGAACCCTCAATTAAATAAACAAATTCATGTTTTAGAATTATCCCATCCTTGCTTAGAGTCGAAATCGCGTATATGTGCGGAGTTTTGTCAAATTTTAACGAAGTACTACTTCACGGCGCGTATTATTCGCGACCTTTGCCCTTTTCGACGATTGGTCCTCGCTGTTGCCGAGCAAATTCGCCAGTGGTAAACTTGAAGGTGTCTCTCTCGATGAAATCCTTTCCTTCTCTGTCGAACGAGAATCACTCCGCCGCGCCATAACTCATTTATCAGCCTCGTGGGTCACACGTTCTTCCGTTAAATATTTTTGTGTGTGTGCTCATTGCATCGAAGGGATGTACGTGCATGTATACGGCTAATTGCCGACTTTGATTGATCCACTTGAGAGACAGGAAAGCCGCGTGTTCCGTGATTTGTAGGACATTGGAGAAAGACAGGTCGGAGCGTTGTAATTTATTTTTGGGCGTTAATACACTTTTTTATTTTTTTGTTTACTTCTTTGAAACTGCCGCAATTAAACAGGTAACTTATTGCGTACACCCCTCCGTTAATCAACGACAAATGTTTACTCGCTTGTGAATAGAATATAAGTAGACGAATGTCGTTGTTCACGCTAAATTAAGGACAATTTCTTTGCTTGTTTGGATAATTGTAATTTAGAATAATGCGGAGTTCGGATCCGACAAAAAGTACTCGTATTTTGTAAAGCAATTATTTTTTTTTTTATGTCGTCGATTTACTATTTATTTGTTTGTGTCTCTATTGATGAATTGTCGATTAAATTCAAAGTGTTTTGGACGTAACGTGTTTTCTTAATTTTTCACTTTTTCCCCGTTCAACAAAAAAATTAAGTGGCGCCTATTTCTTTTGGATTGGCCTTCGCGGTTTGGATTTGAACCCCCCCCCCCCCCCCCGTCCCACTGAAGTTGGCTGGCAACACCGGAATATTTCGCTCCAGTGTTAAAACTTCTGCCTATCTGCACAGGTAGGTAGCAAGATTTATGTGACGGACTCTTTTATGAAGGGCGTGTGCTCTACACCGATAATTTTTACACGAGTGTCACGTTGGCACAAAACCTCTTAAAGAAAGATGTTCATCTTGTTAGCACAATGTGGCGAACAAGAAAACATTTGCCTCCGTCAGTAATACACCATAAGCTATCTGTAAATGAAGTATATGGGGAGGAAAATTCAGAAGGAATTGTAGTAATGAAATGGAAGCCAAAGAAAAACAAAGAAATTATAATGTTGTCAACACGTCATAATTTAGATGTTGCTGTGCCAAAAAACAAAGACATAGTAAAAAGTACAATAAAAAAACTAAACCGATTGTGACTTAGATTACAATACTGGAAAATGTGGCATTGACAAATCTGATCAAATGTCATCTTATGCTACTAGTGTCAGAAGAGGTATCAAATGGTATCGTAAGGTGGCCATTGAATTATTAACCGGAGTTGTGATCGTATACGCTCATATTATCTACTGTGAAGCTACAGGGAAAAGGATAAGCATAACAAATTTTAGAGAAGAGATTTGTGAGGCCTTGCTTGATAATACAACAGATAAAAGTCCTATAAAAAAAGTAAAGCAGTACATGTTTTGAAAAAAAAGATGTGGAAATGGAACGAAAGACAGAAAAAACTGCGTTGAATGCTACAATAAGTTAGTAAAAACGATGGCTAGGACGGAAGCCCGAAATAAAGTTAGACGAGTGAAGACATACTGTGATGGGTGCGTGGATAAGCCAACTTTATGTTTTGATTGCATTGTTACTTTCCATGAATAAATAATAAAAGATTTATAAAATTATAAATATTTTTCAAACGTTACTTTTATTGAAATTTTTAATTTGCGGCTGTAGCCATTTTTACTAGATGAACCGTGGGAGGCCACAATTAGAATGGTGCATTTGAAATACAAGCTTGTTTTGTCAAGAAAAACTGACAAGGCTCCAAAGTAAAGGGTCTGTCAGTCCTTTATGACTGACAAGGCCTGAAAAGACTTATGCCATGACAGTCAAAAATGACTGAGGTAGAGTCCCGATGAAGCGGAATATTAAAAACGGAAGCGTAGCGGAATTGCGGTATGTTTAATTTACTCGTCCTTTAATAAAATTGCGGAATGAATTGGCGCAATTCTAACCTAACCTCAACAGTAAATAATCTAATGACAAAAAAAGTTTTTTGCGAATATTTATCATATTATCATTACCACTCATCACCATCAGTTGATAATTTATTGCACAAAAATGGATGCAAACACTTTCTAGCATTGTGCGTGAAAATGAATAGAAAACCGCCGTGGGACAGATTACATTTGAAACAAAAAATTATGAAATTATTCGTTATATATTCTTTCCTAAGGGAAAATGAGCACCGGAAGTGTAGATTTTGGGTAAGACCAATTTTTTCGATTGAGAAGCGAAAAGAACATGGTCACAGCGATAAAAAATAAATGGAAATGAGGTTAAATGATCCTGTAAAGTATTTCAATTTTCTCCGTATGACGCCTGCATCATTTGATAAATTATTAAGTATTGTCGGTCCAAAAATAGCAAAATCCAATGTTATTAGAGACTCAATACCATGTAAAACAAGATTAGAAGTGACGCTGAGGTACCTAGCAGACGGTCTTAGCCTGACTTCCTGTTCTTATGACTTTCGAATAGGGAAGAACACAGTATCAGTAATAGTTTCAGAAACTTGCCAGGCATTGTGGGACTGCTTGAAAGAAATGGTATTTCCATCTCTCACTAATGAAAATTTTAAAAAAATTGCAAAGGACTTCCAAGACATTTGGAATTTTCAAAACTGTGTAGGAGCAATAGATGGCAAACATGTTATTATTCAGGTTACTCCAAGGTTAAAGTTACCATTCCTAATATAAACTACTGTGTTAATTTTAGGCTCCTCCACATTCAGGTTCAGAATATTATGACTATAAAAACTCCCACAGCATTAATCTGTTAGCTGTTGCTGATGCAAAATCACAATTTATAATGGCTGATATAGGTGCACAAGGAAGATTTAGTGATGGAGGGATTTTTCGCAATAGTTCGATTGGCCAAGGGTTTGAACAAAAACGTTTTCATTTGCCATCACCTGACCATATACCAGAACTTAATGCTGAATTACCTTACGTATTAATTGGTGATGAAGCTTTTGCACTGAATACTTACATGATGCGACCTTATCCAAGAAGTGGAGTATTAAATAAAAGAAAAAGAATTTTTAATTATCGTCTCAGTAGAGCAAGGAGGATGGTAGAAAGTGCATTTGGAATACTGGCCGCACGTTGGAGGATTTTTCGAAAACCTATTATTGCTTCTGTCCCAACAATTCTTAAAATTATTCAAGCAACTGTATGTTTACATAATTATATTATGAAAGAAGAAGAAACGGCAAGGCATAGGAGATATGGAACATTAACAAGAGAAGATAGACAGCTTGAAGCACTTGCATTAGCGACATCACTCGAACAGGAAGTAATACCTACACACATAATGCTGAACTTATTCGAGAAACATTTGCCGAGTATTTTGAAACAGTGAATATTTTGGAATTTCAGTACCTGAGAATATTGCAAACTGATTCTTAATCTAGTTAATAAAATAGCAGTGGTGCACGTGAAATTGGGAGTGCTGCAGATGTGCTCTATACATTGTTTGTTCTGTGAGTGTGTGTGTTAGACAAAGGTGTCATCAGCAAGTAAGTCCGCAGCACTCACAACTTCACATGCACCAGTCGCCACTGTAAATAAAATATTAATAGTATTTACATTTAATTTATTTTCATATGCAATGTAATTAAATAGAACTTAGAACATTAACAAACTACTGCAGAGAAATTTCTTCAGCCTCCTGCAACATCTGCAAAAATTTGATTTCCAGTTTTGACCGTTCCTTATAGTTCAATCTTCCAAAACCCTCTCTTATTCGAAGTAAAAATCCATCTAAGCCTTCAACTGGTTTGGGCTCATTAGACAGCACTTGAACAATTGCTTTATGCAGCTCTTTTGTTTCTTCTACTTTTTTTCCTAAGAATAAATTACTTGAGATATCGTACAATGCCACTCTTTCATTACATACTTTTAATGGTTATCTGTGGATTTTCAACTATTTCCGATGTTGATGGAGAAGGGGCTCCAGGTTCAACTACTGATACTGATGATACCATACTGAAAAATAATATATTTTAAAGCACAGAGGAAACATTAATACATGTCTGAAGTTTACTTTTTTCTTTCTAAAGTATCATTTAAGAAAGCCATATTTTCATAAAAACGAAATCCTGACTTTGAAGACTTAGATTTAGCACCTGCTCCGCTTGGTGTGTATTCTGTGATCTTCTTGCGAGCCTTTACGTAGCAGTCTCGGAGGTATTTCCATCGAGCTTTTATTTCATCCACACTCGTAGTATCTTCCATGTGGTGTTTTACTTCCATCCACAAAGCATTTTTCTTGAAATTTGTTCGTTCGCTCATTTTTATTGAAGGGTCATACAAAGGTTTTCTTTGTGAGACTAATGTAATAAGTATTTCATCTACGTCTGTTGTACCTATTTCATCAGGAGATATTACTGTTCCATCTTGAGCAACTGTAAAGCATACACGATAATTACTAAATAATTATATTACAGATCTTTAATTTAACTTGAAGGTTTCCGTGGCCGTTATCAATGTTTGAATTGGCTTCCGGTTAGAACCGTGTCACATTGACTTCCTCTACTGCTGACGTTTCGTTCTCCACTGCGGAAGAACTTCCTCAGGGCTGCTGCTGCTTCTAACTAATGAGAAGCAGCAGCAACACCACCCCCAGCAGCAGCAGCCCTGAGGATGTTCTTCTCCAATGGAGACCGCAACATCGGCAGTAGAAGTCAACGTGACACGGTTCCAACCGGAAGCCAATTCAAACATTACAGATCTTTCCTAAAATGTAGATATACTACACTTACCAATAGTTACTGTAGAATTATCGTCGGCCACTAATTGATGTTCATCACAACTAAAATTTTTGAAACAAGAATGTTCTAAAACGTTTTCGCAAGATGCAGAGATTATCCAGCTGCAGTAACCACATTTAAACGCGTCCATTTCATTTATATGTATAGGCACATAAATTCACAAAACATGTAAGTTGACAGTTGACTGCGTATTTTTTTAAGTTTCGCAAGCAGGATGATTTGAGGTTAGAAAACTCGCGGAATCCGCCAAAAAGTTAAACTTGGGCAACTTTTCTGCGTAATGACCTTGAAAAAAGCGGAATCATAACGTAACTACCTGTAACCAATAAGATCTCGAATAAACGTTCCGTTCCGCGTTAATTCCGCGTCATCGGGACTTAGCCTGACAGAGCCTGCTGTGAGAAACTACAATTTTGAGCTTGGCGATGAGAGTGTTAAACCAGTGGTCGTCGGCAACGCGTGGCCCGTAATATTAATTCTGCGGCCCCCGAAGCTTTTAAATAAAAGACACTTTCGTTTGAAATTTTTGAATTGAAGTTTTAAGAATTTTGTATGGTTTGTCGCAATCGGCACTATTCGTTTTTAACTGGCAGCCGATAAGGTACACTCTGAGTCTTAACATATAATGTTGATCAGTATAACTTTGCATTTTAATCGCTCTTTAGCTTTAGTGACAGAATTGTACTTAGTAACATCAAATATTTGAGTAAGACTTACAATGGCTTTAAAAAGAAAAATTGCAGATGAAAACAGAGTTTTTCAAGACAGCTGGTTATATGATTATTTTTTCATCGAATATAATGGTAAGTTTAAAAGCTAAAATGGGGGAGTCTATGCTTGGAATTCTAAACATTGGTATAAATTTTATAGGAATATTAATTTGCCTTGTATGCAAACAATTAATGGCGCGTGTAACAATGTGCGTCGACATTATAATACATTTCACCAGAAAAAATACGATGACCTGGCAGGTGAACCGCGTAAAAAAGAGGCGAATGCTCTTAAAGCGGAGCTAGTTAGGGAGCAGAATGTTTTTAAAAAGATTGCCGTTCAAAATTTTTCCGGTGTCAAAGCTGGATTCAAAATTGTAATAATTTAAGTAACATAAAATAAGGGACGTAGCTTAATATAACAAAACATTTATTAACAACAAATTACAACTAATACTCACATTGTAAATTGGGGCACTTACTGACAATTAGACTAGACGACACTCTGACTAGGTTTATTCTAATTATGCCCTAGCGTTCGATTTGTCGCCTTTTTATAGGGGTTTCGTTTCCGGGGTATGACGTCAATTGTTGCCTTGACATTTGTGCACACGGCTCGTCGTTAGATCCATGCAAGTAGATGAGTCATAAGATTTTGCGCACGGCACCCGAATGAATCACCGCCGTGATATGTGCGGATGTATTTCCTGTAACGCGGGTGAGTCATACGTTACATAATTGCAAATGAGTCATTTTTATGTTTATGTTATCATCTTATGTTTATGTTACGCTCGACTGATTTTCAGCTGTACATCTTTGCTGGTTTTCTTATCCTAGTTACATTTTCCCCCCTCGCAAAAAAAAATTTATTTACATTTGAAATGAGTGAGGCAATTTATCTTAAAGAAATCAATGAAGTTATTATATCGTATAGAGGTAATATAAACAAGTATCTTGTCCAAGATAAGGTTTGTTATGGAAGACGCAGCAAATGGAAACTTAAGGGAAAAAAGTATCTCGGATTAATTAAATATTGGGTTAGTCTTGCGGTTGACCTGAGGCTTGTAGCTTTGAAGACTCTTGTCGTCGCATTGTTGACCATGCGGGTTTTCGTGGTGTTCGCTACAATTATCTATTTGCAGGGGCGGGTGTCCGATCCGGTCTTGCGAAGACGGGTTGTGGAGACCGCAGCGCTGATATGTAGCGTGTTGCGGTTATCGCATCGAATCCATCCAGGAAGTGCCCTGGACAAAGGGATGAGGCGGCTTCAGCGATTTTGTGCGGTGCCACGATCGCGTCTTCCAAGGCGGCCCGTGATGGAGGCCGTGTTGTCCTTGCGGTCCAGCGGGTACACCGAATGGTATCGACGGTACTGGTGGAGCCTTTGGGCCGCAGTTACAGAGACGGCTCAACCAGCGAGGCGACGTACCCGTTTGGCTCGAGTTACAACACACCATCGTAGGAGGGCTGAAACGGGTAGACGGCCACGGCCGGAAGTTGCGATCCCGCTGTCAGGGTTGGTGGGCGAACGATTGTTAACACATCAGTCGGGAGTGGAGGTCGAACGTTCGTCGTCACTGCAAGCAGGGATTGAGGTTGAAGGCGAACGGTCGTTATCCCCTCAGCCGGGTCCTTCCGGGATCCAGGGGGTGCCAACAGGAAGTGCCAGGCGACTGGTTAGGCAACACGGGGCTTCCTGGCGCGTTACCGTAGATAACATGATGGCATCCCCCACGCAGCAGCCGTTGGAGTCCGCAGCTGAACCACTTACGGACCCAGGAGTTGAACGGCTGCCGGCACCCGCGACGAGGTGCGTTGTGGAACCGGCTCGGGAGCGGCCAAATGGGGCTTCGCTGGCCCTGTTGGGGGACTCGCCGTTCCGTTTGGAGGAGCTCGAGGAGATTGAAGATATCGAGGCGATTCTTCGGAATCTCCTCGAGTAATGTGCGAGACTAAAAATACGAGGGTGGTTCAAATATAAACCGGAATTTTTGAATAAACGTGCGAAAAATTTAGTGTCGAAAAAGTGGCTGCACTGGATGTTAGACTGGTCTGCTACGAAGCGCAGAGAACAGCCGGGACCGCGTAACCTCGCTTTTTAGGGTAGATGTAGCCATGAGTGAGAAGGATGTACCAGTGTCTGTTGCGCAACGCATCATTATTCGTTTTTTGGTCAAAGATAATGTAAAATCCGCGGAAATTTATCGAAAATTACTCGAGCAATGCGCGGCGCCCCAGTGTTACCGGTGAGAACGTCAGCGCTGTAGAAAAACTCATTTTGGAAGACCGACGCAGTGCTGTACGCGATATGGTTGAAGAATTGGGTATCAGCGTAGGTAGTATTGAACAAATAATTCATGAAAGGCTCGGTTACCGCAAAATTTCAGCCAGATGGGTGCCAAGACTTCTGAATTTTGAGCAGAAATTCAGATGCTGGGAAGTTTGCACGCGTCTCCTGCAGCGGTATGAAAAGGAAGGAGAAAATTTATTGCACCGAATATTCACCACAGATGAGACTTGGGTACACCACTATACTCCGGAGAGTAAACGCGCGTCTATGGAGTAGAGGAAGAAAGACGAAGGCGCGCCAGTTAAAGCGAAGGTTACACTGTCAGCGGGGAAGGTGTTGTGTACCGTGTTTTGGGACATGAGCGGAGTAATTGCGGTTGATTTTCTTACTGAACAACGAACTGTGAACGCGCAGTATTATAGTAACCTCCTAAAAAACACGGTGAAACCTGCCTACAGATCAAAACGACGCGATATTCCAATCCGTAGTGCGATATTGCTGCAAGACAATGCCAGACCGCATACAGCTCGGCTTACGATGGAAACATTGAACGAATTGGGTTGGGAAACACTGGAACACCTTCCTTATAGTCCTGATTTGTCGCCATGCGACCATTATTTATTTGGTCCATTGAAAGAGGCATTTGGCGGACTGCGATTCGAAACTCGGCGGTAGAATCCTTCGTGCGCGAATGGTTACGTGAGAAGCCGAGAGATTTTTACGAGAAAGGCATCCGAAAGCTTCCGGAGAGGTGGCAAAAGTGTGTAGAGTGTGACGGAGACTATCTAGAAAAAATTACAGAATTTTGTGACTCTATCTTGATAAATAAACAAGATATTCAAGATTTTCGAAATTGAGAGTTTTCAGTTTTTTGAAGATATTTCGGAAATGAATAAAGATAGGAGAGATTTCTTTGCACATTTTTATAGACCCCAAAATAACGCAACTTTTTTGTAATTTAACCGTCTTTGTATCTCTCATAATTTACGAGATCCCCATGGTGAGCCTTTAATTAGTTGTAACCCTGTATACTGCTTTACAAATTAGAAAACCGGTAATACATTTTTGCCTAAGCTATTTGTATAAATTATGATAAAGATTTAATTACGATATATTATTAAGTTACTCATGATTTTTATGTTTTAGGTGTAACTACATAATTTAGAAGAAATCAAATTGGGGGCCCCTATACGAAGATTAACATTAGCACTATTTTAACATTAAATATATAATTTGTTTTTTTATTTTTAGTTAAAGGTAGCTACCAAAAATGTGGCCACATGGTTATACAATAGGATTTATTATATTTCTGCTAATAATAGGAAATACGAGGCAAACAGATAAAATATATGAGGTACAGTCATCTGGGATTATTTACGAAGAATTAGGTAAACTATATATTACTGACTCTTTCTGGAATTTGATAACTTTCATAGACTTAAGTAAATTTGAGGATAAATTCGAGCAAATAGGAAGTCTCTTTAAAGATATAAAAGACATTTGTAATTGTCAATCACTTAAGAGTGCTGAGTTATGCGGAAATTACATTAATATTATAAACGAGACAATTAATCGGGTAAAATGGGAAAAAGATATGATTCCAAATTTATTAGGTCATTGTTTAGTGAAGCGAGGGTATTTTGACGCAATTGGAAAAATTTCAAAAACTCTCTTTGGCACCTTAACAACTGAGGATGCAGAAAGATTTGAAAATATGATAGACGAAGTAAAAGATGATCAAAATACGTTAACTAAAATATTAAAAAATCAAACAGTAGTAGTAATGTCCACATTGGATACCCTGAATAATACGCTTGGTCATACCGAACATAATGAAAAACTTATTTCCTATAGCTATAATTCGATAAAGGCTATTTTAAATAAAACCACGCAAGAAATGAATTTCTTGTACAAAGTAGATAGACATTTGAAAGATCAAGTATCAACCCTATCCATAATAATTGATCAGTATCAGTTAGAGATCATCAATTTAATAAACATTATTGTTTCGGCAAAACAGGGTATTTTCCATCCATTATTTATTTCTCCAACGACCTTGCTAGAAAAATTAAAATCCATAAAAGCATTCATTCCGGGAGGGGTAAAGTTTCCTATAGATGTTTTTAACTCGAACGAAGTAGAAGCCTTACTTCAAATTAGTAAGTTAAGCATTTTTTACAGGAATTCGAAATTATGTGGGGTAATTAGACTACCAAAAAAATAAAATAAAAATAAAAAATAAAATTACACCGTTTACATTTTATAAATTAATTTCAATCCCGATGAGACTGCATAAAAATATATTTGTGGTTATTAATCTCACGTATTCATATTTGGCAGTAATGAGTTACGGTCGAAATTTCTCCTCATTAACAAAGACGAAAAGCCAAAAGTTATTTTATTACATGAACATGTGTATGTTTCACTCAAGGAAAAATCTTTAATAACCACAAATAAAAATACAAGTGAGATACAGCTTCTATCATTTAAAAATACAATTCCGGATATTTGTGAACGACATGTTTTAACTATAAACAGTATTTATTTTATGGAATCGGAAGTTACAAATTCTTTGATATTTGTAGCTCCAAATTCAGAATCGTTAACAGTAACCTGTACTGACCAAAAAGGGAATAGTACAATTACTCATATAAATTTAAATGGAACTGGTAAACTTTATCTATCAACAAAATGTAACATTCTCAGAAAATGTGATTTTAAAAGCAACAGATATAAAAGAATTTAATTTACAGTTGCATTATTTACAATTAGATTCATTAAATATTAGAAAAAGTAAATCAGAAAATAATAACGGAACATCTCCATTAGTTACAGATTTGAAGGCTTTAGATTTAGAAAAATTAGAAGAAGTAATGAACATTAACTATTCACTATCCAACAAACGCCAAGAACTAAAATCAGTCTTGAACGATATTAATAACATTCAAATTGAACAGAAAAAAAAGTTAAAACAAGGCTACGAATCTATCACTTTATATTGTATAACAATAATTATTATTATAGTCATAGGCATATACTTTTTAAAGAAATTCAAAAGGTATTATCAAAAAACCAGAAAAAAAGAGAAAATATTCCCATGAAAGAATATGAGGAAGGGACATTCGTATTACCCAATGGAAGAAAATGTACAATTCATCTTCGAGAGGCTACTTCTCGGAAGGAATTGGATTGTCTGAACTGATCAGCAGACAGTCCGATTCTTGGCAGGACGGGTGGCTCTTAGATTATCGGCATTATCGGACACAATCAGTTTGTTAGAGAGTACCTCATTTTCATAAGTCCTTCTTAAGTAACGTAAGCTTATTCTAACTAACTATAAATAAAATAATTATAAAAGCTAAATGAGAAAGCTTATTTTCAATAGACATCATGGTAGGGCCAAACCATTATGTCGACACTAAATAATTATAAATATGTACAACAGCTATGTATGCCTCGTTTATCCAATATTTTGTTATTAGGATTAAGATAAGAAATATTTTAGGCACACCTGAAAAATTCATAATGTAAAATTCAAAAAATCTTATACTGTCTTTTCTCTTTCATGGACGTCCACACATCGATTACTGAGGAGCAAAGAGCATTAAACACTAATACTTATTACAAAGATCTGGAGTGGTGAGCGGTTTGAAGACAAAAGCAATTCCATTGGGAGGTCCTAGTTCCTACGAATGCCTGAGTTGAGTAGGGTATTAAGAAACATCAAGTCACACACAACACAATGTCGCACGAGGAGAAAAGTGAAATAGAAACATCCAGTCCTCACTTGAAAAGTGGCTGCTGAAAGGAAAGTCCAAACCTCTTGTCAAGACTGTCAACCGCAGTGCTGCCCAGATGGTCCGAGATAATCGTAATGAGAAGCTCCTTGGAAGAATTCGGTGTTAGTCCATAAAATTATAAAATGAATCTACTTTGTCAATGCTTGTAAATGTAATTCAATCGTAAGTAACACTTCGTGACAGCAAAATTTAATCGAATTTTTTCAATATGCGTGGGAGCATATTCCTCGACGGGGGGGAATTGTCACGAAGATTACTTTTTAAGGGGACACCGGTATATAATTTATTGTAATCATTGCGCGGGGCACTTTGCTGAGTTGACTAAATCGATGGGCGATCGACCGGTGTTCGATCGCGGAGTTAATGAGCGTCGTGGGGTCAACTGAGGAAGGTGTCTCTGGCCGGTTCCTGAGGTGTGCCTAATAAAGTGTTGGGAAAGAAGACGGTGTTTTCGTGAAGTCCATTCGGCTCCCCCGAGTAAGGCTAACACGGTAAGTTCACCGCTTCTTTTACTGGACCGGCTCGTCAGTCCGGACAACTAAGACGGCGCCTACTACCGCTGAGCTACCCCTCACCTTTTTTTAAAAGCATCGCCGCCACCCACAGGAGCGAGCGTTACAGTTATATTCAAAAATTTGGATTTTAATAGAAGCTAACACAAATACGTTTTTCCATGTTTCACCGAATTCTGAATAAGAAGCTGGGTAACACGTTCCATCGTGTAAAACATTACCAGTTAGTGTAAAAGATGAAAATGTAGTAGAATTGGGTAAAATATTGGCAATGAGATGTTTTCCAAAAATGTTGTAAGATTTACCTGCATAAATTTGTAAGCATTCATTAGGTGTTAAAGGCAGAATATAGCTATAAAAACCATTTGCAACTGCGGAATTGTGGGAGTGCATGCCACAGTAAAAAATATTTCGTGAAATTTCTATAAGACATGATTTGACAGTAGTTTGGAGTATGTTGTTTTGTTGTATTACTTGTTTTTCTTGTTGAGTGGCGTTGTAATCTTTTAAAGGATTAGGACAATCGGCTACGTTGCGTAGAGATATTATTGTTATATTACTAGTGGGAGTTTCACAATCATATGCAATTATCGCAATGCTAGGGTGACCCAATTGCATTAATAATCCAATTGTTATGGAGAGATACCTGAAACAGATAAAAGTTTTATGTAAATACATATGTAATCATTTATTTATTATTGATTCGGGAGGTAAACATTTTTTTTTACTTTTGTGTAGGTTGCCATGATTCGTAATATGGTCTGATTCTGCTTAGGTGAACTACATCGGTTTTTGAATTTTTGTTTGGACCTTTTTGAATAATGTAATCTACATCGGTGTGTTTTTTAACAATATGATATGGTCCAAGCCAGCGTAAAAGTAATTTTTCACTTTTACCGATTTTACGAATGAGAGTAAAAACGTTTACTTTATCGCCTGTATTAAATTCGACATGATGGTGCGAGTCGTCGTATCGTATTTTAGCTTTATTTTATGATTGTTTAATATTTTCGGTAGCAGTGTTCCGAATAGCTAAGATACGATCACGTAAATTTTTTATGTCTGTTGCTTCGACGTCTTGTGCTAAAGCAGCTTCAGACGGCAGCCTTGGCTCACGGCCATAGATAACCCTTTCGCTCATGGTATCTCCAAATGTGGATGTCAAATTGTATAATTTTTTATAGGAAATAGAAATATTTTTAGTCATTTATTCACCTTGTACTCGTTTGTGCACATATTATTTTCTTCATCTTAAGCGAGTCCTACCATCTACATGTCGAAATGTGATATTTAGATTAAGCCGAATTACAGGCTACTACGATAAATCGGTTAATTTTGAATTTGTTGTTGGATTTGAAGGTGTGTTTCTGTGAAATTTGAAACATATTTCTGTATTTCAAATACACTATTCTACACTGTGACGTGTTTTGAAAAATGATTTTTTGATTTTATAAAGTTTTGTTTTTGTGCAAAAACGCCGTACTCGTTTGAGGACAATGTGAGTTATCGGTAGTAAAAGGAAAAAAAATTACATAACCATGTTTTTCATTTTCAATGTGTACATGTCGAAAGCATTAGGTTTTCTCAAAATGAATCGCAAACGACGTTTAACAGAAGCGGAGCTTCTGACCGAAATTGATAAAGGTTTATCGGACATAGAAGGCCTTTCAGATGATGGCGAAGATGTGGATGATGGTTGGGAAACCAATTCAGATGAGGCAGAACACTCAGAGAGCGAAGAGGTTGAAGATGCTGAGACAGACAACGTACAGGAACCACAACCTGGGCCCAGCGTAAGTAGGGATAATCCAAAATTGTACAGTAAAAAAAATGTTGAAGAATGTCTGTTGCGTAATGAGCTGACGCCAAAAAATGATATAAAGTGGCGACAAAATTTTACTTAGTAACATCTAATTTTACTTGGCACCAAGAAAACATTTCAAATGATATCCGCCTTGATAGCCCAATTTCAATTTTTGCAAAATATTTTACCGAGAATTTATACGAACGAATGGTGGAGTGTATTAATTTGTATGCAGTACAAAATTTCGTAAAATTTGAACCAACAAATGTCGAAGAAATGAAAACTTTTGTGGGCATACATATACTTATGGGTAATTTACATTATCCGTGAATACAATTTTATTGGGATGCCAAATTCCTCAAATTGCCGACAGTATGCCTATCAATAGATTTTACAAATTACGCCAAAATTTACATTTTGTCAATGTGCAGGAAGCAGCTAACCCTAATGATAGGTTCTGGAAAATAAGACCACTGTATGATACAATCAGAGAACGGCTACTGCTACTACCTTTACAAACTGATTTATGCGTCGACGAACAAATGGTTCCTTTCAAGGGCAACCTAAATGTAAAGCAATATGTGAAAAATAAGACAAAACCCTGGGGCATAAAAATTTTTGAATCAAGCGGTCTAATGTATGATTTTATAATTTACCAGGGCTCTATAACTGAACTTGTTACAAAACTACCCGTAGCCCAACAACCGTAAGGAGCTACGCCAGTTTCTCGGGCTCGTCGGATGGCTGAGAGACTATATTCCGCAGGGTGTGCCGAAATCGTCGCCCCGTTTACGGACTTACTCAGCAACAAAAGACGATGGAGTTTCAAAACTCAAGAACAGCAAGCTTTCGAGAAACTTAAGACGGCCCTGCAGGCACCCATGAGCCTCCACCGACCGGACCCGGAACTTCCATACGTGTTACAAACCGACACCAGCGCAAAGGGACTCGTCGCCGTGTTATACCAACTAACGGAAAGGGGACGCCGGATCATCTCGTACGCCAGCAGCAAACTGAACGTCGCCGAGCAACGCTACCATTGCAACGAGCAGGAATCTCTAGCCGCCGTATGGGCGATGAAACGCTACCTCCCGTACCTCGAAGACCGGAAGTTCACTCTTCGGACCGACAGTCTCGCCCTCCTCTGGCTCGACCGAAGTAAAGATTCCAGGTCGAAGTTGACGCGTTGGTCCCTGCTCCTCCAAGAGTACCATTTCGACGTCGAACACTGTCCCGGACGAGAGAATGAACTCGCCGACGCCCTGTCCCGCAATCCGGAACCAACGCCTGCTCCTGCTCACGTCACGGAAACCGAAAAACTGATCCCACCAACGGTACAAGTCCTGGACGTCGCCGACCTATCCAGGGAAGTAGAGAATGCCCAACAGACGGACGACACATGCCGCCGACTTCTGGAACGCTTCCAAAGGATCAGCGCCACCGGAACCACCGAGCCTGGGGACCGAGGATTCCAGCAGCTCTACACTGTCGAAAATGGTTACCTTAGACGCCGGGAGGATGGTCACAGCCAGCTCGTCGCTCCAGCAACGATAACCGAGCAGGTGATGAATGCATTCCACGACCCCTCTGCCGGACATCCGGGCGCCGAGGAAACCGAACGATCAATCCGGAAGCGTTACTTCTGGATCACCATGAAGAAGGATGTCCAGGAACACGTACGAAATTGCCTGACATGCCACTGCACAAAAAGGGGCGCACCGCAGGCCAAAGCATCGCTCCGACCGCATCAAACGTCTCAGCCCTGGGAAACCGTGGCTGTGGACCTCATGGGGCCCTACATCCAAAGCAACCGAGGAAACCGGTTCATACTAACCGTCACGGACCTCTGCTCGAAATGGACGGAAGCATTCCCACTGCAGGAGAGTCGGACGACAACGATAGCCCGAAAACTCGAAGAGGAGGTGTTCGCACGGTATGGTTACCCAAAATCCATCCTTACGGACAACGGCACCCAATTCCTTTCCGTTGCATGGGACGGTGCCATTAACCGATGGGGCTGCTATCACTAGACGACCCCCATCTACCATCCTCGCGCCAATCCTGACGAACGGCGGAATCAGGACATAAAAAAAGGATTACGCATCCATCTGCGAGGAAAGG
The DNA here is from genome assembly GCA_958336345.1 of Dorcus parallelipipedus. Classification (NCBI taxonomy): domain Eukaryota; kingdom Metazoa; phylum Arthropoda; class Insecta; order Coleoptera; family Lucanidae; genus Dorcus; species Dorcus parallelipipedus. The sequence continues at coordinate 9,609,207 of OY284483.1, read as the reverse complement.
ACAACCGAAGCTGGGACATCGCCATACCCACCATCATGTTTAACCTGCGCAACCGGAAGAACGCTGCCACCGGAACCACTCCCAGCCAGGCCCTACTAGGTTTCGAGCTGCCTCGACCGGGAGACTCGCAAGCCAACAACGGACTGCAAGAAGACGGAAGGGTCGCACAGGAGGAACGCATTCGGAGGATCCACCGGAATCAACACCGCTACCGAGCCCGGTACACGATCGGACGGCCAGTTCCGGCCCGCTTCCAACCCGGAGATTGGGTCCTTACGCGCACCCGGAATGTCGCCATAGGAGAGATACCGGATCCTTGAACCGGACCGTACCAAGTCATCGAAGCAGCCGGACCAGTCACCTTCTGGATTCAGCGGGGAGATGACCAGATCAAAATCCACGTCGATGACCTTAGGCGAGCGCCGAGACCAGCCGCCAACGACCGCCAAAACTAGGGGCGCCGCAACCCGCAGCTGCGACCTTTCAAATGGGGGGCGGATTGTTACCAACGCCGTTCCGCGGACTTTTAGTTATTATAAATTTTTAGTTATTTTATTATTGTATCAATCGTAGGTTAATTATTTCTCATGCGGAAACGGCTAGGCACATAATTAATAACACTTTTTCAACTTTATCGCTCGCAGCATCACATTGCGATGTACATTGTAATCGTAGACAAATAATAGTTTCCAAACGTCAGCCAATCACAGCCCGCGCTTAATCAAGTTCGAATAACTTATAATTGTACCGTAAAATCGACTTGAAACTTTGTAAAAATATTCAGAGCAGTATCCCAGACAATCCTACCAAATTTAATCCCGATCCTACCGCTATAAAAATTGTTACGCGACCGGAAGCACTCCCGCGCTTCCGTTGCAATTTCAGGCGTTTCCGCCCGTCGGATTTCGCCGTGCGCGACCTCAAATTAAAGCTCGCGAAAAGCGCTATCCAATAACATAAAGAAAACCCTGGGTCAGCGAGAAAATAAAAAAATTTTCTTTGTTTAAACTTTTCAACCCCAAGTGACTTAGGGGATTATGATGTAAGCGGACACCCGACCGAGCCGGTTCCAGGAAACACCCTCGGTCGACCGAATAAAAGGGCCCGCGTCCGTTCACTCGCTCTCAGATCCTCCGGGATCATTGACGGGACGGAGTAGGCAGATCGAGTCCGTCCCCAACGCTCCTTATCTTCCTACCTTAATTCCTGACAATTAACACGGATCGAATTCTGCCCGACGGCGGAATCGATCATGGATAAATTGTGTTTTCGTTAACTGTATATTCATTCAATATATGTGTTTTTTTATCTGCTAACTTAGTGTTCACCGTTATTGTCCCTCACCCCGAGAAGCGCGGAGCTAGCCGGACACCCCAGGATCCGCTTCCGGGTTTCGAGGAGCGCCGTTCGGACGATACGGAACCGCCGAAGAACCAACGCCACCGCTCGGGCAATCGGTCCGTCATCTCACCGGCCTTCCGCCAATCGTCCAGGACACGGTGGTAACAATTCTTACCAAATGAACTAGCATTACTTAATAAAGGACCAAAATACGTACCACATATCAAATACGATAAATATAAGCAATGGACATTTAAGTAGCGACATCTTTCGATCGCTTGTTGACCTGATATTCCAGTAGGATTGACAAATTGAAGCCAGTCCGCCACATAATAAGTCATCCCAATGCAAGGCGACCATGTGCTGTCAAAGCATATGAGAAATTTGAAAATTTTTGTGCAAATCGGTTTTAATTGCAGCGGATTCCCCGAGCAGGCTCTGTACAGCTGTTTCAGGCCTAGTTGGGCCTTCGTCAGCAGAACCGTAGCCCGAGAACTCCACTGCAAACCAAACCGATATGTCCTAGGGTTTGACAGCACATGGCCGCCTTGCATTGGGATGACTTATTATGTGGCGGACTAGCTTCAATCCTACTGCAATATCAGGTCAACAAGCGATCGAAAGATGTCGCTACTTAAATGTCCATTACTTTCGCATTGGCGAATAACCCTAGGACATATCGGTTTGGTTTGCAGTGGAGTTTGTTACGTTCGCACGGACTTGATGTAGGATCATTAGTAACGTATCGGCTTCCTTGATAAAATAATAAGAGGATTCATTTTTTCAAACAGAAAAATTTAGACACACCCTTAAACCTGTCAGAAATTAAAAAGGTTTATAGAGAATTTTGGAAAAACACTCTACCTTCGATTTTAAGAGGCCTCAGGTGTTAATCGAGGTAAATGTTTAAGTTTCCCACTTTTCATTCTCTAAGTTTTCTTCCGGGATCCTCCCGGTTTGGTCATTTTAGGCCTTTTCTTTTATCTGCTAGTCTAAAATAGAAAAGAGATGAATTAGATAATTTAGATAACGCAAATTGGAATTCAAATCCACGCATTGTACGATGGAGCGAGAGAGTTTTTCATCTTCTGTACTTCGGGATTCCTTTTTGACAACCTAAATCGTCGAAGGAGCAGATCTTGAGCGAAGTCGGATCAGACTATAACCGCTGTGTTGAAAGAAACAGGTTTTTTCTAAAACTTTTATTAATAATTTAATAGAAAAAGTTACTTTCGTATAAGAGTGTTCACACCCTCCGCTGTTTGTCTGTCTGTTTGTTTGTACTTTGTTTAAACGCAAAATCAAAGTATTATTGTTGAACTATTAGAATTTAGTTGTTAAACTTACTTTAGATTTTTAAATTAATATTAGTATTAGTTATTGATGAAAACGATAGTCATAACTAAGGCTTACGTAAACCTTTAAAAAATATATATATTACATATCAATTTATATCATCCCAAAATAAATTATTATAATTTGATATAAATTTATCATTAGTAGATAGTTTTTTTAGTGTGGGAAGGCTCGACTGGGTACGACCTTCTACTAGAATCAAAATGATACCCAGTGGCGACCATTTATAAAATTTAGAGGACCCACGCCGCCACTTCAAAAAAAAAAAAAAAACTTAAATAAAATAAAGCTGACCGGTGTTCGTGTACTAATCTTCCTTGTATTTCTTTTATATCTATCTACCTAACAAAAGGAGAACACGACAAGTTCTCGGGCTACGGTTTTGCTGACGAAGGTCCAACTAGGCCTGAAACAGCTGTACAGAGCCTGCTCGGGGAATCCGCTGCAATCAAAACCGATTTGCACAAAATTGCAAAAAATCTTTTAAAGATAAATATAAGGAACATCTAGCTATTGAAACTGTAACCATCCGATAACACACAAATTAGCCGCCTTCAATTCGTTGCTACATAGACTAGTAAAGATACCCATGTCAAACATAAACTACCACAAAGAAATTTCCACAATAAAACAAATAGCCGTAAACAATAAATACCCACCAGAACTAGTAGATAAATTACTAAATTAGATTACAAGTAAAGAAGCAATAAAAACAATATACCCAACAGTCAACACCAAACAAGATCAACAATTCAGTTCAATCACGTATTTCGGTCCAGTCAGTGAAAAAATTAAAAGAACTCTGGTCAGCTGTAATAGTAACTTAACTGTAAGTTACAAATCAGTTCCAAATATATCAAAATTAGTCTTCAACGCAAAAGATAAAGTTAATCCGCTAAAAAACTCAGGCGTATACAGAATTCATTGTAAAAATTGTAAAGGCGTATATATCGGTCAAACCGGACGAAGTATTGAAACGCGTATAAACGAACACATTAAATCATTCCTAAATAATAAAACAGATTCCACCTTTGCAAAGCATCTTCTTGACAATAATCACACCTACTCAGATAAAATTGATGTATTACATAAATGTAACAAAGGATATAAACTTAATCTACTAGAATCTTTAGAAATTCAAAAAGCAAATCAAAACCCCGAATTCTCCGTACTGAACGAACAACTTGACCTGATATATCCGCCTCTCCTCGCCATCTGTGCTACTTAGAATAAGCCGCTATTTATGACATACCCTTAATATTTAAGCAAAAGTAAACGTATATTATAGTAGTTTGAAAATGACAATGTTATGTCGAAACGAGTCACGACTTAATAAAATTAGTGGAATAACAAAGTATAAGTGTTTTAATTAAATAATTTCCATCATGTTACACTTCCACAAAGTAACGGCCGCCAATATTAATTTCCTGAAATTACAACTAATACATTGTATTTTGGGGCACTTACTGACAATTAGACTAGACGACACTCTGACTAGGTTTATTCTAATTATGCCCTAGCGTTCGGTTTGTCGCCTTTTTATAGGGGTTTCGTTTCCGGGGTATGACGTCAATTGTTGCCTTGACATTTGTGCACACGGTTCGTCGTTAGATCCATGCACGTAGATGAGCCATAAGATTTTGCGCACGGCACGCGAATGAATCATCGCTGTGATATGTGCGGATGTATTTCCTGCAACGCGGGTGAGTCGTTACATAATTGCAAATGAGTCATTCTTATGTTTATGTTATCATCTTATGTTTATGTTACGCTCGTCTAATTTTCAGCTGTACATCTTTGCTGGTTTTCTTATCCTAGTTACAATACTTTCTCGCTATGGACGAAAATACAGACATTACTGATTATGCGCAATTTTTAATTTTTATTAGGGGAATTGACGAGTAGCTCAATCTCACAGAAAAGTTAGCTCCAGTTTGCAGTCTAACAGGACGCACAACTAGCGAAATTTTATTTTCAAACGTCGCGGAAACTTTATCTTCAATTGGGTTACGTTGGCGAGAATTGAAAAGGATAACAACTGATGGAGGACCAAATACGCGCGGTCATAGAATGGGTTTAGTAGCACTAATTCGCGATAAAGTAATTGCAGTACCATCTGAATCGCCTATAATACTTCTCTGCATAATTAACCAAGAAGCCCTGTGCGGAAAATTTTTGAAGAGGTCATCTATTATGAAAGATGTTGTAACAGCGGTGAATTTTATTCGTAAAAATGCACCTTCTCATCGTCAGTTCAAAGAATTTTTGAATGAAATTCAAGCAGAATACGATGATGTACTGTTTCACTCGGAAGTTCGTTGGCTTAGCAGTACTATGCAGAGATAGGAAATCGATATTTTTATGACCGAAAAGAATCAGCAACTACAGCAGCTCTCTGATCGTAAATTGTTACTAGAATTTGCGTTTTTAACAGTTATAACTTCCATGCTAAATACACTGAACCTTACTTTACAAGGACACCAAAAACTAGTCACAGATTGCTGCACAGCAGTAAAAACATTTCGAGGCAAATTAAAATTGTTGAAACATCATATTCAAAATAAAAACTTCTTTCATTTAGAGTGTGTCCGAGAAATACTGACAGAATACAACGAGTCAGACATCTTTTGGCCAAAAAACGCAGGTTTGTATATGCTGAGGAGTGGTCGGTTTAGATAAACGAAAGCATCGCACTAGACGACCTCCTAGTGTGTGGCTGAAAAGTTTTTTGAACATTTTGGGCAAGTTTTGGTGGTTTCATTGGGCTTGCCACAGCGAAAACAATGCTTTTGTACCGGGATTGTACAATCACGAGAATAGTGTCCTTCCTTTCTACAATTCCAGCACCTTTTGTTTCGATTCGCTGGTTGCTTAGGACTTGGGGCAAACGTATTGCCCTCGGCCAGATTGGAATAGCTAGTGCCGATGTAAGCTAGGTCAGGCTCTAAAGAATGTACACGACGTGGAGGTGGTACATACAATTCGACTGCGGATTTACTAGCTTCTAATTGTCTACCTAACTTTAATAATTGCTCAATCGAAACAATTTTTACCAATCCTAGCTGGTTTTGATAAAAAGGGGCGAGATTCTTTACAAGGATTTTAATCTGGACAGACTCCGGTACGTCAGCGTTCAATCGATTAAAAAGGTTCGTCATAACCGAAACATAAATACCGATAGATTCGTCCGGACCCTGGGTGTGACGTTTTATTTCGTCAAAAAGTTTTTCTGGAGCCTGGAATTCCTCCCGTAAAAGATGAACCAAATCGTTCCATGTTCGACAGCGACGTCTATTAGCACGGAACCATATGAGAGCTTTGCCGCGAAACAGATCAGATGCAGACATCAGCAAAGTTGCTTCGGAGACGTTACGAGAAATGCAAAGTTCATCTACTCTTTCTAAAAAGGCATTAAGCGACATGATTTTATTATCGCCAGAATAAAACAAATTCCATTTCGAAACCGGAACTGGCCTTACGTCAAACTGTCTTACAGGGGTATTCTCGAAAGTTGACAACCGTTTAGGGATCCTATCATTCCGATTAGTTTGAAGAAATAAAGTGCTCAGGGCCGGAGCCGCAACTACTGATTGAACAGATTCGGCATCGTCATCATCCGTCACGTCATTGTCATTATTCGTCTGGTCCTCGTCTCGCAAGTTCAATAACGAAACGTCATTAACGATTGCGTTTGCATTCGACGGAGGCGAATCAACAATTTCGGCCGTATTAATTCTAGGCGCATTAGCTTTTGTTTTAAATTGCACACTCAATTTATTAAGTTCGGTTTGAATTTGATTGCGTGTCTCGATTTCGGATTCCGAGACAGCTAGACATCTCTCGGCACGAGCCAAGGCATGAGCGAGCTTTGAAGAAGCCTTTTCATAAAAATATTTAGTCGAGGTCTGCGACAAGGTTACGACCAACGCACGAATTTCAATGATCTTGGTTTGTAAAGCTATGAGGTCATCGACAACTGGCACTCGATAAGGTACAGGCGTGAGGCGAGCCTCTTTTCCTGCATGCAAAAGGTCTTTTAACAGTTCGGCCTTCTGAGCCGCAGTACCATCGTCACAAATTCCACGAACAAGTAATTCATATGACAGTTCGTCGCCACTTAATCTATCAGACCGCAATCTTAAAATCATATTATTTTATTTCTACCTTCACCAGCTCAAGTGAGTTTTCAAACAAAAAGGCCACACGTCGGGGCGTCAAATCTTGTCACCCAAGTTCAAATTAAATCTACTTGTCTCTACTTACCACGGTTCCAGGTGACAAGTCTGCCGATTCTTAGATCAGCTGTACCCCAGCTAGCAACAGTGGAAAAGGGGCAGGTTATCTCAACGATGATAACATGTAGAATGTATTAATTTTGTTGTGATCCCTGCAATAATAACTGCAGAAGAAAATAAAAAAGAAAATAACGTTTTCGGTTTTTGAAAATATTTCAAAAACTACTAATCGTAGAAAACTTTTCCAAATGAATTTTTATTCAGCAACAAAACACCGTAATTTTGCCCTTACTTAACCGACGTCGTATCTCTTACCGTTTTCGAGATCCCAATGGTGAGCTTCGAATTTGTAAGAGCCTGTATAAAACTGCTTTAGAATTTTAATAGGAATTCAAAAATGCAATAAAAAGTGGGATGTTTCATTTACAGTAAAAAGTTGACAGCATCCTTTTGGAAGTTAAAAATATTTTATTTAAATAGGTCGTTATCTATAACTTCAAGAATTGAATTAGCAATTCAAATGCGAAGCCCCTAATCTTTTAATGAACGGGTTGCCCGAATCACCCTGTATGTTTTAGGGAAGATATCGGGTACCCGAATACTACCCTTATAATTGTTACCCAGGTATCATTTTTTTATCCAGGTACCCGTTATTACCCGGGTACATCAGGTACCCGAATACTACCCGTAAAATTATTACTCGGGTATCATTTCTTTATCCGGGTACACGTTATTACCCGGGTATATCGGATACCCGAATACTATTCGTACGCTTATTACCCGAGTATAATGTCTTTATCCCGGTACTCGTTATTACCCGTTTAATTTGATTTTTAGAAGTAATTTCAAAACTTGAGACGGAATTTGATGAGAGATTTTAAACTTATATCCCAAAAACTTCAAATATTTGCAGATCCATTTAATGCGGAAGTGAAAAATGCACGAGAGGAGCTACAGATGGAACTTATAGAATTACAAGCCAACGAAAGACTGAAATCCGCCTTTACGTCATGCAGCGATCTTCAAAAGTTTTATTCTGAGATTTCTGAAAACACTTTTCCTCGTCTTCCCAAATTCGCAGGACAAATGCTAACTATAAATTTGTTATATTTGTTAACTTATATACAAGTACAAACATACATTTGAGAACAAGCCTTTTCAAAAATGACTCTCAAAAAAACGTCACTGCAAATCGATTAAGCAACGAACACCTCCGCGACCGGCTACGAATAGTCACCACCAACATACAAGTGAATTTTGGTGATCTCTCAAAAAATGTACTACCACAAAGATCTCATTGAATAGTCATGATCTTTTGTATTTTTGTAAAAATGTATTAATATAATAAAAAAGTGTCTAACTGCGTCACATATTTCATTAAAAAAATTCAGGTTCGAATTATAAGAGTGCCGCCCGCAAAAGTCTGCCATAATTATGGTGCGGCCCTTATTATGTAAATGGTTGCCAACCACTGCATTAAACGTAACAAATATTTCAAAATGTAACCTTCCAAGGATTTAAATGAACCGCCCATTTTAGTTGCGAATCAATTATTATTATCGCCGCCCTTCATCTACTGGGTGTTGAAAAATTCGATTGCCAAATTTCTAGGGTAAGTAAATGAGACTAAAATAAGCCTTTTTTGTTATATAACCTAGGGTCGGAAATTAATGATTACTTAATGAGACTGTGAAATAGTAGAAACATGAAGAAATTATTAATATAAAATTGAAGGTATTTCAGAAAACGATTACAACCTTCGCTCAAGATGGTTGCCCCCAACTGCACACATATCTGACAACAATGTATTAAAATTTATCTTGTTTGATAAAAAAGTATCATAAAGTAATTATTAATTTCCGAGCCTGGGTTATATAACAAAAACGGCTTATTTTAGTCTTATTTACTTACCCTAGAAATTTGGCAATCGAATTTTTCAACACCCTGTATAGTATACATCGGTTAGTTAGATGGTGTGCAAACTTTCGGCCGATTTTTTTCTGAAGTGTCCTTTCTATTTTCTTTTTCACGAGGAAGGCTGCTCCCGCGAAACAAACTGCAGCATCTACGAATATTGAAGCGAGGTATTTCGAGCTAACGCAATACATCGATAACGAATTGGATCCTAACAATAGACTGAGAAAAAGCAACTTAGAACAGCTCTACGTGCTCGTAACAAAATGGGCACTTGCACAAGCTGAATTAGTCGGGGAAATCAAAAAACTCCGGGGTGATGTGGAAACTCGAGAAAACCGGAAAACTGCGGAACCTGAAAAATCAATGCCAACTTATGCGACGATTGCGGCGCAACAAAACTTGGATAAACGAGCACAAACTATTCAACAAGTCAACAGAGCACAGAAAACGACGATTTTGTAACATCAAAAACTGGCGAGGACATAAGAAAAGTAAAGCAGGACTTTATAAGGGCAATAGATCCGGCAAAGGAAAAAATTAAAATAAAAGCGATAAGAACAACTAAAAATGCATTGATAATTGAGACGGAAAATGAGAAAGAAGCAGAAAAAATCACGAACAACAGGAAGCTGAAGGAAACGATGAAATATGAGCCGCCAAGAAAAAAGAAACCTTTGATGATTATGTACAACGTGCCGGTTGACCTGACGGAGAAAAAAATATGCAAATTGGAGTATCAGAAAAACTTTTCAGAGCACATGACCGAAGATGAATTTGAAAACAACTTTGTCATGAAATTTAAAACGGAACCGAGAAACAAGCCAACGGTGCATCCATGTGCGAGGTTAGTGCCCGCTTGAGAAACATAGTTTTGAGACAGAAGCGGTTGTAACTGGCCTTCTCGGCCATTGACGTTAAGAACTACATTGTTGTGCCTAAATGCATGAAGTGCCAAGATTTGGGGCATGTGACCAAATATTGCAAAAGTAAGGATGAGATCTGCGGACATTGTGGTAGGGCACAGAAGAGCGGATTGCCCAGACAAAAATAAGGTGGCTAAGTGTATCCCATGTGCAAACAGGGACAAAAAGTATAAAGGTAAGGACTGTCAGACCCACCAAATGTTGGAAAGACTGATATCTCGCACGCCTGGTTGTGTGGCGGAACTCGCTTAGAGGGCCAAGCACTTCCAGCCGGTTGCAAGCCCGGGTAAAGTAGGAGCAGTAGGTAGGAAGACCTGACCCATCGCCTAAGGGGTGAGACACACAATGACACCCAGTGTGCAATTCTGCGACTTGCGCAAAGACTTGCGTGCGTGGCGAAGAGTCACACCCTCGTGAGGTGCGGGGTTCCCCTCATGAGGTGGCAGAGAACATGCCGGATCTAGAGGAGTCAACCTCGATAAATAATCCCCAAGCTAAGGTGGAAGCCATCGTGCCCAGGCCTGGATGGTACTGGGTGAGTGTGCCTCAAACGATGCCTGTGGGATACCTGGCGACCTCTCACAGTATCTAGTCTTCTGGCCGAGAAAGGGTGCTCACCGGTCAGCGACCTTTAATTGCATCCTACTCGTGGGATTCTTATAGATACTCTTAAAAATAAAAACAAAACTTCGGAGGATAGGGCCGAGCGTCGCCAGACGCAAAGCCGTTGTAGTAGTTCTTGCTCTAACAAGAGTAAGGAAGGGCAGAAGGCTGCTTCGCCGGGTAAAAGCGGCAGCAGCAAGAAGCCAGGTGACCAAAATGGAAGCTCTTCTAGGAGCAGTGTGAAACCTAAATCCAGCGTCCCTATGACAGCGGAGACGCCCAAAAAGGCAAAATCCAGTGCGGCAACGTTCCCAGATAACGCCGAAACAAAGGAGGTCAAGCGGAAACGCCTGGCCCCCCAGTCGAGCGACAGTGAGGCTGAGAGGGAGGTGGCAACACCTACCCCTCGTGTTGATGCCCTCATTCAACTGAGGGGTCTGAGAAACGCGATCCAAGGGGAAATTTTCCCCGAAGGGGCGAAAGTTTCGAAGAGGATTACCAACTTCATTGTTGGTAAGCTTCAAGAGATGGAGGACCTTATGGTCGATGTTGCCTTGGAGAACGAGGTTCTGAAAGGCAAGCTGCAGGAGCGCAGCGTGGAGCCCCGTGCGCCACCGGCTACGCCGATGTCGTATGCCCAGGCAACGGCGGTCCCGGCCATACCTAGGGTACCGCAAAAAGTTTCTAACGGTGTCTTCGTCAAGACCACAAAAGATGCAAGCAGTGAGGATGTCAAGACGAAAGTCTTAAAGCAGGTCATCTCTGGGCTGGAGACCGTCAAGGTCCGAAGCATCAGAAAGATGAGAGAAAATGCTTTTTGGATCAGGAAGCGTCAGACCTTAAAGAGGACGAGCTGGTGTCCGAAATGTTCCAGCGGAACTGCGATGACATCGGTCTGACCAATGAGCAATTCAAAGCGTGCGTGGTAAGAAGCAGAGACAGAACGTCATAGTGGAGGTGAGCGGACTCGTCCGCAGAGCCGTCCGCAGAGCTCTCCATAGGCGTAATAGAATATTTGTGGGTGGCAACGCCTTCAGATATAAGGACTACGACGATGTGCTCAGGTGCTTCAAGTGCCTGAGTTACGGTCACACGTCCAAAGCGTGTAAGAAGGAATCAGTCTGTAGGCATTGTGGCGAAAACCAAATGCTGAAAGTCTGTAAGAATACGGCAAAGCAGCCAGTCTGCTGCGCCTGTAAAGAACGTAAGAAAGATAGCGCTCACTCGACCACGGTTGCGAAGTGTCCGGAATATCTAAGAGCGGTGCAGCAATACCGATCAAGAGTCGAGTATGACCAGTGCAACCAGCTACGTTTCCTGCAGATTAACGGTCAGAGAGCGAGACTCGTCATGGCTCAGCTCCGTAAAATCATGAACGACGAAGGCATAGACGTACTCTTGCTGCAAGAACCTTATTGCTATAAGGGGAAGGTAGCTAGCTTCGGCGATTGCCGTGTCCTGTCATGCAACACGGACACGTGCAAAGCGGGAGTTGTAGTAAGGAACCGTGACCTCACGGTAACTAGCCTGACACAGTTCAGCACTCCGCATGACATCTGCTGTGCGGTAGAGCACGAAGGTGGTATTCTATACCTCGTGTCGCTTTACTGCCCGCCGGCGGAACTGATCCCACCGCATGTGACTTATCTTGAACGCATCCTGGATCGCCTGGCTGGACAAAGAGCCATCATCAGCATGGATGCTAATACCAAGTCTCCACTATGGTGCAGCGTCACGTCCGACGATAGGGGGGTACTCCTGGACGACTTTATCCGACAGGTGAGCATGGTCGTTGCGAACGCACCGGGACACCACGTTTAGCTAGACCAACGGAGAATCGACGTAACGCTCGCGTCGGGAGCGGCTGGCAACTGCGTGATGAACTGGAAAATGCAGGAGGCCTGGACGACGAGTGATCATCGGGCGATTACGTTCGAGTTCACCGTCGGCAGGTGTAGAGAGAATCGAGCAGAAACGCTCAGAAGATTCGCAGTCCACAGAGCGCGCTGGGATGCCTTCGACGACGCCTTGCGTCTGAGACTGAACGGTCGCTCGAAACGCGCAATCCACACGAGACCCATTGACGAAGCTGCTGAGGTCTTCAATACTGTTCTGACTTAGTCTGGTACTGTGGCTATACCGAAACGCAGAGCGTTCACGGGACATGTTCCCTGGTAGAACGGAGAATTAACAGATCTCAGAGTCGTAGTCTTGGCCGTGAGGATACGCTTCCAGAGAGCCCGCAGGGCAGGCCGAAACCAAGACGCAGAGTACCTGAGAAGAGAACTCAGAGATGCGGTTAACTGCTATAAGTCTTGTATTCACAGGAGCAAACTGGAATCCTGGCGTAAATACGTCCAGGAGGAAGGGAACCGAGACGCTTGGAAGACAGTGTATAAAATCACAAATTCTAAGGTCAAGGTGAGCAACATAGTGACCTCTGTACTCGCAGATCAACGCGGAGAAACGGTTGCATGCCTGGATACCATGACGTGTATCCTGGACAAGGTCATACCCGTCGAAAATTCGATGTACGGAGATGAAGAGCAGATGGTCATTAGAGCAAAGTATGAGGGCAATAACGGAGAACCCTAGTTTACTCGGTTCGAAGTTAGCGCGGCTGTTTAGTCTATCAAGACTAACAGGGTGCCGGGACGCGATCTGATCGAACCAGAAATGGTCAAAAGGCTCTGGCTGGTTGAACCCGGTCTGGTTACCAGGTTCATGAACAGATGCCTGACGGAAATGGTCCTCCCGAAGACCTGGAAAAAGGGCGAGATCAGAGTCCTGTCCAAGTCGGACGACCGTCTCGCGAATGATATTGAGAATTATAGGCCTATTAAGCTTTTACCTGTAATGGGGAAACTACTCGAACCACTGATGCTTAAGAGGCTGACGGACAAGTACGAGGAAGTCGGGTACTGCTCGCGGAACCAATGCGGCTTCACCAGAGGCAGGTCGACCGTCGACGCGATCGTCAGATTGCAACGCGAAGTCGACCAATCGAACGAAAAGTACGTCCTAGCTTTGTTCATCGACATTGCTGGTGCTTTCGACAACCTGTGGTGGCCCAGCATCTTCAGACGATTACACTTAGGGGTATCAAGCGAAGTGTACGGTCTGTTCAGATCGTACTTTCGTGACCGATGCGTCATTGCAAAGGACAATTTCCAAACGATCACCCGTGCAGTAACCAAAGGATGTCCTCAGGGTTCGGTCCTCGGACCGGTGCTCTGGAACCTCGTGTTCGAAGAACTTGTTGGGAGAGAAACGGAAGGCACAGTAAACATTGCATACGCGGATGACCTCGTTGTCCTCGTAAAGGGGCAATCGAGGGCGCAATTGCGAAAGCAAACGCGAGAGAGTTTTCGGCCGTAGGGCTGTCCTCGGCTGGACCGAGACAAACCAGATGGCCGTGTCCGCTAATAAAACGCAAATGATGATGCTGAAAGGCGCGCTAAGCCAGTTTCGATAACGGTTCGAATCAACGACACTGCGGTGTCGTATGCCAAACAGGTGAAATATCTTGGAATAGTCCTGGATGAGAGAAGTTCTTTCATACCCCACGCAGAGTATGTCAGAGGCAAGACCAAGCGTCTCGCAGACAGCGTGGTCAGGGTGACGAGGAAGGAGTGGGATTTGAAGCCTAGGGCCTTGAATCTCCTCTACGGAGGGGTATTCTTGGCAATGTTTGACCTACGGTGCTCCCGTGTGGGGCCACCGCGCTCATACACCGGCAATTCGGAAAAGGCTTTGAGCGGCCCAGAGATTCGTTCTCTTGGGCATGACCAGAGCCTGCCGCACGATCTCCAACGAAGCCCTCCAGATCATCGCTGGCAGGATGCCTCTGGACTTAGTCGTCGCCCAGAGGGCACTGATGTACTACGCAAAAAGGGGGAAAGGGTGACACTCTCCGGCGTACAAAGTCTCTCAGACGAGGAGATAGAGAGGGAAGCTTCGGCGACCCTCGTGAAAACGGATTAACGATGCCTTCCTGCGGGAATGGTAAAGAAATTGAGATGAATCCGAGAAAGGCAGAACGACTTATGCTTTCATGCCGAGAGTTATCTCGGAACTCCATCGAATGCGTCCGTGGTTTCGGCCGGGCCTTCACATGACCTTTCTTTGGTTTCTGGTCATGGCTAGGTAAACCAGAAGCTGTTTCCGCTTGGTTTGTCGGACACGGACAGATGCGACTGTGGTGAGGTTGAGGACGTTCGGCAAATCGTTGAGCGATGTCCGAATAACGAAGATTTGCGCATAACCTTGAGACTTAATTTTGAGGAAGATGTTGATTGGGATCGGCTCGTTGCTACGCAACATGCCTATGAGTGTTTCAAAAGGTTTGCGGATCGAGTTTTCTTACGGAGACGTATTTAGGTGTTAGTAGTCTGATCGTGGTTTGATGAAACAGATGTTCTCTAGTAACTCCGCCTTGGGCGGTGTACCGCGGACACTTGACGTGCCGCGGTACACTGCTCAAGCCGGTCCAAAGCCCGGATAAAGGAGGATGGGCCCTAGGGATCACAACTGGTGAGCGGGATCGGCGCCCCGGGGTTCATAGCTGAGCTGCCGCCTGCTTCAACTAGTCTGAATGCGGAGCTCCTTACCTGTAACGTTCCTATCTGGCCTCGCGCTAGAGGCCAACTCTTGTTCTTTTCAGAACCCGACGCTATTAGGTAACGAGGGCTAGGGTTCACTCCTTTCTACTGTCTTTCTTAAGGCTTGATTGACGACGACTGGACCGACATGAATATGATCCGATACGTGGACTTGAATTGATGACAAGGGCTGGCGCCGCGGGGCGTAGCGTCGCTTCGGCGGCGTGAAGTTTCCGTCGGGCCCCCGGCTTGGCAAGCGCCTGCAGGGCACCCGCTGCTGTCGGAGGGGTGGAAGCCCCGAAACCCCATTCTTCTTCGGGGGTGTAAGGGCCTGGAGCTGCCTGGGAGTTGAGAAATCCTCTTGGGCGGCAGGGACTGGTGCTGGGGGGGAACTCCCAGGAGACGGCGGTGATCCCGTCGTCTTGGGTATACCCCACCAGGACTGCTCTGCAGGTCAGGGATTAAATTTGATATATGGATTTTACAAAAAATAAAAATACTACAGAGACCTGTACACCTAAGGGACACCCTGTGTACAGCAGGCTTAATTTGCAAAGTAGCCAGCTCAAGAGATGTAATTCTCAAGGAGAGGGCTCAAAGAAGAGAACTAGGGAACCGTCACTAGATAGTATAGAGATCAGCGGCCCAGAACCCTACAAGAAAAAGGAGAGCTCCATTGTGTTTACCATCGTGGAGGCTCATAGCCAAATAACTAGATGGCTCAAAGAGATGGAAAGAGTCATTGATGATAATCCCAACACAAAACGGGAAATAAAGGAGTTCTCCGCCAAGTTAAAACGTAGCGCGGAGTTAATTAATCGTGAATCAATTCGCAAGTGGCTAGCTGATCACAGATTTGAGAAAGAACCTAAGATGACATACGAAGTTGATGTCCAGACTGAATGCGTTAGCAAGAAGGATGCAGAAACTCAAACGACAGCCTGGCATAACGGAGAGGAAGTAATTAGTGAGTGATCTGTCTAACATAAAGAACTTGGAAGATTGGGTAAGCGTGGCAGATAAAACATGGAGCGAGGATAGCTATAAGGCTACTAGAATTGAGGACGGAAATCCACTCCAAAAATACCCGGAGGCGGTCCAGGTTATTTTCACAAACGTGACCGATGCTAACCTAGTCCAAGGAAATAGGAAACAGTACGGAGAGAGGTTTCCTGAGCTAGCTACCGCTACGGGAACCTTCGAAGTGCTAGAACAGGTTACTAAAGTGAGAAACAATGACGGCGTAGCACGCATGGATAGGAAAGCTATAAAGATTATTACTAACGGAACCGAAAAGGACCTATGGGACAAGGTGATGCAGCTGAAAATGGAAACGGAAGGGGACGCCCACATTGCCCTGTATCACTGCAGGGCAATGAGCGAAGAGAAGCTAAGGAAGCTTTTCGAGGGTATCTTCCATTTTACAGATAGAAAGGTGACCATACATAGATGGGGCGGCAGACAGGTCAAAGAAAAGGGTAAGAGTGACAGAAAAACGTATGCCCTCGTAGTGAATAACGCAACAGGCCAGAAATACTTGGACACACTAAACATCGTCAAAAAAGCAATAAAGGACGATCCTACAGCTAGCGCAGTAAAAGGACTCAGGAGTACCCGAGAGGGGAAACTGCTAATCACTGTCCAAAAAGATCAGGAGGCCCTTGAGAATCTAAAAACGAAAATAGCCGAAAAGGTGGAAGCGAAGGCTATTAGGAAAATAGGAGACGCAGTGAAGACAGAAACAGTGCACATCAGGGGAATTGATGCACTCACGGATGCGCAAGAGCTCGAGCGTGCACTGGAGGCGGCAATAGGAAAACCCTTACACAGAGCTACCAAAATTGGCAAATTGAGGCCGAATGTAGGAAATACCCAAGCCGTGACTGTGGTGATGGAACAGGGAGATGCCAAAGGACTCCTTGAACAAGGGGAAGTCCCCGTTGGGCTAGTTCCTTGCAGAGTTGAGGCTAGGATTGTTGTTCCTAGATGTCGTAGGTGCTGGTCGCACCAGCATAGTGCAGAAGACTGCAAAGGCCCCTCAAGGGCGGATTGTTGCCATAACTGCGGTCAGAAAGGTCATATAGGAAAGAACTGCACATTGCAACCAGCCTGCCCGATCTGCGAAACGGACGGGCACGCAGCGGGGTCGGGAAAATGCCCGGCCTTCAAGGGCGCCCTGAAGAAGGCAAGGGGCGAACGGAAAAATGAACGTAGTGTTCCAGCTACCGTGCTACCGATGGTCACAAACAAGCATGTTAATATAAAACAAGGTGATAAAACTAACGAGCCTCCGATGGAAATTGAGGAGCCCGTCCGGAGAGAAAAATAGGACGATGACACGACCTGTATAAACCCACAGGACGATGTAAGGCAAGACGACCTAAGGGCCGAAGTACCGAATGACTATAAAAATGGCGGGTAAAACAACAAATACCACCAGGAGGCAGACTCGGACGCCTTTGGCAAATATAAGGGTGCTACAACTAAACACCGACCGGCATCAAGAAGCCATTGACCTACTCATGCAGTTGAGGCATGAGCTGACAACGGACGTTATACTCGGTCAGGAACCAAGCCTTAGGAGAGTCAGGAATAGTAATATAATCTGTGATAAGATATGTGATACCTTTGTTCTTTTGGACAAAGGCTACAAAGTCTGTGATAGGGGGGATGGTTTTATAATTTTAGATATACAAGTGTGCGTTGTTTTTAATTGTTATTTTTCACCGAATAGATCGATACAGGACTTTAAAGAGTATCTTGCAACCCTGGAAGACCGCAAGAGGAACTTGGGCAGAGAATGCGTCGTAGCGGGAGACTTCAACGCGAAAATGCCTTCCATCCAGAATTACGCTACCAACGAACGAGGACGGGGTCTGGAAGAGTGGATGAGTGCGAACAACCTGGTGGTTATGAATGACGGAAGCACCCCCACCTTCATGAGCTCCAGGGGGAAGTCCCACATCGACCTCACCTTGGCCTCCCCGGGGGTGGCGAGCAGAATTAAGAACTGGAGGGTCGCTGAGGATCTTGAAAGCCTCAGCGACCATAGAATCATCACTTATGAGATTCAACATCGAAGAAATAGCGACACAAGAGAGGAGGAAGCGGCTGCAGGATGGAGGGTTAACCCCGAAAAAATACTCGCAATTGCTAACGATTTCAAAGGTTTAAAAGAAAATATAAGGAGTCCAGCAGAACTCGTCAGAATACTCACCGGACTCAGCAACAAACACCTCCCAAAAAAGAAGGGACAGTATAGGAGGGTCCCAGCATATTGGTGGACGGAGACTATTGCAGAATAGCGCAGGACGTGCATTGCGCTAAGAAGAAAGGCCACCCGCTTACAGCAAGCCGCGGATGAATACAGGATACCCGCGTGGAACCAGTACAAGGAGGCAAAAGCGACCCTAAAGAAAGCAATCCGCAGAGAAAAAGCCAAGTGCTGGGACAATCTGAGAAACGATCTTAGGGAGGATGTCTGGGGGAAAGCATATAAAATTGTGATGAAGAAATTACATCTAAAACCAAGTACCCAACTGAGTCCGGAGGAGCAAAAACACCAAATTGGAAAGCTGTTCCCTGACAATAAGGAGAGGAAATGGAAACTCAGCAGGAAGATGAGAAATGCGCTGGAAGAAACTCCCTTTACGCAGGAGGAATTAATCAACGCTGCCGCTAGAATTAAAAAAGGAAAGGCCCCGGGCCCCGACCGAATACCTCCTGAAGTTGTTAAGGCAACAATAGGTGCCAATCCGGAAAGTTATCTGAACGTATATAATGACTGCTGGAAAAGCGGCTATTTCCCGGGAATATGGAAAACTGCCAGACTGGTACTCATAGAAAAACCCAAAAAAGACAATAGCGATGAGGCTGCCTACAGGCCTATCTGTCTCTTGGATACTACAGGGAAAGTTTTGGAAACTCTCATAAGAGAGAGACTCATTAAAGATCTTGAGAACAAAAGCATATTGAGTAACAGTCAACATGGCTTCCGTAAAGGGAAATCCACCCTCAGCGCCCTTGAGGAGGTGCGGGGAATAGTTGAGCAAATCAGAAGTAAGGCCGACAAAAACAAAGAATACTGTATAATGATAGCATTTGACATTAAAAATGCCTTCAACTCTGCGTCCTGGAGGCAGATCATGTCTGCCCTGCACGGATATAGAATCAAGCCGGCGATTGTCAAAATCTTGTCCTCGTACCTGGCAGAAAGAGCGATTGTTAGTCCAGAGGGAACAAGAACCGAGATAAATTGCGGTGTTCCACAGGGATCGGTCCTAGGACCCACCCTCTGGAACGTGCTTTACAACAAGATTCTGGAACTAGAACTGGGAGCTGGGTCCACGACGATCGCGTATGCGGACGATTTGGCAGTGGTGATTCGTGCTAAGACCGTAGTACTGTTAGAGGAGAGGGCCATGTATGCAACAGAGAAAGTTAAAAATACATTGGAAACCATGGGGTTAACACTTGCAGGAGATAAAACCGAAACCGTGATCCTAACCGGAAAAAGAAACCTAACAGGGATGGCCCTGCGAGTGGGAGATGACGTGATAACCTCTAAGAGACACGTCAAATATTTAGGGGTCTGTCTCGACAGAGACCTTAAAATGACAACACATGTGAGAGAGACAACGGTAAAGGCCCAAAAGGCATACATGGCCCTGGCACGGCTTATGCCGAATGTTGGGGGACCTAACCCAAAAAAAAGGAAGCTACTCGCAGCAGTAGTTTCCTCAATGATACTGTATGCAGCACCAATGTGGGAGAGCGCAATGAAATACAAGTACCATGAGCTCATGTTGGAAAGAATTAACAGACTTGCTGCCATTAGGGTGGCGTCTGCGTATAAGACGGTCTCGACTGAGGCCGTCTTAGTGATTGCTGAGATCCCCCCCATAAAACTGCAAGTAGAGGAACGAAGGAAGGTATACCTAGAAGGACACCAAGCGAAGGTCACGGCCAGGAAAGAGATGTTTACAGCCTGGCAAAGACGCTGGGAAGCCTACGAGGGCTGGGCCAAGGTTCTAATCAAAGATGTAGACAAATGGTGTAACAGACCGGGGGGAGAGGTCGATTATTATATTACGCAGGCGCTGACCGGGCACGGTTCCTTCGGGAAATATCTTAAGGGTATTAAGAAAAGGGAAACAGCAGCATGCTCCTACTGTGATGAGGAGAACGATTCCCCAGAACATTCGCTTTTTGCGTGCCTGAGATGGCAAGAATTCCGACACACGGCGAACATCGAACTGGGTTACAACATCACCAAAGAAAATATCGCGGATACAATCATCCAAGACAAGAGTTCATGGAATATAGTTACGAACATGCTCAGAAGTATAATGTTTAGAAAATGCAAAGATGAATTGCAAAGAAGAGCTGCGCAGCCGGGGGACTAGAAGAGAAACGGACGGAGAAAGAAGAAGAGGAGCTAATAGTAGCGAAGAGGAGTGAAGAGGAGTGAAGAGGAGTGAAGAGGAGTGAAGAGGAGCGAAGAGGAGCGAAGAGGAGAGAAGAGGAGAGAAGAGGAAAGATGAGGAGAGAAGAGGAGACAAGAGGAGACAAGAGGAGACAAGAGGAGAGAAGAGGAGAGAAGAGGAGAGAAGAGGAGAGAGAAGAGGAATTGACAACATGCACAGCGGAAGAAATAAATGCCGAAGGGCGGTCCCCGCTGCGCAGAGTGCGAACAGAGGAAAGGAGTTTAGTTGGTAGGCGCCCTTGCAGAAAGGCATGGGTGAATCCAACACGCCTCCGGGATTGATGTATCTGGAGGTGTCTTTTGAAGATTCTCTAAACCTCTATAAAAAAAAAAAAAAAAAAAGTTCTCTAGTGGCCCATGAGGGTCACATGCTGCACGCTCTTATCTCAGATGTATGCCGTAACACACGGGTGTTACACAGAACCGCAAGGTTTTTACTAGATGTTCTCATGGTACACGAGTGCCACAATGTAGATATTTTTACCACAATGCACGAGCGTTGCAAAGGAACTTCATGTTCTTATCAGATGTTTTCGTGGCACGCGAGTGTCACAAAGTAGATGTTTCTCGTGCACGTGAGTGACACGACGTAACGCATGAGCGTTACGCCCCGAAGTTCCCAGTGGTACTAAGTGCCACACGAGACTTTCAGTGCTATTGCACTTTTAAGTAGGCCCATTTACAGCCTAAAAATGTCCTAGATTAGCTGGAAAGATTACCTATGGGATTTGTGCGAGGACCCATTTACACTCCTCGCTTCGTACTAATGACCGTGACACTGCTGGTCAGAGTCACACTAAAGTTTTTATTATTATATCCAACTAATAGGTAGTAGGTCCCCTGCCTCCACGCGGCTAGGGACGGTAACCCGGTAAGCATAGTGTCGGGGCCAAACGGGAGGATAGAAAGGTGGATATGGGCTAACGGCCTAGGAACCGCCAAGGAAAGGACATGAATGATTGAATGAATCTCGCACGGATTATGGAGTGTAAAGTTAAAGTGAAAAGTGGAAGTGAGCAGACACTACACGAACGGGAAAGTGAACCAATGGGACGGTCAAGCAGGTCTAAGAAATCTCCATCCAGGGTAAACAACAGCAGGAAAAGGGCACAAGAACACCGACAAAGACTGAGAGAGAAGGAAGCTGTAAGTGAAGGCAACATTAAGGTAGGATTAATTAGTAGTTTTAAGGACATTAAGGGTAGAGTTAGGGAGGATACCACAGAATGCATGCGTGAGGTACCCGAGAACTTAGAGCGTAAGGTGAATAGTAAGATAGTTAAGGTGGTGGCAGGAGATAGTGTAAGGATAGACGGACAGGACTATGACAGGATTGAAACAGCAAACTTGACGGTAGATACTCACGTCAGCATAGGTGCAGATACGGTTTCAAAGGTAGTGCAGGACAGTGGCGGAGGTGAGAGATACAGGAAAAGAAATAACTACCGCAAAGGAAGGAAAGGCAGCAGGGCGGTAATCAGGAGGAAAGCGATTATGACCAGGGAGAAGAATTGGTACAAATGAATCAGCCGGTCTATCAGGGTAGCCAGGACCAAAGGTAAATAAGCAGAAGAGCGAGCATTGATGTCCATAAATGGGTTGATCCCAAGCTTACATATGAACAGTTTGAAGACAACTTAAAGCTGTCCCAACTGGAAGAACCGGCGCTGCTCAGCACAGCTCTCAGGCACCTAATACAAAAAAACTCACAAAAACGGCAAAGAAATTGCCTTCCCGGTCCTTGAAGCGGTAGACAGGATTCAACTCATTAGTCACAACTTACTAACTGACGTAGAGCAACTTCAGCAACTTGTGCAGAAAATGTTTAGGCGCAGGGAAGAGGCTCTGGACTTGGAAGGAACTTACAGGCAGTTCGTGCTGGCACATGGAAGATTAGTCACAGATCATACTAAGCAATGGCCGAACTGTTACGTAATAGTGAGACATCCTTGAACTTAGCTGACATCAGAATTGCACAGCTAAATGCAGGAAGAAGCGCGGCGGTGCTGCATGAGATTAGGAAAGTTGCTGAAGATCTAAAACTGGATGTAGTCTGCCTGCAAGAACCATATACCAGGAATGGACAGCTGCCAGGTATGCCAATAACAGCGCGCACGATTTTGAAGGGTCCTATCCCATGACCGCAACAATAACTTGACAGTCACTGCAGTCCAGCAGCACACGGACACCTACTACGTAACGGCGGAGATAGGCACCAGGAGCGGAAGGTTGATAGTCGTCAACCAATACTATCAATTGAATGAAGAGATACGTGGATATGTGGCGAAAACGAGGTCAATCCTACAGGATTATTGGGATGGACCAGTGTTGGTATTGACTGACGTAAATGCGAAATCGACACTCTGGCATAGTGGAATAATAGATGATAGAGGACGTGAAATGAAGGACTTAATAGACGAACTGCAAATGTATATCCTGAATCGGCCGCACCAACCGCCCACATTTCATAACAAAGCAGGGGCTGCAGCACTGGCAAACATTAAACTTGTGAGTAAGGTGGTGGATTGGAAAGTGGAAAAAAATAGGACGGTAAGTGATCATAATCTCATATGCATGACAATCTGTAAGGATACACCAATGGACAGCACGGACCGTATAACGTTACAAAAGTACAACATCAGGAGAGCCTACTGAGAAAAGCTTAGGCAGGTGTACAGGGCTCAGGAAATAGTAAGAGTGGATGATGTTGATGAGATGGCAGTAACAGTGACACAAAACATAAAAAGAGCAATGGACTAAGTGATTCCAAAAATAAAATCAAGGCTACAGGAGTTGGAAACTCCTACTTGAAATTCTAACGCAGATATATTTAGCCCAGTACTGTACATGTCATTCTTACTGGTTATATCTCATTTCGAAGTGATTTTAGTGTTGTGAGAGTTTTAAGAAGTCGCACGTCGTTTGGATTACTACAAAAAATGGACATTCGCTTCGTGTAAGTTTCATCTCAGCTACATTTTGTATCCCTAATGTATTTTAATTATATATATAATTTTGTAAAACATAAAACCATCGATTGTATATTTCTGAATGGAACAAAATGTTTTTTAAATTTTAGTTATTACTTTGTAAACATTAGCGTTCCCGTACGGAACCGCTAAGCGGTTAGTGGGGAAATGCAGTTTGTATTATTTTTTTTTCTTTTTCGTGTTTAGTGGCATTTCCTTGAAAGAAGCTTTAGATATTGCATACGATGAGAGTGACAACGAATTATCTGCAATATATATCGAGCCTCCTGAGTCTAACATTTTAACTGATGAAGACTCGGGTGAAGAAGATGGAGTTGGTCTTGTTGACAACCTCAGTCGAAAACAGTTGTGTGCCAACGCTGAAATCGTTCTTGCAAACGAAACTAGAATTGGTGGTCTTGCGGAGGAGATCAATAGAGAAGTTGACTTTATTCCGCAACCCAGTACGAGCACGGCATCTGTACCTTCCGCCGCCGTCACAGTATCTGAACGACCTAAAAATTTAGTTTTTTGTGAAACTGCTGATTTGACTCCTTCTCTGCATACTTTTTCTCCAGGAGATTACAGCATATTTGCAAGTTTGAGTTGTGTAGAATTGTTCGAATTATTTTTTTCGAATGAGTTGTTGGAAGCAATAGCAGCTCAAACCAAAAGCTACGCTCTCTTCAAAAACTGCCCAGATCCTAATGTATCAGTAGATGAGTTGAGGATGTTTTTGGGTATTCTGATACTTAGCGGTTATAACAACCTACCGTCAAAGAGAAGTTATTGGGAGGCAGCGAAAGACATGCGCAACGAACTTGTTCATGAAGCCATGAGAAGAGACCGATTTCTGCAAATTTGTCGTTTTATTCATTTTGCGGATAACAATGCTATTGACGTAAATGATAAAATGTACAAATTACGTTTTTTGACAGACGCGCTAAAACAAAAATTTATTCAGTATTTTGTTCCCGAGCAAAATCTTTCGTACGATGAATCGATGGTTAGCTACTACGGTCGTCATGGCTGTAAACAATTTATTAAAGGTAAACCAGTAAGATTCGGATACAAAGTGTGGAGCCTCAATACGCCTGACGGTTACTTGATAAATTTTGAAATTTATCAAGAGCAAACTCTAACTATCAAGAGCTATTCGGAAAAGCATCAGCACCACTTGTCCAAATGATAGAAGATTTAGGGGAGAAGAAATTTCGACGATATAATTTTTTCTTTGACAATTTATTTTCCGGGACCAACCTTTTGTGTACCTTGAAAGAAAATGGTTACAGTACAACCGGAACCATTAGGGACAACAGAATTCCAAAGGAGTGTCCAATTGCGAACAAAAAAGAATTTGCAAAAAGAGCAAGAGGTTCCATTTCTTCGGCGCTGGAAAGAAAGTGCGGTATTTTATATGTTAGGTGGATGGACAATAGTGTAGTATCCTTGGTCAGCACTTGCTTCGGAGTGGCACCGATAAAACCTGTTGAACGTTTTTCCAGAAAAGAGAGAAAGAACGTCTTAGTGCCTCGACCAAATATTGTTCTCCAATATAATAAAAATATGGGAGGAACAGACTTGATGGATAGTAATACTATTAGTTTTATAAAAAAAAAATTATTCTCGGCGTTAATGGGTTAATAATCGTCCATGGTCAGATGAACTAAATGACTTAAAGAGAAGGGTAAGGCAGTTAAGGAAAATATATCAACGATCCATAGACCTTGAGCAGAGGGAGATAAATCTGCGAGCCTATCGACACCAAAAAACGGAATACAAGCGGAAAATTTTTGACACAAAATTAGAAAGCTGGTGGAAAATTGCCTTCAAACGGATATGTGGGGAATGCAATACAAGATCGTGGCACAAAGGATAAAATCGCCAACTATGTTATGCACCATGAAAAGGCAGGATGAGACTGAAACAAGGAATTGGAGGAACTCAGTAGAAACTCTAATGATGACACTGCTACCGAAGGAGAACACGGAAAATGAAACGCTTAGGGACGACATGGAAAGGGAGTTTGAAAATGACATCGACACTCCAGATTTTACGGAAGGTGAAGTAAGTCATAGGATACTGGGCCAGCAACTGGGCGCATCGAACTTTGTTAAATAAAAATAAGACCCAGGTGAGAAGAGCGCATTGGTGAGATGCACGGGAGCGTTTGGCACGACATCAATTGATGCGTTACTTGTGGTTCTGGGTATTCTCCCAAGCGACCTGGAAGTGAGGAAAAGAGCTGCTGGGTACTGGCTGAAGCACAACAACAGAGAGAAAATAAGGGCATTGGTAGGGAGAGAGGCAAACAGCAAGAAGGAAATTAAAGATGCTATCATGGAAATTTGGCAGCGGGAATGGATAACAAGTGAGAAAAGTAGAAGGGTTTTTGGATTCCTACCGAATGTAGCCCAAAGGAATCAGATAGGAAACATTGCACCAACAATAGGGCTCGTACATTTCTTAAAAGGGCACGGCCCTTACCCAACCTACCTGCAAAGGTTCGGACAAAGGGATGACAGCAATTGTGAATGTGGACAGGAAGGAACACCGGAGCATCTCTTGTTTGAATGCCTCCAGGTAACGGAAGAGATTTTTAACGCTTCGAAGGGAATTAGAACATGGCACAGTTGAAAACATGTTACTGGACTTAGACAAGACAACAGCTTTGAATAACCTAGCAGATGCGGTTTCGCAAAGACAACTGCAGATCTACAAAGCGAGAGGATAGAGGAAGGGTATTGATACAAAAGGGAAGAGCAACGATACAACAGAAAAAGGAAGAAAAGCAGAAATGCCTGCCCTTAGCTAATTGCCTAAGGAAATTAAGGCTTAAGGGGATTAAATAACAAAGGAACATCTAAGAAGCGAGATACGTTGCTCAAATACGAAATGGGTTGGGTTGGGTTGGGTTGGGTTAGACAACGACCAGATAAAGACACAAACAACGGACAGACATAGGTTAAAATAAGAGTAAGTTAGTAAGAATAAATTAGTTGAGTAAGATTGAGTAGGATAGATTAAGGGTAAACAAACACAATAAAACACAAACACACGAGATGAAACACGAAACACAATTAGACATAGATTAGTAGCAATAAGATAGTTTAGTAGGATTGACTTGAATAGATTAAGCGAAGCAGGAAACGAAGGGAATGGTTAGTTTCTAATAGTCTCCTTAGGACATAGACGTAAGTTAGATAACACCAAGACAGGATAAGATAGGAGTAAGGAGCGATTTAGGATTAGGATAGGGTACGATAGGCTAAGATATAAAATGAAGGAGATGGTCAGTTGCTGATAATCTCCACGAGGCATGTAAATTTTAGGAATAATTAGAATAGTGACCCATAACATAAAAGTGCCACCTCCTCGCGGTAGGGGCGGAAACGAAGCAGGGATCCCGGCTTTGGGCCATAATAAAAATCCCCTCCACGGCTAAGTGCACGACAAACGAATAAGAACATGAAGACGGTCAACATTTAGGGCTAGGTTTAAATAATTAGATACCTAGTTATGTAAGCGCCAGAAAAAAAAAAAAAAAAAAAAAACTTTTTCTATGGGTAGCAACAGGTATGCTAAGCGCCGCTGGCCATGTGTTAAACTCCATGATGAACTCAATCGTGAATTTCATTATCATTGTAGTCTTTTTCACTAAATAAATAGTTTAAAACGGCCAGACTGTTTATTAAAATCGTCGTCAGTGTGAGCAGTGTTGATGACCCCCAACCAGGTCCGGTTCTGAAGAACGTGCAAGAAGTGCCCGCACGCAGGCGTAAAATTCGGAGAGCGCAAAGTTTGGCTATTACATTTTTTATTTTTCATTACCGTTAAGTTGGCATATTTCTAGTTTGTTTCATATATGTATAGGTGCCTTTTATGTAACTTTTCTGTCAAATAAAATTCAAAGAAAAGGTACAAAACCATATGTAGAACTAACCGTAATAAATCGTGTGAATGCACTTGTCTCTCTAACTTTTGGTCACGATGAGTTATCGAGGTGGCAAGCCGACACTTGAAAACTTCCATCTAATCATATTTATTTTATAGTTGTCAGACTAATTTGGTCTTTTCACTGCAATAGTAGGGAAGAGAGGAAGAATGGCGAACAGCGTGCAATGTCGAACACCTAAATTTAACGACTCTGAAACGGAGTGTACAAGATAAAGTTGTGCTTCCAGCTAGTGGGAGACTTAACCAATTGGTCACATGCAACAGGTAGCTGGTTCGAAGCACAGCTTTGATATAAACTGCATTTTTACTGTCTTGACGTTACGCGATATAAGACTAGTGTACATTTTGAAACGAGATAAGTCCTGGTTCATGTAAATATATTGAAATTCAGTTAGGCAGAGCCGCTACTAGGGCTATTTTGGATATTTTTGAGCAGTTAACATGCTCTAGAACGAAGATTTAATATCCATAATTTAATAAATAAAAAACTAATAAGGTAAGTTGGACGCAGGAGACCATAGAAGCAACCTTAGAAGCTTTAGCAAACGGAAGAAAACTTCGTGAAGTATCGAGATCATTTCAGATTCCTCTGACTACACTCCATGTTAAGAATTTAAAAAACTGAAAGTGCGCCTCTTCGTTCGCTTATTATTAGAGTGCTATGATTACAATATTAATTCATATGTTTTATGTAAACATTTCAATACTAAAAAGTCAATACGTTAATAAACCATAAAATATACCTTTATTTAATACACTGCACAACAGGTTATGGGCCCAGCGCGGTTTGTTAACGTGTGTATAGTCTAGTGCTTCTGGTCGTTTGTTCTTGAGGTCTACAAAAATGTCGTCCGTGTCCCCGTATTGACGAAATCAAACTATTCACGATGGAAGTTTGAAGTGATTGCTTGTTTGGAAAGCGTCGGTGTCTACGAGGTCGTGTCAGGAGAAGATCAGTGTCCAGATCAGACAAAGAAAGATCAGTGTAAGGCATGGCAAAAGTTGGACGCAAAAGCCAAGCGCATACTTTCAGGTGGCCTTAGCGATAATGATCATGCTAGCATTCGTGACTGTTGTACATCAAATGAAATCTGGCTAAAAATCAAATCATTTTATGAACCGAAAAGTGAAGCCAATAAGTATGTTCTTGCACAAGCGTTGCATTCGTTAAAGTTTAGTGATCGTCAGTCAGTCTGTAGTTACTGTGCTGAACTTTCGATCATCGTCGAACGTTTGAAGACGGCTGGTGAAGAGGTCGCAGACACGTTGCTTGTGTCGAAGCTCGTAACGGATCTGCCGTCAAAATTCAACTCATTTCGTGAGCAGTATTTTTTGCAAGCAGCACAAGGTGCAACGTTCAAATTCAATGATCTACGTGAGCAATTACTTTTGTTGTAGGTATCACGTAATGATTCGGCCGATATGGACATCAAACAGGGTGATGTGTTGTACACAAAAGCCAAGGGTGGTCATAAAAAGAAATCAAGTAAGGAAAATCGTCGCTGCTACAATTGCAATGAGCCTGGTCACTTCAGTCGTGATTGTCCGAAAAAGTGTGATCGACGTGAGAAGTCAAAACCAAGATTTGAAGCAAATACAACAAAAGGCGGTTCGTTGATCTTTGCGAGCAAGGAATGTTTGACAGTTAAGTGTGACAAGGAGGTTTGGATCGGTGACAGCGGTACTACGCATCATATGACATTTGACCGTTCCTTGTTTACATCAATGGATGAAATTGAAGATGGTACTTCTCCAATTACCGTCGGCAACAATGACATCGTATATGCTCGAGGTCGTGGTACTGTGAAAGTTCGCTCGCAGTCCGGAGGACCAGTAACCTTGACGGATGTTCTCTTAGTTCCAAAATTGGGTCGAAATTTGTTATCTCTCGGATCGGCAACAACTAAGAATGTAGATATCAAATTTGAAAAGGACTTACTAGTAATGTATCAAAACGGTCGAATGATAGCGAAAGGTTACAGACAATCAAATAATCTGTATGAAATGGACTTTGTAAAGAATGAAGGCAACAACGCGGTAAGTGCGAATAATGCTGTGCGCGGGTTAACGTTGCAAGTTTGGCATGAACGCCTTGGACATGTGAACTATCGTTCGGTACGCGAACTAGCAAAAGGAACGGCTGTTACGGGAATGAACATTGTAACGTGTTCAAACAGTAAAATTGACGATTGCCTATGTGAAGTTTGTGTTCGTGCAAAAATGTCACAGCCGTCATTTAACAAAAACGAAAAGCGTGCAACGGAACCTGGAAGTCTAGTTCACTATGACATTTGTGGTCCAATGCGAGTGGAATCATTCGGTGGTGTAAGAGTCATGGCTGTTTTCGTTGATGATTACTCTGGAATTCTGCATATTAAACCACTAAAGCAGAAGTCACAAATCCTAGAAGCCGTTCAGGACATCATTGCGGAATACAAAGCAGCAGGACATGAAATTCGTCACATGCGTTCAGACAACGCAAAAGAATTTAAATCTGCAGCAATGATCGATCTTATGCGTAAACATACGATCAAACATGACAATAGTGCGCCATATACACCACAACAAATGGGCCGCGTCGAACGTCAGAATCGAGCGATCGTGGAAATGGCCACGGCGATGCTGGAAGGAGCTAATTTGCCTCGAGAACTTTGGACTGAAGCTTGTTCAACGGCAGCAGTAATTCGCAACGTAATTCCTTTAAATCGACTCGGTGGTCATACTCCGTACGAGGCATTTTATGGTAATACACCCGACATCAGACATCTGAGAATCTATGGTAGTAAAGCATTTGTTTTAGTTGATAGCTCAAAGCGACATAAATTCGAACCAAAGTCTGAGGAGTTCGTTATTGTCGGTTATGATGGAGCTGGTTACCGATTGTGGCAACCACAAACAAAGCGTTTCACAATAAGTCGAAATGTCGAAGTACATGAATCAGTACCAATGAAAATGGTAAGAATTATCACGCCATATGAAGAAGTTGATACACAGCTGATTGAAGATGAAGAACCTAAAGAAAAATGCAACGACGACAGAACTGATACTGCAGACATCCAAGATGATCAAAATAATATAAAAAATAAGAGTAAAATGAAACCAGAAACATCTGATTGCATTGCACAACGTACACGTTCAAAGCAAACAGCCGAGTTGATTGTGACTGGTAGTGCATTTATTGCCAATGTTGATTTTTCAATTTGACGTAGAAACAGCTTTCCTTTATGGTGATATCATTGAAACAATCCACATGGAACAACCGGAAGGTTTTGATGATGGCACAGATCGCGTCTGTCATTTAAACAAAAGCCTTTATGGTCTCAAGCAAGCTCCTCGGCAGTGGCATTCAAAATTCGATGCATTCATGCAAAAATTTGGGTTAATATCAACATCAGCTGATCCGTGTGTTTATACATCTAAAGAAGGAGAATTGATGGTAGGATTGTATGTTGACGACGGTCTGGTCGTTGGCCAATCGAAAGAAGACATTAAAAAATTGATTGACACCATGAGCAAAGAATTTGAGATTAGAAGCGGTGAAGTTACGTGCTATCTTGGGGTGGAAATTGATCGAAATCGTGACAATAAAACAATTCGACTTGTACAAAGTGCTTATATTAAGGCTGTTCTCGAAAAGTTTGGTATGTCTGATGCACACTCGGTAGCAACACCAGCGATGTCTGGGATAACATTAGTTGCCGAAGGAAAAAGGATCAACGTTCCATATCGACAACTCATCGGATCTTTAATGTATTTAGCAGTAGCTACCCGTCCTGATCTGGCATATTCAGTCGCACAGCTTTCGAAATATTTAGATGCACCGACGGAAGAGCACTGGCAAGTGGGCAAACGAGTACTGCGTTATTTAGTGGGTACCGCAAACATTGGAATTACGTACGGCCGTGAAAATCCAAACAAGTTGGTGGCATATTCCGATGCAGATTATGCTTCATGTCAAGATACTCGACGAAGTATCAGCGGCGTCGTTATTATTCTAAATGGAGGACCCATATCGTGGTTATCTTGTAAACAAGGGGTGATTGCTGATTCAACTACATATGCTGAGTATATAGCAGTTCACGATGCAACTCGTGAAGTTGTTTGGTTGCGTCGCCTACTGAAGAGTATCAACTGTGGTCAAAAGGAACCGACAATATTGTACTGTGATAATACGGCAGCAGAAAAACTCGTATCAAATCCTGTGTTTCATCGCCGTACAAAACATATAGAGACTAAATATCATAGCGTACGGGAGCATGTCAAGAATGGTGACATTATAGTTGCTCATGTTGCAAGTTCGAAACAACTAGCGGACATCTTCACTTCCAAAGGAGAAATTTGAAGTTAATCGGAGAGCGCTAGAACTTTTAGCGACCGAAGATTCGAGTGGGAGTGTTAAGAATTTAAAAAACTGAAAGTGCGCCTCTTCGTTCGCTTATTATTAGAGTGCTATGATTACAATATTAATTCATATGTTTTATGTAAACATTTCAATACTAAAAAGTCAATACGTTAATAAACCATAAAATATACCTTTATTTAATACACTGCACAACACTCCACAACAGAAGGAACTCAGGAAAAGTAAAAGCACCACAAATGGGAAGAAAGTCCGTGTTTACAGCCGATCAAGGAAGAGAGATGACCAAAAATATTTTAGAACTTGCAAAACTATTTTATGGTGTAACACCTATTGAACTTTGACGACTAGCTTTTGTTTTTGCCGAGAAGAATAATATCAAACATTCTTTTAAACAACAAACCCGTCTAGCAGGCAAAAACTGGCTTGCTGGTTTCATTAGGAGAAATCCTCAGTTCAGTCTCAGAGAACATGAGGTCCTGTGTCAACCTGTGTCAACAGGATCTTGGCATTCAATGAAATTGAAGTTAAAAGATTTTACACCAACCTTTGAATAGTGCTGGAGAAATATAAATTTGATCCTTCGCAAATTTATAATGTCGACGAGCCAGGTATCTCGACTATCCAGCAACCAGGACGTATTGTTGGACCCAAGCGGCAGAAACATTTGGTGCAGCAACTAGTTGGGAGAGAGGTAGAAATGTCACTGTTTGTTGTGCAATGAATTTGTACCTCCCCTTTCCCCGCTTGCGAATGCATCCTTCACTCACAAAAGGAGGGACCTGCTGGATCAATATACCACTGCTCTAATCTGGATGGATGACAGATGATCTGTTTCTCGAATGAATCAAATAATTGTCAAGTTCACCATGGCATCAACTCAGAATCCTAAGCTTTTGTTGCTTGATAACCATGCTACTCACACATCTCTACAAACATACCTGTACTGCCGAGAGAGTTGTCATGCTTCCAATCCCCCCTCACCGGTTGCAGCTCCTGGATGTTTCCTTTTATTGGCCCTTGAAAAACGTATTCAATAAGGAGTGTGATAAATAAAAAATCATCCTCATGAGAAACTTATCCCAGCTGACCTTCCATCAATTTTCAGTCAAGCGTATTTGCATGTAGTTTGTATGGAAAAGGGCGTTTCAGGATTTCGGAAAACTGGAATTTTTCCTTATAACCCTAAGACATTTTCAGAGAACGATTTTGCACCAGCTTCTCAACTGATGCCAGTGATAACAGAAAATCCAGATGCAGAATTGAACAGATCCAATGAAACATCTACAATGCACCATTTTTCAACTACTACACCAACAGCTCCTACTTCATCACCAGGTACTCCACCATCAACTACTACCCCATGAGATATTGCGCAACAACCTACGAGTAGTGCAACATCGTTAGCAGGTGTTTCATTTGACCAGATTGCACCACTTCCAGGTCCCTCGACGATAATCCAAACCAGAAGGGGAAGAAATAAACAACACACCGAAATTCTGACATCAACTCCTAGGAAAGTAGTTCTTGAAGAAGCTGAGACGAAAAGATAAGCAAAGAGGGAGCAGGGTGTGGATAACTCACAGACATAAACAAGGTATTTTTGTTTTTTAAATAAATTATAACATTTATAATTTTTAATGCTTTTTAATTTGAGTTAAAAATCAGACTGCAAAAAAATTCTACAATTGATAAAGAACAACAACATTTCTTTGAATCTGAAAAGAAGCGATGACGAGCTATAATTGAAAGAATGGTAGCAATTGTGCAATTTTTAGTAGGACAAAGTTTAGGATTTAGGGGTGAAAACGAAAAATTATATCAATCTAATAATGGAAACTTTCTAAAAGCTGTGGAGATGTTGGCAAAATTGTTCCCAATAATTTCCGAACATGTTAAAAATATTAAAATGTCTCAATAATTAAAGACACATATGCCGCATTATACCGAGTGAGCATTTTCAATCCGGGACATAGGAAATAAGCATGACTACCCTTAATAATGACATTTTGAATGACATTACCGCTGAAACAATAACGAATGTGATTGTGATTAATGGATTTTATAATAGGGTGATAATAGGTTAGGGTACTGTTTGGCGCAAAATGTAGAGTAAGTCCGGGTGAGATGGCCATACGGAGGAGATGGCCAGTGCCAATAAATTAATAGTCTGAATGGGAAAAAGCGAGAGAGCATGCGCGATATGTCTATTAGGTTGCGACCGCCAAAGTATGTACAACTGGGTTCTCCATTCGGACAAGAAAACGGTTTTTTTTGCTGAAATTGAAATTAGTATCCCCTACAAATTTGCTGCACCTACTTATTTGTACTGTGCTTCTTGTTCTGTAAATATTTATTGGAAGTCTTGGATCAGGTGAGTTACAAATAACCTTAATTTAGATCCTAACCTCAAGTTCAGTGTTCGGTGATATTCTGACTGCAAAAACAACGGTGGCCATCTCTCCTATATCATTGGGAGAGAGGGCCAAAATATTTCCGGTGTAGATTGCCAAGTTTTATTCGTGTTTTACTTTTATTTTAGTCAATATGTCAACCCATTATAAACGCCAACCAACATCTACAAGAGGTTCGTGGAGCGTAGAGAATTTGAATAATGCTATGCAGGCTGTCAGAGATGGTTCTTCTGTTAATGCTGCTGCTCAAAATTTCGAAGGGCCAAGAAAAACTCTAGAAAGAAGGTTACGGAAAAATGACACTTCTAAAGGACGTATGGGACCGGAATTCCTTTTAAGAGAACAAACTGAGTTAAAACTTGTCAATCATTTGAAAAAAAAATGCAGCAATCGGGGTTCCCCGTGAATATTGATGAGGTGCGAAGAAAGGCATTTTTCTTTGCCGCACAGCTTAAAGTACCCGATAAATTTAACAAAGAAATCGAAAGAGCGGGTTATGATTGGTTCAACTCCTTTCTTCTCCTTTCTCTGCCTCCTGGTTCTGTAATCTACATCAGCATATATTGATACTGCAATTTTCACAACATGGTTGAAGGAACACTTTATTCCTCGTAAACCGGCTGGAAAAGTCCTATTGATTCTACATGGCCACGCATCCCATTCTAACTCAGTGGAACTCCTCGAAATAGCCCGCGATAATGACGTTCTACTGTTATGTCTTCCCAACCACACAACGCATTATTTACAACCTCTCGATAGTGCAGTGTTCAAGTCTTTAAAGTCTCACTTTTACGGTGCCTGCCAACAATGGGTGCGAGCTAATCCAGGAAGAAAATTAACTAGGCTACAATTTGGTCACATGCTTTCAGAAAGTTGGGGGAAGGCATGTCACCGCAAAAATGTTAAAAGGGAAAATACTCCTGAATTAAATTACTGACTTACCGGATGACAAGTGGCGTTGTCTCTAAACAACGGTTCTCCCGAGCTAGCACAATGGAGAAGGGGTGAGTATTTAATAAAGAGCGCCAGGGAGTGTGTACCCCCAGTTATAAGAACTCCACAAACAGGCTCCCTCCCTAAGCCTAGATGCGTTCGCCTAGATAGACAAATAATTCCAGGAGATTTTAAAATTCACTGTTACGCTCAGAGTATGGGTCGACACAATAAAACATTCACTGTGGTACAAAATTTATTGAACACACACAGTATAAATAAACACCTAAAACAATTGAACTGTCTATCGGAAACACGGGGTGCGAACTAATATGGCGAATTCAAATACATAGTTTTAGTTTGACAAGTTCTTGTAGGAGTCGCTCTGAGCAACATTTGAATTGCGCGCGTAATATTTATTGGTTGGCGTTGGTTCGCAAGTGTGTCTGTCGTTGAAGGAGTAAGTAGATAAATTATTTAATTGAATATTTTAAAACATAAATGTTATACAAGCTCTTAGGTACAATGGGGAAAATAATAAAATGTGTTGTGGAAGATTGTCACGATATGTTATCTCCGCGACACCAGTTTCCAAATCCAGCCAAAGAACCTGAGAAATTTCAAAAATGGATCATTGTAATAAAAAATCGTAGAATAGCATGCTTATCACCAGAAAAGATATATAAAACATATAAAATATGCCAGCATCATTTTGAAATTAAGTATCTGAGCAGGAATAATCGCTTATTCCAAACAGCTGTTCCTACATTACATTTATCCGGATGTTTAGGTATGTAATGTAATATAAATAGCAATAGTAATATAAATAGCAGGTTCAAAGTAGTAATTATTATATTTCTAGGTTCAAGTTCAGAAGAAACTAGCGAAGTGGTTATTTCTGAATTATGTACAAGAAATACTAACATAAAACATGATTATATTCAAACTGCTGAAAAACGTATGTATAACTACATAGTAATTATTGTAGTTACTTTAAAAATATAGCTGCATATTCAGAAGGAGTTGATGTCAATATGAGGTCTGTTCCAAGCACGCTTTGTAACCGTTTCGAAACCGTCACAAGCATGCACTCATCAAAGTTTTACACTCGACAAAGTTGTCAACATCGTTCATTATTTCGGTGGGCAACTGATTATGACGGTTTCTTAAACGGTCAGAAAGCGTGGTTGGAACAGAGCTATGAATAAATTTAGAAATATAATGAATATGGCAGACAGCTAGATATGCACACCCCTCAAATACGGTTTTAGACAATTTGTGTGAGTTTGCATTAAATGTACAAAATTTTCAGCAATTCAAGATATGCTTATATTCCCAACAACAGCTAGTGTACAAACTCCTGACATGTCAAGTTGTGAAAATTTTTCATATGCTCAAGATTTGCCTTATAACTTCACACAATGTGATCGGTTTGACTACGCCAAAGAAAATGAGTAAGTGCTAGTGATTAATAATATTGTTATTATGTAATTTTAATACCTTCCTAAATTTATTACTTTTATTTAATTTTGTCTAGGAAATGGCATATTGCAGGCTATAAATATAACACGGGAAAAATTTTTAAGTCCCAGGACCAAACAACTACATCAAGAACTTAAAATCACGAAAAACAGGCTTACAGTATGTGCAAAACAAAAACTAAATTTCAGACGTCGTCTAACTTTTGCAGAGAAATCTGCCAAGACAAATTTATTCCAAGACAAAGTATGTCATTTAGATCCATTGGTAGCAAATTTCTTTAAAAGCCAAATTAGAAATACAAATAGAAAACCACAAGGTAAGCGCTTCACGCTTGATGATAAAGTAATGTCATTGGCATTGTATAAGCAAAGTGGAAAAGGTTATAGATTACTTTCCAAGTTATTTGCCTTACCATATAGAAAGACACTAATGGCGTTACTGAATAAAATTAATATTAATGCTGGCATAAATGAGTCATTGTTTAACCACTTAAAGAAAACTGTGGAAACTTTAAAGTCAAGAGATCGGTATTGTGTGTTAATATTTGATGAAGTAGCATTACATCCAAATTTTCATTATAATAGCACTGCTGATTGCATGGAAGGTTTTGAAGATACTGGTATTGAGCGATCTTCAAGAATAGCTGATCACGCGCTAGTCTTTATGGTTCGCGGAATATTTCGAAAGTGGAAGCAGCCAATATGCTACACATTTTGTGAAGGAACAACAAAGACTGCGCCATTAATATGCTTGATTAAAAACGTTGTTCGAGCTGTCCACGCTGCAAACAGCAACAGTTTGTGATCAAGGGGCCACCAATGTTGCAGCTGTAAATTCATTAATAAATGATACCAGAAGAATGTATTTGAAAAGAGGAACAGAATTAAAGGGGAGGTATTTTGAAATCAATGAGCAAAGAATAATTCCTTAATATGATCCTCCCCATCTACTTAAAGGAATTAGAAATCATTTCATGACAAAAAATATAATTAAACATAATTAAAGCTTATCAAATTGATGCACCAAGTGGCCGCTTTAGAGTCATGAAAAAGTTAACAGACCAGCAAGTTATACCCAGTAAAATTAAAAAAATGAAAGTGGCTTACTGCACGCAGGTTTTTAGCAATCAGGTTGCATCTAGTATCACACGCATGAGCATTGATGGTAAGCATTATTCAAATAACAAAATTTATTATTATTATTATTATTACAGGATCAACTAGTTTAGATGCTACTATTCAATTAGAGAGAGAAGCTATTCAAACAGCTAATCTATTACAATTTTGGGACGACTTGTTTGACAGCGTAAATGGTGTTACTAAAACTGCATCTCATGGGAAATCCTTAAGATGTGTTGTGTCAAAGACATCCCGTCATCTAAAGTTCTGGAAGAAAGCAATCCATATGCTTAAGCAAATGCATTTCATAAATGTGCAGACTGGTCACACATCTGTTCCTCCATCACTGCAAAATTGGATACTAACGCTGGAAGCTTTCCAGCTTCTTTTCAACACAATTCAAGCTCTTGGATATACCTATTTTTCACCTCGAGTGTTCAATCAAGATCCGGTCGAATTTTTTTTTGGACAAGTTAGACAGCATGGTGGACGAAATATAAATCCTACGTGTTTAATTGTAGCGTGATTAGATCTGAATATATGTTGCGACCAAATCACTAAGTTCACCATCCACGATTTTTACACCGTATAGATATAGTTTGTAGGTTTATCGGTGAGAGTTATTTTGAAACAAAGAGATTTATTTTGCACAATTTATTACACTAAATAATCAAACACTTAATAACAATTACTAATAATAAATTACACTAAAATATCTTTGTCGGCAAACGGCGGCGCGTTATTGTGCAGTCTGCGGCAGAAACCTTAGGACACTGTCGTTCTGAGACAAGCGATTATTTTTATATTATTTCTGATGGGGCAAGTTTGAGATACCTTTCTTAGAAGGGTTGAATTTGAAAATGCCGTTCGTTCCAGCTACGTTTACTTGGAAAGTTACATCATTCATGACTTTAGGTGCACAAATTTAAACTGAGAATTTCTGAGTATTAAGCGGAGGTAAAATGAAATGGAATTTCTAAAACTGCCTTTGTGATATGTTTCTTGTGAACGTATTAATTTGTAAATAGAAAATGTGTTCATGTATTGAACATACTGCCCGCCGTGAAAGCGTAGTCTTTCAATTTAAACTTAATCTAAAATAATGCTTAAATATGCTTAATATGATATGTAAATATGCTAATTTGAATTAACTTATTGGTAATATACAAATTTTAGTTGTGGGTCTTTTTAAAAGTCCATGAGTGGTTCTCAGCGTCACAGCTCTCACGATTCCGTCTTGTCCTGGATGTAGTTGTTCGATTCGTCCCATAGACCAGGCGGTTGGAGGTGTAAAGTCTTCCTTGATTACTACAAGTTGGTCAATCTTGAGTTGCTGTTGTGGCTGGAGTTTCCATTTGCTGCGTTGTTGGAGATTATGCAGATATTCTTTGGACCAGCGGTTCCAAAAATGCTGCTTCATTTGTTCGATTTGTTGCCACTGTGACAGACTATTTGATTTTAAATGTACAATACTGGGTTCTGGTATAGCTGTGAGGGCGTCTCCAATTAGGAAATGGCCAGGAGTGAGAAAGGAAAGATCGTTCGGATCATCAGATATTGGAGTAATAGGTCGAGAGTTAAGTACGGCTTCGATTTGAATGAGTAACGTTTGAAATTGTTCATATGTTAGCGCTGCCTTTCCTGCTACCCGTCTTAAGTGATGTTTGGTAGATTTGACGGCAGCTTCCCATAAACCACCGAAATGAGGCGCTCTTGGTGGTATGAAATGCCAGTTTATATTAAGCTGCATCATAGTATTACTTATTTTTTGTTGATTTTCTTCTCGAAACATTGCACGCAGTTCTTTTAATTCTCTGCTTGCGCCAACAAAGTTTGTCCCATTGTCGGAGTGTAAATTTGATACGTGACCTCTGCGAGATACAAATCGTTTAAGAGCGTTAATGAAGGCCTCGGTTGACATATCACTAACGAGCTCTATGTGAATTGCCTTTGTGGCGAGACATACAAAAATTGCGGCGTAACATTTAACTGTCTTACTGTTTCTTCTTTTGTGCTCCCGAACATGAAACGGCCCACAAAAATCAACCCCGGTGTTGTTAAACGGCCGGCATGGTGTGATCCTCGCTGCAGGTAAATTTCCCATTAGATGATCTTCGGCAACTGGGGCAGCCTTGAAGCACGTTACACATTTTCTTATCACCGATCGAATGGTGGTGCGTCCGCTTAGTGGCCAGAATTTCAAACGAACGGAGGCTAAAGTTGCTTGAGTCCCTGCGTGGAGCTGCTTTTTATGTTCATGCTCGATTATCAAATCAGTAACATGGTGTTTACTCGGAAGGATGATAGGATGTTTCTGAGAGTAGTATAAATCCGCATTTTTTAGACGGCCGCCTACTCGTATTATTTCTGAATCATCCAAGAACGGATTCAGACAAAGTAAGTTACTTTTCGAGCTAACTGTACCGTTTTCTTTTAATTGCTGTAATTCGCGACCAAACGTTTCTTTTTGCACTAATATTACAATTCTTTTTTGAGCCTCGGCTATTTCTGCTGAAGTTATGTGGCCGTATTGAAGCTCTGATGAGATTGATTTCATTTTTATGAGAGCATTTGTTTTAAAGCGTATGCAGTAAGAGATTATTCTTAGCAAGCGTGTAAATTCTGAGATTTTTTTATAGAATTGTGAATGATCGACCGTAACAATGTGTGATGTGATTAATTCTTTTTCTTCTGGTATTTTTTCTGATTCTGGAATACAACTGCTTAATTTTTCTTCAATATTGCCTTCCAGCCATGAAGGTCCCTGCCACCACAAGGAATAATTTTGTAATGCTTCTGGAGTGCATCCTCTGGAGATAATATCGGCTGGATTATCTGCAGAAGATACGTGATGCCATTGAGTTGTTTCAGTTAACTCATGAATTTGACTGACTCGATTAGCGACGAATATTTTCCAGCGTCGCTCCTTTGATTTGATCCACGCTAGAGTTATAATGGAATCAGTCCAATAATGCACGGCATATGTTTGTAGATTAATTGTTTTGAGTAGTCTATCCATGAGTTGTGCTAGAAGTAAAGCAGCGCTGAGTTCCAATTTCGGAATGGAAATATATTTTATTGGGGCCACTCTTGATTTCGAACATAGCAAATGTGACTCTACCTTTCCATCTGAGTTGATAATGCGTACATATACGCATGCACCGTAAGCTTCTTGACTCGCATCTGCAAATCCATGTATTTCTAAAGCCCGAAATGTGACTGAAGATATGACTTTTCTTGGAACTGACAGCGTTGTTAAATTTATGATTTCTCTCTGATAACGTAACCATTCTGAGTGTAGATCCATTGGTAGTGATTCATCCCAGTCAAGTTGTAGTTTCCAGATTTTTTGAATTAAAATCTTGGCATGGGTAATTATTGGTCCAACTAATCCCAAAGGATCGAAAATTTGCGCTACGAAAGATAAAATGCTTCTTTTAGTTGTGTTTGTTGAATGAATGCCAGGTACATTAAATTGAAATTTGTCTTCAATAGGATTCCATTGTAGTCCCAAGGTGTAGGTACAATTGGTTTTGTCGAGATCTTGAATTGTTTGATTTGCTGAAATGTCGTCGTCTCGAATAAGAGTTGGTACATTTGAGGCCCATTTTCTTAAGTGAAATCCTCCCCTTTGAAGAAGTGTTTTAATTTCACTTTGAATTTGTTTTGCTTCTTGTAGTGTATTGGCGCCAGTTAAAAGATCATCAACGTAGAAATCATTTAATAAAATTTGACAGCCCTTTGGAAATTGTTCTGCTTCATCAGCTGCAAGCTGATGAAGGCACCGGATCGCTAAGAATGACGCACATGCGGTGCCGTAGGTAACAGTATTTAGTTGGTACGTTGTTATTTTCTCGGTTGGATTTGATCTCCACAATATGCATTGAAGTTTTCTGTCGGTTTCGTCAACTAAAACTTGCCTATACATTTTCTCAATGTCCGCGATTAAAACAATTTGATGCATTCGAAATCTTGTCAAAATCGAAAACAAATCCTGCTGTATTGTAGGTCCTACCATTAGGGCGTCGTTTAGCGATA
This sequence comes from Dorcus parallelipipedus, assembly GCA_958336345.1. NCBI lineage: Eukaryota > Metazoa > Arthropoda > Insecta > Coleoptera > Lucanidae > Dorcus > Dorcus parallelipipedus. The sequence continues at coordinate 9,567,475 of OY284483.1, read as the reverse complement.
TTCCGGTAGATGTTTTTGCCGATCCATCGAAGACCACGCGGAGTTTTGTTGTTGAACTATTTGTCTTCTGTACGCAGTGATGTGGAAGGAAGTAGCGTGTTGGCAAGGCACTGGATGGTTCCTTTGATTCAGTAACTGGGCTCATGTGACCTAATTCCAAATATTCTGCTAGGAAACGAGTATATTCTTCTTTGATTTCGGGTTGTTTACTGAGTCGTTTTTCTAAGCTGTAGAAACGTTTAAAGGCCCGTGGACTGGATTCTCCAAGTTGAAAGAATTTTTCATTCTTCGATAATTTGACGATGTATCGCCCTTCTTCATTCCTCCTAACTGTTTCGGAAAAATAGTTTTCACATTTTTGTTCATTTGGAGAGAATTTAACTGTATGAGGTATTTCTTCGAGTTGCCAAAAGCGAGCCACATTTGCATTCAATGTTTCCATCGAGAAATTACAAAACGTTTTATTTGTTTCTTGATTTATGGCAATTCGTCCCGAGACGATCCAGCCGAAATGCGTTTTTTGAAAATAAGGTTGTTGCTCAGCAAGTTTGATTCTTCCCACGCATAATAGTTTCCAAAACAGATCAGCTCCGATAAGCATGTCGATTAAGCCTGATATATTGAAATTAGGGTCAGCTAATCTAATATTCTTCGGAATGGATATTTCATCTTGTTTAATCGATATTATTGGCAATTTTTCTGTGATTTTGTCTACGACCAAACACTGAATTATTGTTTCAAATTTATTATGCATAGATCGTAGTTTTACGTTGACTGAATTTTTGATAAATGTTTTGGATTGATTGACTCCTATAACTGGAACATTGAATGGTTCTTGATGCAATTTTAATGTTTCAGCTAAACTTCTTGTTATGAAATTAGATTGAGATCCTGAATCTAACAAAACTCGACATGAATGTTGTTTGCCTGTTTTATCAAGGACGTAAATTAAGGCGGTTGATAGCAAAATTTGCGATGGAGTCTGATAGTTTGTGCAATGATTGTTGACGGTTGGCGCAATTGTTTCTGCCGATGATTGTTGCTCAATATGCGACCTCTGAGTGTGCAGTAATGAATTGTGTTTCTTGTTGCAATGTTTGCAGGACCCGGCCTTGCATTGATTAAATTGATGATTCGATCGCAAGCAATTGATGCACAATTTTTTGGATTTGACTTCCTTGAAACGTTGATCAGGTGTTAAATTTAAAAAGTTGTTGCATTGATATATTTGATGTGTGTTCCCACAAATAGGACAAGCACCGTTTGTTGTTACGTGTGCGATACTTTTTGGTGATTTGTTTTGATTTATACTCGTGCTAATTGTTTGTGTTTTTCGCGTCATCGATTCTAATATTTGACATCGTTTACTTAAAAAATCTGTTAAATCTTTCACAGTTGGTATTGTCGATGGTGTTGGTTGGCTCTCTTCCCATTGTTTGTTTGTTTTGATGTCGAGTTTACCTGTAATTATGTGCAGGAGTAGATCATCCCAGGTATCCGTCGGACGTCCGAGAGAATGCAACGCTCGTGTATGTTTTAATAGCCCGTCTAATATTTGTCGTAAAATTATGTGATTTTCCTTTAATGATGAAGGAAGTTCGAAAATTGATTTAACGTGTTGTTGTATAATGATTTTTTTGTTGTCGAATCTGTTTTTTAGCATGTCCCAAGCTATTTGATAGTTTTCGTTTGAAATGGTCAATGAGTGTATTATTTCTGCCGCCTCCCCTTGCAATGATGACTTCAGGTAGTGGAACTTTTGTATTTCTGGTATAGTATTGTTCGCGTGAATTATCGAATTAAAGGTGTCATAAAAAGGTAACCATTCCTCGTATAAACCGGAAAATGTTGGCAGTTTAATAATGGGTAATTTGACGCCGTTTTTTAATTGCGAGTCCATATTAACTTTCTGAGTGGAATTTGCTGATGAATTTGTATTTGTTAATAAATGATTAGCTTGTTTGATTAGCGCGAAGTAATTCTCTTCGGCTAGCGATCGATCAAGTTCATCTTGTTCCGCATCTTCTAAAATTTCTATTTCTAGTTGTACGTCGTTGTATTCTTTAAACAATGTTTCTAGCTGTGATAATCGTGACTGGATATCAATGGGATCAACTTGATCAACGCTATCGAAATATGTTTTCATGCGTGTCATACGTCCTTTCAAACTACTTCGATGTGCCTTTAATTTTTTAAGAGAGTCCACGTTTAATTTATCGTTGGTCATATTTGTGGGAGGTGCGATATGTGTATGTTATAGGAAGAGGAAATAATTGGAGACTTACCCTGTTCCTTGAATTGAAGTTGATGTGTTGACTGCTTGTTATCTCGTCGCCGTTGCAAAATTATGTTCTTGATGAATTTTTGAAATGTTAATATCCGGCTCGAAGGACCAAATGTTTAATTGTAGCGTGATTAGATCTGAATATATGTTGCGACCAAATCACTAAGTTCACCATCCACGATTTTTACACCGTATAGATATAGTTTGTAGGTTTATCGGTGAGAGTTATTTTGAAACAAAGAGATTTATTTTGCACAATTTATTACACTAAATAATCAAACACTTAATAACAATTACTAATAATAAATTACACTAAAATATCTTTGTCGGCAAACGGCGGCGCGTTATTGTGCAGTCTGCGGCAGAAACCTTAGGACACTGTCGTTCTGAGACAAGCGATTATTTTTATATTATTTCTGATGGGGCAAGTTTGAGATACCTTTCTTAGAAGGGTTGAATTTGAAAATGCCGTTCGTTCCAGCTACGTTTACTTGGAAAGTTACATCATTCATGACTTTAGGTGCACAAATTTAAACTGAGAATTTCTGAGTATTAAGCGGAGGTAAAATGAAATGGAATTTCTAAAACTGCCTTTGTGATATGTTTCTTGTGAACGTATTAATTTGTAAATAGAAAATGTGTTCATGTATTGAACACTACGTGTTCGCAATTTGGACAATACTTTAAGAGTATGTTGGTGAAAAATTTTGTATCGGCACATTCTGTGGAATCAAATTGTGAACTACATGATTCTGGTGATTTTCTTATTACATTAAAAACATTTGTTACGCAAGGTGTGCAAGATAAACCAGAAGTTCAGGAAGAAGTAATATCCGCCCAGTTGAAGGACAATATTCAGATAAATCGAACACTTGACGTTGCTTGCATCGGCTATGTGAGTGGTTTCATAACAAAATCAGCGTTATCAGAAGTTGCTAATTGTGTAGACTGCAAGAAAACATTTCTGTCCAAACACACACTATCTGTTCAACACACATTAGCAACAATACGGGAATACACAGCCGACTGCAAGCTTACGTATTGTAATGAAAGTGTTTTTAACACCATGAAAAATATTTATTTAATTACTATCAATTTACTGCCCTACATATGCCAACAAAAGTGCTTATCCAAAATAGTTTTTCATTTTCTTAAAGTAAATCCATCCTGCTTCTTTTCACTTACTGTTATTTGTAAAAAACATGATACTGCAATGTTAACTAAATCAATTGTTAAGAAATTTGTACGATTAATTATATTTAATTATTGTAATGGTCTGAATAATGTTTTATCGGGAAAAGACACTCGTGATTTTTCATATGATAAAATTTATAGTCAATGTAAAATTAAATATGGTAAGAGTAGAAAAAATAAGTAGGGTGAAGTGAGAATTACAATATAATAATTGTTGATAACACAACTATGCATATTGAAAGTCATGAAAAATTTCTGATACTACAATACCTGTATTTTTTAAATTTTGATACGTTGATTCAAAGCCGTCTCTATCTAACAAGCCGTGCACTTGTAAATTTGGCAACAGTGCAAGTAGTACGAGATAATGCTGTAATGTAATTCTGTACTTATCAATCAAATTTTATTGTTTATTATTGTTTATTATAGTATTGGTGACTAAAATAACGTTTTAAATGTTATATTAACAATCAAGGTAAGTCCACAAAGCCTAATTCTGCTAGATAACCAAACTTTTTCGTTTTCCTTTATTTGCTTTTATTTCATACCAATGTGACATTTTTCGGATTTTCAATGGTACAAAAAGTGGAACTTTAAAGTCCTAGTACTTAATTTTAAACTCGTTAAACGTCTAGTTTGAAAGAAAATTTCATATTTACCTCGAACGAAAATCGACTTTAAATATATATACTTGGAAGTAATTACAGCCTCGGCTAAACCACTTGCTCCTAATTACTTTAAAACTTGACTTTTCGTTGTAGGTAAATAAATAACTATTCTTTCTGAATTATTAATTAGGTTTATGTTGTAGATGCCAAGACGGTGTGTTGTTCAAGGCTGCAAATCGAATTACGATAGTTCTTTGAAAAAGGAATCTCCAGTTTCAACTTTTTCATTTCCTAAAGATGAGGTGAGAAAAACACTTTGGGTGCATGCAATATCGAGAAAAAATTGGAGCCCTTCTACGTCTTCTGCAGTCTGCATAAAGCATTTTGCTGATAAGCATGTAATAAAATTCCAAAGTTATAAAAATGCAAATGAGGATATGCAAGATCTACTGCTTCAGCACCCAAAACTAACTCCAGAAGCAATTCCTACCATCTTTCCAAGTCTGCCCTGTTACATGACTAAAACACTGCCAACAGAAAGAAAAAATCCAGATGTTAGAAGAGAAGAGGCACATAAAAGAAGTACTGAAAAAATTGAAAGTTTTTTGAAGGAGGACCTTGTTAACAATTATGACGGATTTTTAAAAACATTCCAAAATCGTTTAAAAGACGTCCTTACTAAGTGGAATTTTAAAATTTGTGAAACTGGTGTGTGGTTTTACCTTTTAAGTATTGACTATGAAGATAATATTGGGCAAGATCTTATAATATTGGGCAAGATCATCAGCTGAAAATTAGGGCTTGTATACAAGGTTAGTTTTATTAATGTAAACCCCCGTTTATTATCAGTTTAAGTACTAACCGATAAAGAAAAAATAAAAGTCGATTTTATAGGTATTTTATGTATAAATTCTACTCAAGCTAACAGTTTTGCACACTACATAAAATCAACTTTTAATTATTCTTTATGGGTTAATAATAATTAATCTGATAATAAACGGGGGTTTACATTAATAAAGTTAATTTTGTAAAAGTTTCAAGGGCACTTATTGTGACTGTTTATTGGAAGGAAACAGAAATTTCACAGAATGACCTCAAATGACTATTACCTGTGGATTTAAAATTAACAAGGTGGTCACAATTGGAAAATCTACTTATTAGGTATAAAAACTGTGGTGTTGAAGCAACAACCAATTCAGTAGATTATTTTTTAAATAAAGTAGGATATTACATTGCTGAAAGTTTAACAGTTGCTCAGGAGGATGAAACATTTTTACACAAGAACTTATTAGAAATCATTAAAAATCAAATCACGTTAATGCAGTCTAAAAAGAAGACTTACAGTTCTGCCACAATTTTGTTTTCATTCCTTATTTATTCTCAGTCAGCAGCTACATATAGCTTTCTTGGAGAATATTTTATTTTGCCTCACAAACGTTATAAACAAAGCATATATGCTTATATGCATATATGTATATAAGTCCAAATCTTGAGTAGAATACAAGCCACTATCTTACTCATGTTGTTAAACAATTGTCTGAGAGAGAATTATATGTGTCTTTACTAGTTGACGAAATTTATGTAAATCGTACTTTAACTTTTAAAGCACAAAATGTTGTTGGTTGTGCTGAAAACAAATCAAGAGAAGTCGCTAAAACTGTTGTAAGTTTCATGATTGCTTCTAGTTTTGGAAGTTATAAAGAAATTGTTCGTTTAATACCAGTTAGTGGTTTGACCGGGGATGAATTAAAACAGTTTACTGTAGAAGTAATTCAGTATATACAAAAATGTAATTTTAAAGTCATAACACTTATATGTGATAATAATCGTGTTAATCAAGCAATGTTTAGACTTTTTTGTGACACACAATTTTTCACTGAAAATCCAGATTTCAAAAATTTGCCTTTATTTTTAACATATGATTTTGTTCATATTTTTAAAAATGTAAGGAATAATTGGCTTAACTTGAAAAATTATTTATGTACATTTTTGTATCCAGATTTTGATGATAACAGCAGTATTATACGAAAAGCTTCTTTTGAACATTTACGACAGATTCATAATACTGAAAAAAAATTGTTCATTAAAAAAGCTTTTAAACTGAGTAATAAAACTTTATATCCGAGTAATTTGGAAAGGCAGAATGTTAGATTGGTAGACAATGTATTTCACTGTTCCACCATTGCTGCTTTAAGAGAGATTGAAGAATATGCTGAAACGGCAATGTTTATTGAAATAATCAGGAAGTGGTGGAATATAGTAAATACAAAAAACGTTCTTAAGGGTATTATAAAAAGGAAAGAATGGTCTGGTCCAATTTCTAATGTAAATGATTTGAAGTTTGAATTTTTAACAAAATTTGTTTTGTGGATTAGAAAGTGGAAGGAATTGAGTGAAAAACAAATTTGTGTTGGTTTAAGTAAAGATACATTTAACGCTATGGAAAGAAGTACTGTGGTCTTAATTGATTTAATTAAATATTCCCTAGAAAATTATGCTATAAAGTATATTTTACCAGGAAAATTCCAAACTGATAATTTGGAAGGTCGGTTTGGACGATATCGAGTACTCTCAGGATGTAATTACAACGTACTGTCACGCCTTTAACGTGTTTTTGAAATACCAGGGGGTAAACTTAACTCAGAGATAGAGGGTGCCGATTTGCTGGAACCAAAGACACCTTCCTCTGTGCCCAACAAAAAGATAAAAAGGTAACTTACCTAGCCCGGGTTAGCCGGAGATTCAGCAGAGGTGGCCGCGGTGGAGAAAAACTACACTTTTCCCTAAGAGATAACTTTATTTGGGCACTTTCCAAAAGCTGTTCCCCCTGGGCTACCTTGCTGAGCCACCGCCCCGCGATCGAATGTCTCCGTCCATCGTTCAATCGATGGCCCCAATTAATCGACTTAGCTCAGCAAAATACCCCGTTAACAATCTACATATAGCTGTCCCGTATTAATCTTCGTGGCAGTATCCTATCAGCAACTTCTTAAGTCTGAGAAAAAGATTCGTATTAAAAAGATTCTTGAATTAGTAAAAGAAAAAAGATCATCACTGAAAGAAATAACAGAGGACGTACAATATAGTGAAGATTTACATGATACTAATATTGACGAATTTTATTCTTTGTTTTCCAGTAATTGTTTGGACATTTGTGAATTAGATCAACCAACCACTTTATATGTCTGTGGTTTTGCTAGCAATTCAGTTTTTCAGAAACTTAGTTGTTTAATCTGCCAAAATAGCATCAGAGAATCTAAAGGTGATGAAGTTGGCTGTCCTTACTTTGATTCCTTACAAAGAGGTGGCTTATGTTTACCAACTCAATTTGTAATAGATATATTTTTTCATATGAATGCTTTGTTTGAATTTGTTGTTAATAATGCAGATTTGTCTTCATTGTTTTTTAAATATACAACTCAAAAGAAAGTTTTAATGGCTCTTACTGCTGCAAGCTTAGAGAATAATCAGTTTTTTAGTGTTTCCGATGATTGTGTTTGTGGCGAAACGAGAAAGAATTTAACCAAAAAAATTTGTTCAATTTTTAGTAACATTCTTCTAAACAATTATACGAGAGTTAAAAATGATTCCCTCCATGTAAGTGCAACTGATCCAAACAAGGCCAAAAAACGTAAAATTAATACATATAAGTAAATAGTGTATTATTAATATTATTATTATGTAATTATGAAACTGAATAAATGTTTTGACAATCATTTGCATTATTTATTTACCAAAGTGTTTTCCTTTGATTATTTATAAATAATTAATTATGACTTATCAACTTCATCTTCTATTTATTGGTAGCCGAGTATTTAGATTTAACGCTTTGTAAAACGCGATCCTTATAGTCAGTTCGATTAGGACTACTTTCGGGTATCAATGCGACGTTGCCAAGCGTAACAGCATGGCTTGTTAGATAGAGACGGCTTTGGTTGATTTCAATTTTGTTGTACATTTTTCTCTACCACATCAGGATTTTCCACAAAAGGAGGTTGAATATTTAAAAGAAAAACGCCAAGTTTTGACATTAAAAATTGATGTTAAATTAGCGCAATAATTATCAATTTTATTGTTTCTCAAAAAAATTTCAACCACATTTGTAAAAGCTTTCCATGATTGTTTTTCTATACCAGTTATCGTGGACACAAAGTTCATGTCTTTTATCAATTTTCGTAAATCTGGCCCAGTAAATATGCCTTCTTTTACTTTGACCATCAGACGAATTCTTGTGTGTAAACATTATGTTGATTTGAAAGTATTTGGACTATAGTTGCATATCTGTGTAATAATTCTAAAATTAGATACTCGATGTTTCCTGTGTGTAATAAATGCTTTGAAGTGTGTGCTGTACTTCTTTAACTTATCTTATCTTTATACTTAACCTATTCAATCTTCAATCCAGTTTTGTGTCGTTTTAATTCTATTGTTTCCGTAGAGTGGTGTGGCCATTTGCACCGTATGGGAACAATAGCCTTAAACGTCATAATAAATCGAATTTTCTTAAACACTGTAAATAAATTTATTTAAATTCGGCGCTATAATACAGTTTAGTACGTCAAGATATTGTTACGTTATTTTTCTCTTGTAGCGTGATTTTCTTTTTTACGACTATTTTGTCGGCTGCGGTGAAGCCATGATCGCCCGTGTAGCATCTAGTGGGTTTGTATTCTGGGTTTTCGCTGCAAGCGGATACGCGCGGCCGGCATTTTGTTTCACTTGTGGTGGATCTCTCGTCTTGACTGGTTGTCGTATTTGTGCATTCTGGTTTTTGGTTTTGGATAAAACTGGTCAGGCGTTAATTTTTTTCGGGCTCGTTTAGTCCCGACGTTTTCGGATTTGATATTAGATATCCCCCGTCGATCGCTGTTGGTGATTGCTGTTTGTCAGGCTCGTAATCGTCCATTTACGAGGTAAGTTTTTTGTGATTGTCCACGCCGTTTTCCTCGGCACCTTTTTAACTTTTGTTCTCCGTTTTTTTCTATAGCCGCTTGTACCGGGCTTCGTAACCCGCTTGATTCGGGCCCTGAAAGCCGTTTTTACCAGGCTTGAAAATTTAGCTGGCTGCGGACTTTGGAAATTCGCTCGCACGTGCCACTCGCACGCACTACTCGTACCGAGCCTCCCCCCGCATTGGGATCGTTCCGCATTCGCCCTTGAGCTTCCGGCCTCCACCCCTCGGTCGCCGTAGGTCTTGCCATAGGACCGAAGGACTTCGTGGTAACCGACTTCAGGGTAGGATGCCCAGGATAAGGGTATGACCCATTTGCTTATCGTTGCTTCGCACCTCGTCCGATAGTACGATTTTCTTACGAGAATTTTCCCCGGTATAGTGCCACGCCCTTGGCTACAATTGGATTTTAATTTAGACTGTTGAAGTGGCGCAATTTTTCAAGGTTATTTTGCAGCCCCTCTGGCTTGCATCTTGCTTTGTAATTTTAGTGTAACCTTTGAAAACCTTTTTAATAGTAATCGCCTTCTGCGAATAATCTCGATTGTGTTGTCACTTTTACTCTTAAAGTAACATTTTTTTTACCACGTTTTCTCTTTCATTGATTTTGATGAAAGTTTTAATTTTGTTATTGCTGTGTGAAGTTTGCGATTGGTACCATACGCGAGCGGGTAGATTTTTCGGTGTTGTACATATTTTTAATTTGAAATGGGCCGTCCGCATTTTTTATGGCTCTCCATTTTATAAGGAGAATTTTGATATGTCGCCTACCATTTATCACGATATTAAAGATTATTGTTAAAGCATTTTCGTGCCTTCTTATTTTCTGGTTAATTTATCCGTGCACCGGCAAATCATTCAGCGTCGGATTATACAGGGTGACTTTAATAGGTCTACCCCTAGCGTTGACCTATACTCGTACGGTAACGTCGCTACAAGCTAGGTGGCGCCCCCTTCTCCGAGTTTATTTAACATCTGGAATATCCCGCCCACTTCGGCGATGTAAGCATCGCTGTCATTAGTGTCACTCACTATAACCTGTTTACCTATTCTGTTTGATATTTGAAAGTGTTTGTTTTGAAGTTGTATTATTGTGTCTCATGATGCCAAAGGTAGAAATATCAATCGTGGATATAATTACATATATTGGAGATCGTAGCAGACCTTTGAAAGAAGGAGAAGCTATTTTTAAGGCCGGGCATGTCATCATGTGCGGATTGAAGAATGGAGAATGTAATCAGATAATTAGCCTCTGCTTACAAACTTCTGCGTTACAATCTGTACCTCATGAGGTGCATATTGATTTGGGCAATGAGGTGATTTCATTATTAATTATCGTCAGGCCCGGCGCGTGGTTTTTTCCTTATGTGCGAAAAGTGTTGGCGCCTTTCAAGGAAAAGTTGTGAATTTGTGGTGCCAAAATGTTACTTAATTATAAAAGTAATAGGTAGGTACTATTAAATACGTTACCATTGTTGGATTGCAATTCCTGTTGATGCATTTTGTTCACGTGATAAATTCTGTGACGGTACAGCACTTTTTCTTAAACGTCTTAAACTGCTCGTTGCTGAAATATAAATCTGTTATTATATTCTTCAAACAAACAAAATACTTACTGGAAATAAAATTACTTTGCACGAAGTGTTTGCTGCATACACTCATAAATTTTGTCACTTTTTTAAGTTTCCAAACATGAACCCATTCTTCCTTTAGTCGCTCTGATCGATGAAAAAAGTGCAAGGATACATCCTTTGAAATGTAGGTGTTACACCCAGGCACAGAACAATAACGTTTGCTCTTGCTTCCGTCCATTATTGTTATTACTAAGTAGAAATCTTTGCATAGGCTTAAGCACACTTTGTTTGATTACACAATATGTACACAAGAATATTCATTCATGTGAAAGCGTCACACACAATATTTCACAATGTACATTCTATTTAATAACAATATTCGTAAAAGTGTCACACATAAACTTTTTTGTAGGTTAACCAAATGTCATTCCAATGTTTTCCTTATTTCAGGGACCTTCGCAAAAATTCCGCAAGATGTCAGCCACTCCGTGATTTTCTCGAATAAGTTATATCAAAGCCTCCTAGAACACTTATAGGCCGTGCACAAACTGTGGTAATCTTTAAGCAGCCCTCACACGATCAATATATATTGTCAATATCTGAGTATTGACAATATTATTGAACGTGTGAGTAGAAAGATTTTTAGATTGTCAATATGTAAAATATTGATGGGTTGGTTTGATGAAAACCAAAATATTTGTAAGATTGACAATAAATATTGACCGTCTGAGGGAGAGATTGACAATCTTACTTCAGTTGGTATTTAAAATTTTGAACTCGAAGTTCTGAGTGGAAGGGGGCAGATTATTGTATTGTATTTAAGGTTATGTATGTATTGTTACTATAGGTACTTTCGTTTATACCCGTGATTACTGCATACATAGCATTTAATAATGAATTCAGATAATGATATTTGGATGGACGAAAATACTATTAACTCCCCGGACGATACAAATAATGATGTAAACGATGAAACACCTACAAATCTGGATGCGTTATTATTAAATTTCATTGAAAACTACAGAGAGCTGCCTGTGTTGTGGGACGTATCTTCAAAAGAATACTCAAATAAGGATAAAAAAAATAAGGCGTGCGACCAGCTACTGAGTATCTATAAACGAATTAAAATAAATGCAACTACAAATGATGATAAGAAGAAAATTAATTCTCTAAGAACTAACTACAGGAAAGAATTAAGAAAAGTGAAAACTTCTAAAGGAACTAGTACTGGCGCCAATGAAGTATATATACCCAAATGCTGGACATTTAAAGAATTATGCTTTCTCAAAGAGTGCTCATCAAGTTATGTCGCCCCATCTATGTCTTCAGAAAGTCAGCAGGTAAGATAAAAAAAACACATAGTCTCTAGTTAGTTAGGTAATGTTTATTGATTATTTATTACATCATTCTGCCACGGTAAGTTGCCTTCATTATTAAAATAGTTACAGTACCTATCTCTAATTTCTTTTGCTTCTACCGATGAATTTAAATAGTGTCCCTTTTGTAGTGCAGTAAGATCAAAGTTCGCCCTTTTGTGTCCTCTCTCAATCTGGCCGGTAGTAATATTTTCAGTGTCCATTGCATCGTGTATGTAATGTCCACGATTTTTTTTCAGAAGATAGTTATGTAAGCAACAAGAAGCCATGGTAATTATGTTAACTTTAGGAGGTTCGAGATTTATTTCTGTTTGAAATACTCTAAATTTTGATACCAAAATACCAAAAGCATTCTCGACCACTCGCCTAGCACGCGAATGTCTATAATTATATATCCTTTTTCTGTTGTCCAAACTTGCCTGGCTGTAGGGCTTCATAAAATTCGGTTTTAATGAAAATGCTTCATCTGTTAAAAATACAAATGGAAACTTTTCGTTAGAATGGGGAATACGTGATGGAAGGGGAATTTGTAGTTGTTTGGTTTCATACAATTTCCAAAAATCTGTTTGTTGTATGACTCCTCCATCAGAAATACGACCATTTACTCCTACGTCAACTAAGAGAAATTCGTAATTCGCGTTCACAATAGCCATTAACACAACACTACAAAATCCTTTGTAATTATAATACAAAGAACCTGAATTTTTTGGCTTTTTAATTCGAATATGTTTTCCATCTACGGCACCTAACGCATTATAGAAGTTCCATTTTAATCCAAAATCTTGAGCAATTTTTTTCCATTCGTTTTTGGACCGAGGAATCTGAAAAATTACAGCATTGCATTAAATTCTTAATAATAATACTGGGTTATTTTTAAAATTTTTTATCAACTCTTGCCATGAAATGTATGTCTTAGCTTGACTGAAAAATAAATTATTGCTCTTGACACTGACTGTTGTTAAGACGTAAGTACAGTAAAGCTAAGACATGCCGTTTAAATTTCACAGCAAGAGTTGATAAAAAATTTTAAAAATGACCCGGTATTATTATCATTTGAATTATATTATTAAATGATTATTGTTTCTTTGTTTTTTAGGTCAAAGACACTGCAAATGTTAATTGTGACGAATTTGAAGAGCCAGAAGTTACTGTCCAGTCGTCCATGGCAACACCTGTAATAGCTTACCAACAGTCAAAAAACGTCCAGCAAATTACAAAACAAACTGAATTGTTATCTATTGCTTGTGAATATTTGAAGAAAAATGATGGCGAAGTAGATTTCGTTGCCAAAAGTTGGGCATTAAAGTTAGGTAAACTGAAACATGATCAACGACTTTGGGCAGAAAAATTCATAAACGATATTTTACTTGAAGGCGAGCTCGGTACATTGCATCGCAATTCTGTTTCTATTAATCATCCGTACCAGTACCTAAATCAGTATAATTCAACAACACCGTCACCAGCGTCTTCTACAGCTGCCTGTAGCAGTGCACCACCAGTGACAGACGATTCACACTGCAACATTCATAATCTTTTTTCAAATTATACCGACTTGTAATTACTTGTATTTTCTAATTATGTGTAGATGCTGAAATAGGTAATGTTTAAAAATTATTTTACTTACCTTTATATAATCCTTCAAAGTTGAAATGATTGCTTCACATGTTTCTACCACAATTCCACTAATAGTGTTAGGAGCTACAATAGCAGAAAACTTTAAACATTCAAATGATCTACCAGTTGCTAAAAATCGGAGAGTTAATGACAATCTCTCTTCAACTGAAACTGCCTTTCTCATCACTGAATTTTTTTTCACGATAACTGGTCCCACTAGATTCAACAACTCTTCGTAGCAAGCGTTAGTCATGCGAAAGTAATTTTGGAAATCTTTTGGGGTAGATATGCGCACCTCATCCAACAAACTCATGTGAGAAAACGTGTCTCTCTTTAGAAGCCATTCTCTAGCCCATATTCTCTTTTTCTTCGGGTGTCTTATTGATAAAGCTAAAATAATAGCTACACAAGCTTTTTGTCGGTATGACATCATTGACTGCCAGCGCTAAACTAAATACATTATCAATAAATATTGATAGTGTGAGGCAATTAGAGTTTGTCAATATTTATTGACCATATTGACAATATTTAATTGACAATAAATATTGATCGTGTGAGGGCTGCTTTAAGTATACGTCGCTGTAAATGCGCATCCATGTGCGCATCCGCCGCGACCGCCACAGGCTCCACCCACATTCTGAATGCGTTCGGAAACAGTAGATCGGGAGTGCGTATTGGTGCGTATGCATAGTTATTCAAAAATAAAAATCTGAAATAAAATATGTCTGTCTCGAAATCAAACCTTGCAATTTACCTCGTAGATATAAGTAACCGGCAACGCTGCCATCAAACGGCGATTAATACATAATTTCTATTTATGTTTAGAATGTCAGGTTCCCATGTCCTTTGTTAAAAGAGGACAAATTTCTGACGGCTATGTTTGGAAATGCAAAAATTGCACAACTACCGTTACTATTAGAAGGGTTTCTTTTTTTTCAAACAGTCGGCTTTTGTTAAATCAGTTGTTAGTCATAATATATGGATGGTCCCGTAATTACCCCCAAAAAGACATTGCCCATGAAGCAAAGATAGGGGAAACTTCGAACCTGACTATAGTAGACTGGTGTTCTTTCTGCCGCGAAGTGTGCGAACAAAACTTGATTAACCATCCTATGGTAATAGGTGGTTTACAAGAAGATGGCACAGCTAAAAGAGTAGAAATTGACGAAACAAAATTTTTCCACACAAAGTATCACAGAGGACAATGGAGAGAAGGACATTGGGTATTTGGGGGTATTGAAAGGGGAACTAAAAAATGTTTTTTGTTGGAAGTTCCTGATAGAACAGCAGAAACATTATTTAATATCATTCAAAGGTAAATAGTTTTTTTTTGTTTAATTTTTTTAACAAAATTCTATATGTACAATCTTTGGTCTTAAACTATAGACCGTGTAGAAAGTATACTTTCTGGGCGGACTGTATTAATTTAATTCAAAATTTTAATCTTGAAAATATTTTTAAAGGTATATTTTACCCGGGACAATAATTATTTCAGACGGGTGGAGGGCTTATCGTAATTTGGATCAAATTGGTGGGGGCATATATGAGCATCAAGTGATTATACATCAGGAACATTTTGTGGACCCAAATGATAATACAATTCACACGCAAAATGTCGAAAATCTTTGAATGCGTGCTAAACGTAAACTTCGCCGACAATTTGGTACATCTCAAGCTCTCTTTCCATCATACATTCATGAATTTATCTGGAGGGAGCAAGATCAGAGAGCCCACATTTTCGGGGAATTTCTTTTATGTGTCGCCGAACAATATCCTGTTTGAATTTAATAATTTCTTAAATTTTTTTCTCCTTCAATTTGTCACTACCGAGTACATGCGGCAGCGTTGCCGGTTTATATCTACGAGATAAATTGCGAGGTTTGTAGTTTCCTGATTTCGAAACAGACATATAATTTAATTTCAAATTTTTATTTATACTGCAATTTGCGTTTAAAAAGGAAATAGCTATTTAATGTATCACATATTCCTAATCTTTTGTAATCTGAATATTGTATTAAAAATTACGACATTCTGTAGTGTTTGTTACTAATTTTCTTAATTTTGCCCTATAATTATATCAACAAATTAAATGATAGGTAAGTTTTAAGTATATAATTATGAAATTGACTTTACTATAACACTGTAAATAATTCGTCAGTACTCGTATTTCCACGTCTATGCATACGCAGTCCCGATCTACTGTTTCCGAACGCACTCCGAATGTGGGTGGAACCTGTGGCGGTCGTGGTGGATGCGCATATGGATGCGCATTTAGAGCGACATATACTTAAAGATTACCCAAACTGTTATCCCTACCAGATCTCTAAGTCGCCTTAAAACATCTGGCGGTCGAAGCAGTCGCTTAGTAGCACGGTATGATAACTTAAATGACAACAGCGGCTACAAAGTTATAGTACAGCTAACGACCACTAAAGCACTTCAGACGCGTACTTTAAATTACGCGCGCAACATCCAACATCTAACCTTCGCTTCCTGAGCGGATGCACCTGTTACGGTAATCCCATGTTCCACCATATTGATAAATTCGCTTCTGGGCGTCGTATGTAATACCTTTTTGCAAAAATTCGTGTATATTTAAAGAAGCAGGAACTTTTTTATGCGCCCAGTAAGTATGTATGTAAATTTAAATTAAATAGGCATGTAAGCTCGATGAAATTCCTCTGATTGTGTGTTATAATTTATAATCTAGGCTAGGTATTGCATTTAAGGATTAAAGTAAAACTATTGTCATAGGTGAGACCATGGATACCTATACAGAAGTGTTGTGTACTAGGATGTGTTGATAGAATGTCATGAAGATTTCGTTTTCCACATCCAAAATCTGGCAGAAACCGTTCGCAAGTATGGTTGCAAATTATTAATAATCCAGAATTAATACATTTACCGATAGAAAGTATCTATGCAAACAAAAGGGTTTGTGGCAGACATTTCACTGAAGACCTGCTTGTACCAAACAAGAAATTTAAAATACAATGCAGTTCCATCTTTATATGTAGGCAAGGTAAAGTTTTAGTTTCTACTTAAGTAAATGAAAAATAATTAGCAGTAGTATAAGTAATAACAGAATAATACATTTTGTCAATAGGTCAGACATCAGTATCATGAAAAAAATTTATCTTACTGAAAATTAACTCGATGCACTGCGGTTAATTTATATTTTCACTCTTACTTACATTGAAACGCAGTCATTCTTACTCACATTTTTACCTCGAGTATCGAGTGAATATTTTGTAAACTGCTAAAATGTCATAAGCTAATAATTGTTATAAATTAGAAAATGTCTAATTACTGTTTGAAAACGAACAGAAAAAATTCTAAAAATGTACGCCTAAATTTTTAATACTGTGCTTTTTCTGCTTGTTTAAAGCAATAATTACATTTTTTAATTTATAACAATAATTTATGGGTTATTGTTGCTATTGCTATTCCATTTATAGATTTATTTACTTTGTCTTTGCAGGAAAGATGAACTGCTGCTTAGGAGGAGTACACAGTTCTTTGTCAAATGAGTGATATTTTATGCAGAATTTATGTTATACATAATACATTTTGAAGGTTGTCTCAACATCATTTCTTGTTGCCAAAAAGTATGCAAATCAAACATCGTATAGTTTATTCTTGTTCGTACATCAGAAATATTTAAGTAGTTTTGATTAAAAGGAAGATTGGTTGTTTTCACAATGGCATATCTTTTCTTATTTGTAGATTACTAGTTAGCTTTGAAAGCTCTGCCTGTATACATACACCGTGTCCACAGAATATGGAATATGTTATATACTGCAAAAAATACGCGTTACATCAAAAAACCCTGAAACAGGTAAATTTTTGATTTTTCTTGCGGATCCTATGACATGATTAAAATTTTAATTTCGCTTGTCATTTGTCATTAGTGACGTCATTGACAATTTTTTTAAATGGCATGACTAGGTTTCATTTATTTCAAAGAAAGCACACTACTTTACTCTTTACAATGGTATCCTACTTTTGAAGTTTTTCACAAAAGTATTCTAGTTATCCATGCTAAGGCACTACTGAACCTTCTTATTTATCAAAACATTTGCATTCTTCTAAATGTCAGAGTGGTACTTGAACTTAAAGTTACGCTTGTGATTTGGAAGATTTAAAGAAGCACGAAAGTAATAAAACTTATGGCGCATTTATCTGAAAAGCATCGAATTGAAATATTGATGATGTTGGGATATGGAGACAGAAGAAGACGACAGGAAGAAGTTTGCAATTTATTTAATAACGTATACCCCGAGCATCATATTTCCCAGTCTACTGTTAGTAAAATCTTGCAAAAGTTTGAAATGACCGGTACTGTCAAAGACTTGCCGAAAACATTAAGAAATTTACCTGAAAATAATGAAAATCGTGAAAACGTTATGTTAGCTGTAGTAGAGAATCCTCGTATTTCTATTCGACAAATTGCTCGAAATCATAACTTAAAGAAGTCAACTGTACATAAAGTCATAAAAAAAGAAAAGTGGCATGCATATCGACCCTGCGTTGTTCAAGAATTATTTGAAGATGACTTTGAACGACGAATTGAATTTTGTGAAAACATAACGCATCGACTTGAAGCAGATAGAAATTTTCACAAAAATATTCTTTTCACAGATGAAGCAACGTTTTGTTTGAATGGAAAATTAAACAAACAAAACACACGTTACTGGGCTTCACAAAATCCTCGCTGGTATGTAGAAGGACATACTCAATACCAGCAAAAAATCAATGTTTGGGCAGGAATTATTCGAAATCGAATCTTGGGACCCTTCTTTTTTGAGAACAATCTAACTGCAGAAACTTATTTAGACTTTTTGAGATATGAATTAGTTCCTGCTTTAGTTATTTTATATCCAAACGAAGCAGATCCGGATATACCTCATAACAGAATTTGGTTGCAGCAGGACGGGGCTCCTCCTCATTTCGGTATTAACGTCCGTCATTTTCTGAATGTTACCTTTGCCAATCGACGGATAGGGAGAGGAGGTGCAATAGAATGGCCAGCTCGTTCACCTGATTTAAACCCGTTAGACTTTTTCCTTTGGAGCTATCTTAAAGACAGAGTATACATAAATAAACCAGAAAACATTGAAATCTTAAAAGATAGCATAAGAACAGAGATGAGAGCTATCACAGCAGAAATGACTGATAATGTCATTAATGGATTTGAAAATCGAGTTTATCATTGTCTAACAGTAAATGGAATACAATTCGAACATCTTTTGTAGTTTATGAGCGGCAGTTGGATTTTTTCTATTGATTGTGACCCTCGTTTGAAGATTTCATTTATTATTCGAAGAATCATTTAAATTTGTTACATTGTTTACTGTTTACTGTTTTCTCAAAATTGATGAAGGATAAAATAATAGTTTTATATCATCGAAAAATCTCTGTCAAATGAGTATATGGGGGTACCTTATCTGTTAAAAATATTTACTTGTTACTCGTTGTGCTTTTGTCTGTGAAAAAGATAACGATTGGCTACTGTTTCATGATAGAAAACTAAATGTCAAACAACTTTTATTTGAAACATTTTTTGATTAATGCATATTTATTAAAGTAGATATCTACTACATTCCATGCTTTTGGGACAAGGTGTAAAAATTTCTATTTCACCTGAAAAAAGAATGTAAACTTCAAAAGTAGGATACCATTGTAAAGAGTAAAGTAGTGTGCTTTCTTTGAAATAAATGAAACCTAGTCATGCCATTAAAAAAAAATGTCAATGACGTCACTAATGACAAATGACAAGCGAAATTAAAATTTTAATCATGTCATAGGATCCGCAAGAAAAATCAAAAATTTACCTATTTCAGGGTTTTTTGATGTAACGCGTATTTTTTGCAGTATATAACATATTCCATATTCTGTGGACACGGTGTATAACTTGACCTATTAAATATATATTACACAAGAGTTTATGTTTTATTCATATGACAGCAAATTCAAGAGAACATCTTTCCTTTCTCCTTCTGTTGCCATGATTATTAATTCATACATTCAGAACAAGAAATTTCTTGGTGAAATTATTTTTTGTGTATCAAAAAATAATGAGCACACTTTGGTACAAGGAGACTATTCATTAGCAAAATCATACAGCACCCTCAAGCAGGTCATTATTTTTCTTAATAATTACATTTCACTAGTTCTCCGCTGATTAATGCAACTAAATAAGTTAAACTAAATAAATTAAGCAATAACTTAGCATTATGAGCCGTCATTCCTTCGATATCCTCACTCAATATTACTTTTGCCACCTTGCATACTTCTTTTTTATTAAAACTGAAAATTTGAGGTAAAGTATAGAGTAGTGTTGAAGTAGGATGACGACGCCTTAATGTTATAGAAGATACGAGTGTTGTCAACATTCAAATTTAAATAATTCCCACCTATTACTGAGCTTTAACTAACGACCTCCTGTGGCGCTAAAAACAGTGTGGTGGATTCTTATTATTGAGTTACCAATCTTCTATCTTCCTTTATCTATGCTTAGTAGCCACGTAGGAGGACGAGCGTGCGAGCTACATTTGCCGTTGTATTTAATTTCTGCTTTGTATGATAATTTTCTCTTTTTATTTTCGTTTTAAAGAATATTTCTATTTCCGTTTTTTACATTAGAAAAAATTTTGTTTGTTTTCTATAGTAACAGATTTTATTTCAGTTACATATATTGAAAAAATTCTTTAATTTCGTTTTCTACATAGAAATTGAATTAGATTTAATTTTATTCAATTCCCATATTTATTGAAAAAAAAATTATTTCTGTTTTCGATATTGAATTAAATTTAATTTGTCTTGATTTTCATTTGCTATATTAGATTAGTTTTGTTGATAGTATTCATTTATTTTTAAGCTATTTAAGATGCCTGGAAAATGTTGTGTTCCGAATTGTCGTAGTAATGCTTCGAAATACGATCCATATGTTACAGTATTTAGATTTCCACCAAATGAAAAAATTAAGAATTACTGGGAAGCAGCCTTAGGAAATAATTTCACAGCAAAACCGTCCTCAACAATTTGTATAAAACATTTCGAAGATAAATACATTTGTGGAAATAGCAGCGGTTCAAGAATTTTATTAGAATAAAACGCTATACCCACTCTTTTCATGCCGAAATTAATTTTTGAAGAACCATATGTAACCTTTGAATATCTCTCAAAAAATTATGAACAATTTTTTAATGGCGAAGACTTTCACGTTAATATTACTAATGAATTTTTATGCTTTTACAAAATGGATTTTAATACAGTTCCAAAAATTTCTTGTGGTATCAAAATATTTAAAAATATGGAATTTCATATTTTTAAACATAACAGAATATCGCTGACAAATTTAAATCTAAAATTTAAAAAAATAAGGGAAAAAGAAGATTTGCTATATTTACTGCATAATTTGGAAGTTTTTGAAGAAGATAAAAGTAATTTACTCTTGATTTTTTGACTAATCAAATTGCAAATTTAATTAATTTTAAAAATGTCCGAAATAAGTGGTTAAATAAAAAAAATTTTAAAATACCAAAACCACAAGATGGTAGTGAGTTGTGTTTACGCCATGTTTATAATATTGAAAAATCCAACATCGTTAAATACGCTCCGAAATTAAATTTTAAATCATTATATCCATCTGCATTAGAACGCCAAAATGTTAAATTAGCACTGTCAATCTTTGATGATAGAAATATATTTGCTATTAATCATTACTTTGAAGAAAAATACAGTGAAGCGGAAGGTACAAGTATTTTAATAGATTTATTCAGTAAATGGTGGGAAATTATGAACTGCTCAACTCCTTACCATGGAATACGATACTTTTTTAGAACCGATTATGTCCACAAACTGCCATCAAATTACTTTCTCGCAAAATTTCATAAAATTTTTGGAAAACTGGAATAATAACCTGTGAGCAAATAAAAATCAGATTAGAGCAGGCGGTGCAAAGAAAATGTATGTCTGTGATTAAATAAAAAGTCAATAAATTTGACAGTCCATGAATGTATTACATTAACTAATTCAGTTAATCACAGACATACATTTTCTTTGCACCGCCTACTCTAATCTGATTTTTATTTGCTCACTTTTTATATCTTCAGCTCCAAATAAATTAAGTTCAGATACCTATCTTGCCATAGCACATAATACAAAAACTGTTATTCACATATCTGACTATCTCTTAAATACTTTAAATTTTAAATATGTTCTTCTTGGCAAATTTCAAACCGATAATTTGGAACATAGGTTTGGTAGATATAGATGGTTATCTGGTTCAAATTATTATATTACAGTAAGAGATGTTGTTAATTCAGAATCAAAATTAAAAAAATTAAATTAAATTAAATTAAAATGCTCAAGTGGTATAATAAGTATAAATAAAGTGGAAGATAATGAACAATACAATAATTTCGATTTTGCGGGTGTTTGTGTTTCATTCCTTTGTATATTTAATAATAATTGAGAAGCATAGGATATTTTTAAAGTTGTTGGATAATAAAAAATTATTATCCAATATATTTTTCTATCATTTAGAAAATAATTTTAATTTGGATTTATTCCAGTGTGACTGTGAAGAGAGTAATTTAATTTCTTTATTAAAAGAGGATATATCCTCTAAATTATGTAATATATTTTTAAATAATTAGGTAAAAAACGTTAATTCTGAGTTACATGAAAGTAACTCAGAGAAAAAAATTAAGAAATTAAAATCAAATTAGAAAGAAACAAATTAAGTTTATTTATTTTTATTCTTAAAAATATTAATATTAAAAAATGTTTTATTAAATACATTATTAAATATTTAATTTTGGATAAGAACACGAAAAATACACAAAGCAACCATTGTGTTAATAAATAATAATTTGATTACATTCCCGCATGCATTCGTAGAACCTCGACAGAGAGTTATCGGTTGTCCGCCTTTACTCTCTCGCTAGCTGACGACTTCGACCCCCACTCTTAAAGCAGAGCCTGTATGTTCTAGGAAACGTTGGTTATATGGTTGATCTTTAACCGCGTCAATTACATGAAACAGAACTCTGTACTGTAGGTAAAAGCAATTGAGTAGGGAAGTACGAGTGCTTGAAAGCGTCTTTCCGCCATTGTCAAATTGGCAAGTTTAAACGTTTACGCGTTATTTGAGTTTTATTGTTATTCAGTGTGAATTGTATTGTGAAAATGCCATCTAATCCCATTAAATGTTGTGTTAAGGAGGGGTAGATAGTACCACTTTACAATGCCAAATAAAAAAAGCAATTGCCGCCTTATTCAGCATTGGTTTAAAAGTAATATGCACAGTATGTGACCAAGCGACCAAGCTAAACCAAATATTGCTGCAATTAATAAATTAATAAAAGAAACCCAAGCCAACTATATAAGGCAGGGAAGTGTGTACAATACAAATTATTTTGAAGTAGAAGGTCACACCATAATTCCTATTTTTGACACTCCACATTTGATGAAAGGAATTCGAAATAATTTGCTTAAGTATAATTTGGAATGTATCATTAATAACAGAAAAATTATTGCACAATGAGAACATATTGTTACGGTATAAATCGAAACAAGGGGCATAGCGATAGCTTAAATATTATATTAAACATAAATAAATACAGACAAACATAATTGTACAAAGTTCAACTTACCCTAACAGCACACTTTAACAAAATAGAGCCTGTAGCGGAAATAAGTATATTTAGCCGCCCTCTATCTTAAGAAAGGGACAGAGTCCAGTAGTGCGGTCAAAAAGGGGGTAGGGGTTGACGCGGGGGTGAAAGAAAATGTATATAGTTAGTTAAGACAAGTAAGTGTTAATGTTCAGTTCGCTACGGCAGAATTCCTTTTATTAATTTTCTTTTCATTTTCTTACTTTCTAAAGTTATTGATATTGTTTAGTGATTAAAGTGTTGTTCAAACTTGCCGCTCTTTTATTCTATATCACGCCGAACCCTATATAATAATTAACCCTTTCATTGCGGGAACCGGGTAAACCCGCAAAACATATGTACACCAAATACGTGGGAGACGGCTTGTTACAGTTCATTTTTCATTTGTATTCTAAACACACCATGTATATGCATACTTCGACGTTCCGGATTGTTTCTTGGAACGCGTCGTTTTACGCCTTGCGTTCGGTGTAGGAATGCACCATATTTCGCCGGCGTAATTTTCTCAAAATTTCGTTCTAACATATTTCCACTAACAGAACCCTCAATTAAATAAACAAATTCATTTTATAAAATTAACCCATCCTTGTTTCGGGCCGAAATTGCATGTACGTGGAGAGTTTTGTCAGGATCTAAAGGAGTCCTACTTCACGGCGCGTATTATCCGCGACCCCTGCCCTTTTCGACCATTGGTCCGCCCTGTTGCCGTGCAAACCAGCCAGTGAAAAGCGTGAAGGTGTCTCTCTCGATGAGATCCTTTCCTTTTCTGTCGAACGAGAATTATTCCGCCACTTCATAACTCATAACCACCGTAACCACCTCGTGGATCACACGTTTTTCCGTTAGATATTTGTGTGTGTGCCCAGTGCATCGAAGGGATGTACGTGCATGTATTCGGCTAATTGCCGACTTTGACTGATCCATTTGAGGTACAAGAAAGCCGCGTGCTACGTGGTTTATCTCAGCTCGGTCAAAAATACTGGGTGAGTTCTCTATACGAAGTTATTCTCGATCTGGCCCTTACGTTCGTTTTTCTCTCCTTGTTTATAGGCTTTTTATCTGGAGTTAGTTTTGTTGGGAATTATTTTCATTCGTTAATAAGAGCTATCCCGATAGAGGCTCTTTCGTAGGAGCTATTTTAGCGTGAATCATTTAATGCGAAGCCACGGAATCTGGTCCTGATCTGGTTATGCGACTGCTCTGAAATTGCATCGTTAGAAAGTCCCCGCCCCCCGTGACGAGAAGGCCGGGTATTCACCCAACTACGCTGCTGTTTCCCGCGAAAATGTTGACGAACGACTTGGAACATCGGTGAAAAACAGGTCGAATTATTTATTTTATTTTCTTTGCAATTTATTTATGTGCATTAATCACGCGTATATTTTTTTTTGTTGTTTCGATGTGCTACTTTTGAAATTGCCGCAATTGAATATGTAACTTTGTTGCGTACGCTTCCCCGTTAATCAATGTTATTTTCTTTTTGTGATTAGAAAATACGTAGACGAACGTCGCCGTTCGTAATAAGTTAGGAACCTGTTCTTTGCTTGGTTTGGATAATTTTAAATTAGAATAATACGAAACCCGGATCCGGCAAAAAGTAGTTGTATTATGTAAAGCGATTTCATGTCGTGAATCGACTAGTTATTTCTTTTTTTTGTGTTCAGTAATTATTTAATAAATCTAAAGTGTGTTGGACGTAACGTGTTTTCTTAATTTTTCACTTTCCCCGTTCAAAAAATTAAGTGGCGCCTATTTTGGAATGGCCTTCGCGGTTTGGATTTGAACCCCCCCGTCCCACTGAAGTTGGCTGGCAACACCGGAATATTCCGTTCCGGTGTTAAAACTTCTGCCTATCTGCTCAGGTAGGTAGCAGGCTTTTCACGCAAAGGTTTTTAACGCATTGCTTGCGGGAGCCGAGCGTTCACGGGTATATATTTCGACGTCTGGGAATACAGTTAAACAGGTCTTAATATGATTTTCCGATTGAGCATGCGGTTTTCAGTTTATGCATTAGTGACTACCGAAGAGATAGTCACGTAAGTGAGACGGTTTTTATTTGTTATAAAGTCAATTTATTGACAAAATGGCACGAAAATATCTCACTGACGAGCAACTTAAAGAGTTATTATATGCTAGTGACGAAGAAAATGATTTTGACGGGTCATCAGGCTCTGAAAGTGATGCAGTAATCGAAAATATCGACTCAGAAGATGAATCATCTGCTGATTCGAATAACGATGGTAATGAAGAAGGTATTATAAATGATAGTAATAATTGATTTATAAAAATACAAACCGCATTTCATGGTATTTTTAGTACCAGATGCAGCTGCAGCCAAGAAAAAAAAAATAGACCACGGATTCAACTGGAAGCAGACTGCCCTTCAACCAAAAATACATTCTTTCAATAAAATTGCTGTTGGTTGTACGGCTCAAAATTTGCAAGACAACCCTTCAGTGTTGGACTGTTTTGAAATATTTTTTTCGGAAGAAATTATAACAGCCATTGTGAATCAATCAAATTTATTTTACTACCAAAAAGAAAATGCAACTCAATCACATAAAAAGAAGTGGTCTGATATCGAAGTAAATGAGATGTACCTGTTTATTTCCTTGTCATTACTTATGCCTCAAGTAAAGAAACTTGCAATTATGGATTATTGGACTACAGATAAAGTACTAGCTACGCCATTTTTTGGACAAGTTATGTCTCACGATCGGTACATGTCGATTTTGTCACTTCTTCACTTTTCCGATAACAACATGTAAAAAAAGCATACTCTGACATATTTTACCCTTTTCAAAATCTATGCATCGATGAAAGTCTCATGCTCTTCAAAGGGAGACTTTCCTTCAAGCAGTACATTCCTTCAAAGCGACATAGATTTGGAATAAAGTTTTTTGTACTATGTGACTGTGAAACCGGGTACATTTTACACTTCATCATTTACTGTGGCAAACAAACTGACATTCAGGAACATCACCCAGAAGCTGGTATATCTGGCAATATCGTTCTAACAATGATGCAGCCATATCTGGATTCAGGACACACGTTATTTACCGACAATGGGCCTCAATTCGTTAGTGCAGTGATGCAACAAGTGGCGCATTGCCTAAATATGCGCCAATCGTTAATACCGTTGTATCGTCCGGCAAGCAATCCCGTTGAAAGAAAACACCGCGATATTAAAACACAAATCGCTATAATCGTGCAGCGAGAACATGAAAAATGGGATGAACATCTAGCCGCGGTACGATTTGCCATAAACACTGCCACATGCGAATCTACCGGATGCACGCCGGCCTTTTTAACATACGCAAGGGAACTCCGATCACCTGATAACGTTAATCATGATCTACGCCACATTGTCGACTCAGATAATTTTGTCCCCGAGATTAGCCCTTATTTGAGCAGTTTTGCGCGGGTTCTAAAGGAGGCCAAAGAAACGCTGGAGGTCCAACAGGACCGTCGAAAGCTATTCGCGGATACCCGGAAAACGACCGGGCCAACTTCAAGATCGGTGATTATGTACTGATTACCAATCACCAATTAAGTGACTCAAAAAGAAAATTTACGGCTAAATTTGCGCCGAAACGGGACGGCCCTTACATTATATCCCGAAGAGCGAGTCCAACCTCTTACGAACTCTAGGATCAACAAGGAGAATCGGTGGGGAAGTTCCACGTCAGTGATTTACGACATTTCCACTCTGAGGACGAACCCGAAAATGCCCTTGCAGTTGCCCCGCGAAGAAAACGCGGCCGACCTCCGAAGAACAAACTGGCTTCCGTGCCGAGACGTCCAGGAAGCCAGAGGGGGAGCATGTAGCGGAAATAAGTATATTCAGCCGCCTACTATCTTAAGAAAGGGACAGAGTCTAGTAGTGCGGTCAAAAAGAGGGTAGGGGTTGACGCGGGGGTGAAAGAAAATGTATATAGTTAGTTAAGACAACTAAGTGTTAATGTTCAGTTCGCTGCGGCAGAATTCCTTTTATTAATTTTCTTTTCATTTTCTTACTTTCTAAAGTTATTGATATTATTTAGTGATTAAAGTGTTGTTCAAACTTGCCGCTCTTTTATTCTATATCACGCCGAACCCTATATAATAATTAAGCAATTAATCTCATGCTACAAGCCTACATCATGCTCTGATAGCAACTAGTTTAAAATCTTCTTTATGCAGATCGTGGGTTTTTATACAAAGTGCAACTCGAACAATTCCGAGTTCTAACGAAACCGGGAAGGCACGACAGATTACGAGATAATTCAAATCCGTTTTAACCTGTTCAAGGTTTCTGCACTTGCACGTGTCGAGGTCATATCTGTTGGCGCCGCCGAGATGCATTTTCTCTTATATATATGACAAACAGAAAGAAACTGGCAATCTCCGTTTATGCCCTAAATTAACTGATCGTCACATTTACTTGGAACAAAACTCGTACAAAATGAGAGTCAAATACTGCACTGAAGTGTTTAGTCAAAGAGTTGCGGCAATCATGAAAAACATCGCCGAAAGAACTGGTATGTATTCTCATTTGTTTACCAAGTAATTTTTTTTTGTATTATCAGAATTTCTGTAAATTATCACTTTTTTTACTTATTTGCAGATAATGTGATCAGCAAGGAATCCAGTCAAACAGCGGAAGTACTGGTATTTTTTGATAGTCTGTTTGATTCGCTTAATAGCAACTCTAAATATGGGGTAGAAGGGAAACCATTGACGGCAGCTCTGGCAGAAAATTCAGTAAATTGGAGTTTTTGGAACACAGCTATTCATGTATTAGATGGTATGTCATTTATAAAACGTGAATCTGGTGAAAAGGTTTATCCTCCATCTTTGAAAAATTTTAAACATAATATTTCTGCAGTCAAGGATATATATAGTATTCTTAAAAAGAAAAATGTGGAGTATTTACAATTAAGAGCAGTAAATCAAGACGCTTTAGAAAATTTCTTTGGGCTAATTAGAAGTCATGGAATTAGAAACGTTACTCCAACTTGTACCAATTTTACGGCATCTTTTAAAACTCTGCTGATCAGCAATTTCATGGGCAAACATTCGCCATTTGCAAATTGCGAGGAAGATAGCCATGCCAGTTCAAGTGAAACTGAAATTAATTTTAAAGAAGTAGCTGTGACATTTGATGACAATCAAATTGAAATAGAAAAATCGAATTATTGTGCTGGATATATAATAAAGAAACTAAGGCAAAGTATTGCTGGATGCAAAGACTGTTTAGAAGATTTGCAGGCTGTCAAGAAAGGACCACAACATGCCATAATCTCGGCTAGAGAATTTACTCGTGACCAAGACAAACTTATGTATCCGTCATTTACTGCTAATAGTACCTTTACCCAAATAAATACAATTACCCGCAATTTAATTAATGATATACACAATTAATTTTGCATCATTATGTTAAAGAAATAAACAATATTCTTAACGGTAAAAGAAAAATTGTAACCCCACAAACAGATTTAGAAAAGTATCCTAAAACACGTTGTGAAAAATTTTCAAAATTGAAAAAATGTTAATGTATAGAATGCATGTACAAAACATTGTCAAATAAACGATGTTAATATAAATATGTATGAATGTTTGCTTTATTTTTTTACAGATAATAAATATTAAACTGTATTGTCATTTTCATAATCGCTTTTTAAATTTAAATTCATTTTAACACGTGCTATTTGTTTAAAGTGATTTTAAATTTAAAACGTGACTATGAAAATGATATTTTACTAATTAAAATAATAATAATTATGTATACACAATGCGGCGCCTTATATCTAGGCAACCAGCCTAGCCACATCGCTTCTTATTCCAATCGTCAGAGTGTGTCGTAAACACGTCTATTTTTTAGGTTGGCCGTTTCTTGTCTATAGAATGCGTAGTCTGTGATTTGAACGCTCAACGTCCATAGGCTATGAAGGTACCATGTGACTACCCTGTGGTCCGCAATTGGTTATTCCCGCGCGTCTTAGCGACCTTCTCCACCTTCAATCTCATCGCGTCCTTTGTTGTTCGGAACATCGTGCCAGTTAGACGTAATTTACGTGTGTTGTGAAATTACCGGGGTTTTCGCTCTTTGGGAGGAATAACCACTTGCGGCTTTGCCGGAAAATTTCGTTGCATCATCCAACACATTTGGGAACCTTTTAAGCCCCATACTAAGCCGGGGAAAATCTAGAAAATCCCAGGTAACGTAAGACGTGCGAGGGCGTGTACCTAACATGGCCGCTAACGAAAATCATTTCTTCTATGTAGGCTTTTCCATTTGGGCGCAGTTTTCTGACGCAAGCTACTACACCAGACTTTTGGCCTAGTTCTCCGGGGGCGCTCCTGCCCGGTGAACGTACCGAAACCCGATCGTGAAAACCTGATCAGCCATCTTGACGATCTGAGCGGATCCAATTTGGACCAGATTGTCGACGCTTCCTGCGATCGACAGAGAGCGTTGTAACTACCCACCGGCCACTGCGCTTCGGTTGGTATCGTTTACCCTGACCAGGCCCTGGTAACTGGATAGGAATACGCTAACTTATATTTTTACAGAAAACTGTATTACAGTAGTTCACTGCTCACCCGTTGTAAGCACTACGTGTTATAGATAATAAAGTTGGTAGTCGTAGTGGAATCATAGCTTGTCAGTTGTCACCTTATGTGTTTGAATCATTGGTACAGTTTTGTTGAAATATTTAAAACAATTTTTTCACTTTTATGAACAATGGCAGCAAAACGTGCGTGCTGTGTTCCAGAATGTTTAGATGATGCAAGTAAGAGACATTGGTTCCCAAAGGAAGACGGGGAATTATTTAAAGTTTGGGTAAGAAATGTGAATCACCCGCGTTTTAAGGAGTTAACGCTTCAACAAATATATCGCAGTTATTTTGTGTGCGATAGACATTTTCTGGAAAAATTTATTGTTCCTGGTACACTACGAGGACTCAGAAAGGATGCTGTTCCCACTCTTTTTCTTTGTAAGTACATACGCACATCGGAATTTATAAAAAGGTGTATCATATTTACAAATTCTAGCAATTCCCCAAGACGCTGTCGTAAAAATGCAAAATAGTTCAAGTGATCTTATTACTGAAGAACTTATTCCTATTTCGAGAAAATAATTCCAAATAATTCAAGTGGCGATATTGGTAATGAACCTATTCTTAGTACAAGATATGATCTCTTAGGTATGTAACATAAATTTTATGCAAAAATACATTAACAGTTCCATCATATTTACAGACCATACAGCAATTATAAATGTGCCTACTGAAATTAGAGCTGATGTCCTGCAGCAGGAATCGGAAGGTAAAAATGTTCAGCGACAAAGAACAGGGTGCCTATTCTAATTCAACATTTCGATTCGAAAACTGTTTTAATACTGAAATCAAAATTTTGCATTGAAAAGCAATGCAGGATTTCGATATCGAAACAGTTTTTTATTCAAAATGTTGAATTACAATAGGCACCATGTTCTTCGTCGCATAGGGCTATCTATGCCTTGCATACCGGGTTATATGTTTCATGATTCGATGATTATTATAGTAAATTTAAACTCATAATTACAGTAAATCTTTTATCAGTGTGGGAATACCTTAGATAGGTAAAGTTTTTGTGTAAATTTACTGTAATTATGAGTTTAAATTTAGGAATTATCGGTGGTCACTGGCAGCCACCGATATTCACAGTAAATTTACACAAAAACTTATCACTGTAGGTACTTTTAAACGGGTGTAATACCCGTCTTAAAATCACAAAAATAGCAGAGTCGCATTGAGTCGAGTATTCATAATCCGGGGCCAGGGCACTGATATTTGTTAGATTCTGCTTGTCATTTATTTATTTTTCTTTTGTAAATTCTGCTTTTTAAATAGATTATAAATTCTGATCAGATGGCATTGGCTGAAATGATTCTTTTGTTTGTAGTTATATCATATCCAACTAACCAAAGCATTGGTGAGAGCTCTCCAAAAAGGAGAAAGATTGGTATTTTATCAGAAATTAATGTAAGCAGAGAAAAACATCTAACTCCTAGATGTAGGAAATTGTACAGAAAAGCTGTTGAGTGGTCACAGAAGGCCACAAGATTAACAAGAAAATTTGCCGCCTGTAAAAATCGTTTAGAAGCAGCCCAGAAATTTTCCAAATCAACAGATTTTAAGAATTTAATTAATCGAGTGAATACTTGTACATACCAGAGCTGTGCCAAGTACTACTTATAAATACAACAAGCACAAGCACAAATACAATAGTGCTTAATTGCACTTAAATACAAGCACAAATCCAAAAGTATTTGTATTTGGACTCGTGCTTATAAATACTTATTAGTGGGGGAACAACTCGCTGCCGGCCAGACTATGAAGCATCAATATTTTGTCGCGCAGATAGGCCGCGTCTCTCTAGATATGTACATATACGTATCGCATCATCAAGGAATATGCGAAAAATAAAAATAACTCAGCGATAGATATATTATGTGCATTTGTTGATTCTAAAACTAATTGCAAGTACCTCACTTTGGACAATCTCATTTTTATTTATCTTGCGTTATTTTGTAAATGTTAACATTAACATTTTAATACTTGTACATACGACTGTACGTATAACCATAAGTATACGCACAGCTGTGAAGTGTACTTGCGGTAATAAGCACAAGTATAAATACAAGTACAAGTACTAAGCACAATTGTAATTAATTGTGCTTAAGCACAAGTACGAGTCCAAAAGTGCTTGTAATTGACTTGTATTTGTAACAGTAAGTACTCGCACAGCTCTGGTACATACAACTTCATCTTGCAACAAGTGCGTAATCAGAATATTCCACCTAAAGGACGCAGATTCACTCTGGATGAAAAAATTTTTTCATTGAGTCTACTGAAAAGTAGTCCTAAAGGCTATCGATTCTTGGCTAAAATTTTTGCATTGCCTACCTCTCGAACATTGTGGAATTTATTGAAAAAAATACCAATGAGACCTGGCATCAATAATCAAATTTTTAAAAATATGTGCAATGCAGTAAGAAAGATGAAACAACAGGACAGATGTTGTGCGTTAGTATTCGATGAAATGTCAATCATGCCACATTTGCAATATAACAGAAACTTAGAAACTTAAACAATTAACAGAAACATCGAAGGACTTGAAGAAAATGATACCAAACGAAAAACAAAAATTGCAGATCATGTCAATTTATTTATGTTGAAAGGTGTTAGCAAACAGTGGAAACAACCAATTACCTTTACGTTCAGTTGCGGACCAGCAAAGGCAACAGAGTTAAAAAACTTAATAGAGAAAATAATTGTCAAATGTCAATCTATTGGCCTTGATGTTGTGTGCACCATTTGCGATCAAGGGTCTGCTAATCAGGCAGCAATAAACTTGCTGCTTAATTCTGCTGCAAATCAAAACGAAAGAGCCAGAGCCATGAACACCTTTTTTCTCTTAAATAACGAAGAAATAATTCCTCTCTTTGACATACCTCATTTGTTTAAAGGTATTAGGAACAATCTTTTAACAAAAATGTTACGATTTACACAGGATGGAATAACTAAAGTTGCTAAATGGGAGCACATTAAGCAGTTTTATATGCTGGACAGTTCTGATGCAGTACGAATGTGTCCAAAATTAACAGATAAACATGTTTTGCAACATAAAATGAATAAAATGAAGGTTTCCTTATGCATGCAGGTATTCAGTCATAAAGTTGGCAGCTTAATGAAGCGATTATCACAGTGGGGTAAAGTTAAATATTTTTAAATATATTATCATGTATAATTATATGTTATCATCTTATAGGAGTACCTGGATTAGAAGCATCTGCCAGCCATACTGCTGATCTCATTTTATTCATGGATACACTATTTGATAGCTTAAATGGCAACAACAAAAATGCACCACTGGGCAAACCATTCAAAGGTGGAATCACACTCAAATCAGGGCATGTTGATCTGTGGAGAAATGCTATTGTCTTACTCAACTCGATGCAATTCTTCAATCCAAGGAAGGAACGATTTGTTAACATACCATCAATCAGCAATCTGAAGAAAACTTTGAAAGGATTTATATACCTGACAAATGTATTACTTAATAAGAAGAATTTTCAATATGTATTGCCAAGAGCATTGAATCAAGATTGTATTGAAAATTTCTTCTCGTGTGTTCGAAGTCAAGGTGGATCTTCTTCAAATCCTTCTGCTGCTCAATTTATGGCAATCGTAAAATCCTTAATAATAACAAATTTTTTGTCAAAACATTCCCCAAGCGCTAATTGTGAGGAAGATCATCATGAAGGAGCACTTGATAATTTACGACAATTTCTTTTGGACGAAGAAATTCCAGGAGTCATCCCTCTTCTAGAAACTCAGGAAATCAGCTTTCCTTTAAACGTGAGCTTACAAAAAAGAACCCGGATTGAAACTTGTACAATAAATTACGTAGCTGGTTATGTAGTTCAACAGTGCCAGAAACAACATGCTAATTGCTCACGTTGTGTGGAACTACTGACATACAGAGATATAGAGAAAGACGTGGATTTCAATGACGCAACTCAATATGTAAATTGTCATCTACAAAAACCAGGTTCTTATATGATTTTTGTGACGTCTCAAAGTTTAAGTAGGTTATTGTATATTGTACCAAGGATTGCCAAAGAAAACAAGATTTTTGAAATACTCTGTAATTATATTTCTACGAATATAAATTTCAGTGTATTAAATTGTGAAGTTCACACTAATTTAGTGTGTACATTAGTATGTAATATTCTTTGTAAATTTATTATATATGTTTGGTGTAAGAAGGTAAACCGAATATTGTTGGGTACTGATAGTAAATTTGAGTTATTTTTAAAAACAAATCCAGACTTAACAAAAGTTGACCCTATTAAATTGTTGGCGCATAAAATGCATGTAAACAGAATTAAAAGGAAATTGTGAGATGTTTTAACTGAAAAGAACAAGTTCTGAATTGCAATAGGTTCTCAAATTTTTATCAGTAACAACTGAGATGTAGAATATTGAGGAGAAAAATGTTTTTCTTTTTTTCTATACACGGTTGTTTGAATAGTATATCTTGAAGTTAAAACGATTTTTTGCCACACCTGGCAAACGGTAATCTAAAAGAATTCTTTTTTGAAATATTCAACAAATAGGGAAAAAAACTGTTGCAATTTCTTTTCTCCTTTATATTGTATATGTTCGTTTGTCGCCAAAAAAGACTGGTGCAGAGTCGAAAATGTGACATGATTTAAGTATTTTAAACTGTGTAGTAGGAATTTAATACTGAAGTTTTACTGATAACGGGTGACACGAAAGTTTTCGGACTTTTTAAAACAACTGATAATTGAATTTTTAAAAAAGTTTATTAATATTGAATAGTGTTACATTATTTTTTTCAGTTTAGACTTAAATAATCTTCAATTATAAAACACGCAACGGCCCATGCCTTTCAATAAGGAGCAATTTTTGTCGAATATTCTGCATTAGAGTGTGGCAAGTATCTGCGTCAAATTCGTACAATTTTCGCTGTATCCTTAACCTCAACTGTGCTTCGTTTTTTGTTGCCCATCCATTTGCGTACACTTTTGCGCTTAGCTGAGACCAAAAAGATTCAATAGATCTTGCCTGAGGTAGGTTGGGAGCATTATCTCTTCGCGCCACAAAAGGTATACTGTTGGCTTCAAGCCATTTAATTGTTTCTCTGGCATAGTGACTGGAAGCCAGATCAGGCCAGAACATTATTTGTTCATTTTGATGATGATCATTAATAAAGTTAACCAATTTTGGAAGACAGCGCCGAGTGTAAACATTTGCTGTTACTGCTTCACCTCTGACATGCCCAATGTAAGAACAGGAGATGCCTCTTTCCGAAATTGTACACCAGTCTCAATTTGCTTTATTTATTTCACGTTTTTTTTTTTATGTTTATCATAGTTTGTTTTAATCGGCATGTACAGTCGTTCAAGCCTTTGCAGTTAGCCGTTCAAGTAATAAAAGAAAATTTAAAATTATTTTATTATATCATATCATGTGCAAAGAAGGTACACTAACGTTTCCCTCTTCCACAGGGAATTTAATATATTCATGGTAGGTGTTGAAAATCTCGAGAGAAATAATTCATCTTTCCTTCAGAGATAGCACAAATTTTGTTGTCCAGCGACTATACCCCTAAACTATCCTTCAGCCTCCCTTTCGTTAAAAACATAATTTTGTGCCATTCCTGAAGGCAAGACGAATGAAATCCTCGAGATTTTCAACACCTACGATGTACATATTAAATTTTTACAAAATTTTCAATAAATAACGGTTTCATTCAAATTCAAATGCAAAGGCCTCGTAGGTAATACAGTACTTACTACTCCCTCTGTCCCAAATTATGGTATACATTGCGGGTTTTATATTTGTTCCAAATTAAGGTATACAAATCTCTAATATTGGATTTATTTTTTTTTATCTTTACTGAAATTCAAAATTAATCTAATCAGAGTGAGTTATGAAGAAAAACGTTTGTTTTATTGACCAATAATATTTTGTAATATTTTGCGATGTCAACTGCATATTGACTACACAAAATAGATACCGGCAAATTCCCTTCGTTGCGAAATTGTTCTTTATTCATAATATCTTGAATTTTAATATTAATTACTTTGATTTGACGTTTCTTCTTTGAAAAATGCTATTTTCCGAATTTATAATTTTCTTTACCTAAACACAACGGGTGTCATTTAACCTTTTGACAATATTGAGATAAACGATAAAATTAAAATAGTACAAATTCATGCAAAGTCATCTATTAATCATCTAGAGTTCTTGATTTTGATAAATATCCATCATTAACAAATTATCATTTTATATAACCATCCATATTCAAAACATCTTTATAGAAATGTATACCATAATTTGGGACAGAGGGAGTATTATCGACTGTGTTTAGTGTTTCTCTGCTCACCCACCGGGAGCGCTAGTTTTAGTATTCCATCTTTTTCTACACACTTTCCTTTCTATCTTTGGTTGTTCTGTGACCCTGACCGTAACACCTGGACGCGCTGTCAAAAGGTTAGGTTTTCAATTTAATCTGACGTTTTGCGAACCGATCGGTTTATATTTTACTCTTGGTTCGTGAGAAGTAAACCGCGAGTAAGAATTACGAACTACGTGTTGCGCTGCGTTTACCGTAGTTAATTTAAGCCTAAAGTAAGCAGTCAATTGTAATAGTGTAGAGTGTTTATTAAAGTGTGTAATAAATTGTGTTAACTGTAGCTACGATTTTAATTTCTACATTCACACACACCAATGAGTAAAGTCTCGCCTCTGATTATTATTGATTTATTTTCTGCGCGATCTGGTCGATTGGAGACGTCGACTGATCGATTACGTTTTAGCTGAAGAGTTGTCTTCTGGCGCCCTTAATAATTTTACCACCTTGATTAACCCGCCCCTTTCTTCACTGTTGATAGCTGGGGCTCAGCTGATACGGTCTCATCAGCAGAATCTTGTCGTCTGATCTGTGATAAGTAAGAGGCAAGTAAATTAAATTTAAAATTTGATGACAAGTTCTTCAAGGGACAACGAAACAAATACGGAAGATGTGACTGAGTCAGTGAACAATGTAGATATCGCTGCAACGGATGATTTTGATAAAAATGTGGAAGATGAATGTCCAGCATGTAGAAATGGAGACCAACCAAGGAGTGCACATGTTTGCTATATATGCCGGAAAAATGTACATGCACTTGATACATGTTCTGCCCCTGTTGGAGAAGAAGGATACGGACAGAAAAGAATATGTAAAAGTTGCCAAAGAAAAGATAGTCAAAATATAATTGCATCCAGAGAAGTGGAAGATTGGCGTGGTCTTGCGGCAAAAGAATCTGAATCTAAAGGCAGATATTTACAAGGAAAGAGTATCGAAAATGAATTTTTATTAGATAAAAATATACGTCAAATACCTGTTATAAAAAATGGTGGAAATTTAAGTATTAAAGCAGTTACGTTTGGGAAAACAAATACACGTGCTTTTGATAGCATTTTGCAACTGTTTATCGCTGCATACCTCGATAAAAATAAAGTCAAAGATTTGATTAATAATGAAAGTAATAACATCTTTTTTAAATTAATCTGTGATATGGTATCTTACGGTGTACGTAACTTATAGATTACGTGCCCAAATTTTAATGAAGATATTTTCAGGCAATACTTTGCCAAATAATTGTATTTTAATAGATTGTCAAGTAACAGTTGGTTTCTTATGTAACAAATTATTTGCAGAAAATCCAACCTTTCGAGAAGTATCCAGGTGTTCAAAACTTTGTCCGGAAAGATTGAAAGTGCTTCCAATAGTGAATATTGATACCTTAATTCGGAGAGAATTTGTACAACTAAAAAAAGATATGGCTGTAAAACAAACTGCGATGGTTTAGAAATTACATCGATTATACATACAGGTATTGTTTTAATTCCCTTACTTCTAATAACAATAACAAATGAAAATTTAAGTTATAAATTATATTTTGTTTTATTTTCAGGATATTTCCTCATATTCGGAGATATACTCTAAGGAAGAACTATTCAGTGTTAAATTGGAAGATATTGCACGAAAGATTACGTTTTCTTTTCTGAAAGAAGAGCATAGTTTGGTAGGAATAATTAATTATAAATCACCTATAACGCGAACAAGACATTCCAACGTGGAAGGTATTGGGCATTATACTGCAATATGTTACCGACAAAATAACAAATGGATACAATACGATGATTGTAAGGATTCAGAAATAATTTTAAATGATAAATACGTTGCCTGTCCACATATTATTTTATATGCAGTATAATTACATAGTTTTTATAACCTGTGAGCAACTAAAAATCAGATTAGAGTCAGCGGTGCAAAGAAAATATATATCTGTGATTAGCTGAATTAATTAATCTAAATACATTCATGAACTGTCAGATCAGCCTAACGCCGCGTTAGTAACAGACATACTTTTTCTTTGCACCGCCGACTCTAATCTGATTTTTAATTGCTCACAGGTTATATAGCTTGAAAAATATGTATTGAAAAAGGAATAATCATATTTTATTAAAGACTATCGAAGTTATAACGTGTTTTATTAATATTATTCCTAATTATTTATTACCTTTAATCATTTCTTTAATGTTCAGCACCTAATTTTTCAAGGTGACTTCTCTCTTGTGAGTTGACCTCGCGAACGACGTTTAAGTACGAATCCCTGCCAAAAGCAACGAGCACCTAATTCGAGGACTATGTATCTTTAATTAATATTAAAAAAGGGTCCTAGTAACAAACGTAGGGATAGGACCCGCCGTGAAACTTTTCGTGAACAAGCAAGTTTATCATATGCGCAAGAATACCAGAAGCAATTGTCAAAATTGATGATCGGCGCAAAGGACTTCGATGCAGCTATGGGTACCCTTGAAGCTACCCAAACTTTAAAAGCTATAACAATTTGTATTACTACTCTAGCCATCGGCTTTGGGACAGTTTCAATGTATCAGTTTAATAATGTACCCATTGGTGATGACATTTATGAATTTTACCGAGTCCATTTAGCTATGATCGAGTGCCGGCTTATCTTAAATGATAGGAGACAAACACTTCCGGCTAAGAATGATGACTTCTATTTGCAGTTGCGCAGAGATGCCACTTTTACATCTGTACTCAGATCCAACCACGCCTGGTTGTGTGGCGGCATTCGCTTAGAGGGCCAAGCACTCCAGCCCGTTGCAAGCCCGGGTAAAGTGGTAGCAGTGGGTAGGGACAGCTGGCCCATAGCCTAAGGGTGAAACACATAAGACACCCAGTGTGCAATTCTGCGACTTGCACAAAGACCGGTGTGCGTGGCGAAGAGTCACACCCTTATGGGGTGCGGGGCTAAGCTCCCCTCGTAAGGTGGCTAGAAACACGCCGGATCTAGAGGAGACAACCTCGATAAATAACCCCAAGCTACGGTGTGAGTTATCGTGCCTAGGGCTGGATGGCACTGGGTTTAGTCTCTCGCAAACGATACCTTTGGGATACCTGGCGCCCTCCCTTCGTATGTAGCCTTCCGGCCGAGAAAGGGGAGTTACCGGTCGGTGACAGGATTTCCTCCCTACTCGTGGGATTAAAATGTTGAATACAAAATCAGAAACTAAAACCGAGGTTGTAGGGGCTAAGGGTCGAAAGACTCGAGACCGTAGTAGCAGCATGAGCACTGATAGCAGTATTGATGGCCCGACAGTTGAACGGCCGGTTAAACCGGTTGGCAGCAAGAAGGCCAAGAGTGTTAAATCGAAGAGCCCGGCAACGGACTCTGAGAAAAGCGTGAAGCCGAAGAGTCCGGCATCGGTCTCTGGAAAGAGTTCGGCAACGAACTCGCAAGCGAGCGTGGCTAGCTCTGAGAGCGCGAAAGCGAGGCCGGAAACACCCTCGGATCGAACTTTGAAAGGTCCGTCAAGCGGAAGTGAGACTGGATCTAGCGTGGAGCTGGAGGAGGAAACTCCTCCAACCAACGATGAATGTGCGCTAGAGAGAATGAGACAGTTAATGAAGGCTATCCATGCGGAAATTCTTCCCGAGGAGGCCAAAGTCTCTAAGAGGATAACGAACGTCGTGGTAACCAAGCTCCGGGAACTCGACGATCTTATGATCCAAGTGGTCCTGAGGAACAAGGTGCTGGAAAGCAAATTGTCCGAGCGTAGCGTGGGACCTGCAAGGGCGGCACCGACTCAGTCGATGACCTACGCCCGAGCTGCAGCGATTCCCGCTGTACCGAGGGTAGGACCGCAGAAGCAGACCAACGTAGTGCTGGTAAAGACTACGAAGAATGCTAGTAGCGAGGAGGTGAAAGATAAAGTTCTAAAACACGTCATCTCCGGGCTGAAGACCGTAAAGGTCCGAAGCATACGGAAGATGAAGGAGAACGGCATTGTTGTCGAGACTGAGACGCCGGAGGATCTGAGCCAGATTAAGGGTGCGATAAGGTCCTGTCGGCTGGATCTTGTCGCCACGGATCCGAAGAAGGCGGAACCGAGGATTTTAATCTTCGATGTCCCAAAAGAGATCAAGAATGAGGAAGTGGTGTCTGAGCTTTTCCACAGGAATTGTGAAGGCATCGAAATGAGTGAAAATGAATTCAATGACAAAGTCCCTGTGAAGTACCGCTTAGGTAAAAAGCAGAGACAGAATCTTATCATGGAGGTTAGCGGTCTTGTTCGCAAGACCCTCCACAAGCGTGACCGAATTTTTGTCGGGGCCAACTCTTTTCGATACAAAGAGTATGACGATGTGCTCA
Source organism: Dorcus parallelipipedus (assembly GCA_958336345.1). NCBI lineage: Eukaryota > Metazoa > Arthropoda > Insecta > Coleoptera > Lucanidae > Dorcus > Dorcus parallelipipedus. The sequence continues at coordinate 9,526,904 of OY284483.1, read as the reverse complement.
GGGTCCCTATACTCGAGATTGTGAGAAAGTGGCGATCCCATCTCTTATGGGACAAGTCACATCACAATGCTGCCTCTCAGCGGGAAAAAACTGTATTCTCGAATTTTTGCGGTGGGATATATCGTATGCGTTGAACGTGCATTCAATGTGCAACGTTGCCAACTTGATTGTGCTTCATTAGCCAATCACATTCGTTCGCCATTTGACACTGACAATGTACAATATATGCTTTACCTACAGTGATTTCTTTGTACTTATTGTTCTGAGGGGTAAAAATTATTAGTTTGAGTTATGAGGTAAATAAATGAACTGTTTTTAATACAATACAAAGAATATTTTATGCCCTAATGTAGTGAAATAGAACGGCAGCGGTCTGCTCCAATTACAAAGGCCCAACAGAGACTTATGACACAATTTATGGAAGAACATCCACAGCTTAAAAGTGGTAAATTTACGGCTACCTTCACCCATAAGCGTGCTCAACAATTATGGACTGAACTGTTAGATATTATTAATAGTGTTCCAAATGGCGGGGAAAAAGATACGTGGCAGCAAGTTAGAAAGGTAGGTACCATCTATGTTACACTGTAATATCGACAATTCTGCCGTAACATAGTAAAAAATTTTATAAAAGAATTTGTATAATGGTTTTTAATTTAAATTTTTGCAAGTAGCTAAGCTTTAAAAAAAATTATGACAGAAATAAAGCTTCGCTTTTTTCATTTGACTCATTGTAGGCCTGGCAAGATTTGAAAAAAAAAGTTAAACACAAGCAGGCAATTATAAACAGGCACAGCAGTGGGACAGGAGGAGGAAAACCAACCGACATTATACTGGATAGTATAGAGGAAAAGGTTCTTAACTTAATTCCTAGAGCAACTGTGTCGGGGGATCCTAACATTGAGGAATCTATTGTTGAATTTACGTTTGACGAAACATTAGCGGCTGATGTATAAAACATTCAATTTACGTATGTTATTATGTCTAATGAGTGATACATTGCAGGTTTCCCACGTTGACGGAAGTAACCAAAATGTCGCGATAGAAATTATACATGAGCAGCCTACAGTTTTCGTTGCACCGACATCTCTGTCCGAGTCAGTGTCAATGGTAAAAACTGTACCTTCACCAACAGTTGTAAGAAGTATAAACGGATATTGATTCTGTTCACTGACCTATTTAATTTTTGAAGGTTAGACATGAAGTGCCTAACAAACCAATTCCAAAGAGAACTTCGAAAACTGTCCGACTAAACAGATCGTTAGCATTATCGGAGAAGATGCTGGAAAACTGCATTACCAAACAGCATTTCAAAGAACGGTATTATCAGCGAAAGTTGGAAATGCTGGAGGAAAAAGTTTTACAAAAGCGTGATTATGAAGAACAGAAGCTGTCCCTGCTACGTCAACAGACCGGTCTGCTGGAAAAAATATCCCAACAATTAATTCGTTTTACAAATAAATAATAATCAGTCTTATGATGTATCACTCCATGTTAAAATAACATGATACGTTAACATAAAATTATAATTAAAGTAGATTCTTGTCTGACGAATTTCAAGAATTTGTTATACAATTTTCATCCGATGAATTCCAAGAATTTTCATCGGTCAAGAATTCACTTTAATTATAATTTTATGTTAACATCTCATGTTATTTTAACATGGAGCGATACATCATAAAGCTGAATGTTAGCAGTCGAAATATGAATTAGCGATTTGCAATTTTCAGTTCATGTTAAGAGTTCTTTCTTATTTTCTGGTTAATTATGTAGGTGTTACCAAATGGTTAGAATTTAAGGATTTAGTAAATAAATAAAAGTATTATTGAGAAGGCTTTATTCTTCCATATTGGGTTCATTTCCAATGTTTCGAAAATATCGGTTTGCGAGGTTTCTCTGTAACTGTCAAGCGGCTGCTAAGTCCGGATTTACTCTTCCTTCCACAATATTTTGCGGTATTGCTTGAAGAGGGTACATACCCCAATCCGCAAGGCCGACGTCTTCGTCATAATCGGGTTCGGGAATATTGTGCTCAATACACAGGTTATGTAGCTCAATGCATGCGTTAATAATTTTTCTAGCGGCAAGAGGTCTATAATGCAGTACGCGATGCTTTAAAAGACATCGGAAACGATTTTTCAAGCAGCCATTGCACCTTTCGATGATGCTTCTAATACTTTTAAAGCGGTCATTAAATCTTTCTTCCGGCGTATTTGGAGGAGCTTCTTCAATAGGCGTTAATAACCAAGGCCTCAATGGATAACCTAAAATAGCCAATGAAGTATCAGTAATGATAGTTTATATGCCGAAATGCTTTTTTACCCGAGTCTCCTAACAAATAAAATAGATTTGCCCCATCATTCCGATAAATTTGCTCCATAGTGTGCGAAACTTGAGACTGGGACCAAATGAAGGCGTCGTGGCTACTACCCGGAAAGCGACTGTTGACATTTATAACTTTTAAATTTTCGTCGCATATCTAGCAATGCAAGAAGTAGTTTGGCAGTTTAGGCAGTGTTGAGAAAATTTACCAGTTGAACGTTGATCGAATGATATTGCTTCCTATTAATGTAAATATGCTCTGGATTGTCCGGATCATTTGAAGGGGGTCGTACAATTGCCACATGTGTACAATCGATAATGCCCACGATCCCCGGAAGTCTATACTTTGCAAAAAACCTGCATTGATATATTCAATGAGAAACGTTGTACAACAAGTCAGGAAACATGTTACCTGTTTCGCAAATTGATCAAGGCCTAAATATTTGGCGGAAATTGTATAAATCGATTAAATATTTCAGGCCTTCCTAAGGCGTCAGATACTTCGCCAACAGTTCTACTAACAGCTGCCTGTCTAACACCGGTATATATATTGGTACCGATGATTTCCTGGTAACTGCCAGTACCATAAAATCTCAAAGTTATCAAAACCTACAATTAAAATATAATTTGGCAAAAATAATCTTTTATTCTGACAAATATTATTATACTTTAGTTTCAATACTTAGTGCGGATGTTCTAGACGGATTCTGCATGTATGGGGTTACCAGCTGTATTACGAAACGAGTTAGCTCTTTAGTTAACTTAAAGTACTTCACAAATTTAACATCCGACAATTGGAATGCATCTTTTCGGTCTAAAAATTCTCGCCCCGGTTGTTGTTCCTGTTCTTCAGCGTCTTGGACGTCTTCCATCATTACCACCATTAACATTTCTTCCTCGTTCATTTTTACAATAAATACACGCCAATCACTATTGACAGCACACGGTGTTCTCTTGATTCCCACCAAGAGTTGTTCACATCCCTCAAAATTAAGAGATGGGATCAATCAACCGTTTCGAGAATACATATAGTCCGCAATTTTATCTCTTGTTTTCGCCAAACCCCGCCCACTTTCTCACAATTTTATCACATCGCATGATTCCAGTATAAGGGTCCAGGTGCTTTAAGTGCCTGAGTTATGGGCACACGTCTAAGAGTTGCAAGCGTGAATCAGCCTGCAGGCACTGTGGCGGAAGCCACTTGCTTAAAGATTGCAAAAACAAGGCGAAGCAGCCGGTCTGTTGCGCCTGTAAAGAAAGAAAGAGGGACAGTGCGCACTCTGTGAGTGACGCTAAATGTCCGGAGTATATGAGAGCTGTGCAGCTCTATCGATCCCGAATCGATTATGGCTAGAGTAAAGTTACGTTTCCTGCAGGTCAATGGGCAGAGAGCGAGACTAGTTATGGCTCAGCTCCGTAAAATCTAGGATGACGAAAGCATAGACGTACTCTTACTCCAGGAACCTTATTGTTACAAGGGAAGAGTGGCTAGTTTTGGAGATTGTCGAGGGATAGCAGACTCCTCGAACACGCGCAAGGCGGCAATAATTGTTAGGAATCGCGAAGTAAGCGTCATTAACTTGACGCAATTCTGCTCACCGTGCGGTGTATGCTGCGCAGTTGAGTACGAGGGAGGTATTTTATACCTCGTGTCTGTATATTGCCCTCCGGCGGAACGGGTTCAACCGCATTTATTGTACTTGGAGAGAGTATTGAATCGCCTGGCTGGCCAAAGACTGATCGTCTGCATGGATGCGAATGCTAAGTCGCCATGGTGGCATAGCGATACGTCTGATGACAGAGGAGTACTCTTGGAGGACTTTTTCCGTCAGAAGAGACTTGTGGTTGCGAATGCCCCGGGAGAGCTTGCTACGTTTAGCTCTACCAACGGAGAGTCGACAATCGATATTACGCTGGCTTCGAGATCTGTAGGCAATGCATTGGCGGACTGGAAAGTGCGTGAGGCCTGGACGACGAGTGATCATCGAGCCATTACGTTCGAATTCGCCGTCGCCAGGACCAGAGCCAATAGAGTGGAATCACTGAAGCGATTCGCGATACGCAGAGTGGACTGGGAAGGCTTTGATGGCGCGTTGCGTCCACAGCTGGCCGATTGTAGGGTTGCGGTCAGAGACGGCACAGTGGATGAGGCCGCTGTGGCGGTAGCGCGTATACTCCTTAATGCAGCAGAGGCGGCAATCCCTAGACGCAGGGCGTTTATGGGAAGGGTTCGCTGGTGGAATCCGGAGCTGTCTAGCCTTAGGGCTGAGGTGAAAACCGCAAGGAAGCGTTTCCAGCAAGCCCGCAGAGCCGGCGGAGATCGTCTAGCGAACGAACGCAAACTAGTATTGAGAGAGGTTGTTGGCCGATACAAGTCTTGCATTCATAAAAGCAAACTGGAATCCTGGCAAAGATTTGTCCTCCTTCGCAAGCGTATTCGAGAAAGCATACAGCGGGAGTGGCAGGACCGCTGGGATGCGTCTGATAAAGGTGGAAATACCTATGCGTTCATGCCGAGAGTAAACCCGGAACTCCATCGAACGAGTCCGTGGTTCCGGCCGAGCTTGGAACTGTCATATCTTTTGACGGGACACGGCTCGGTAAACTCTAAGTTGTTTCAGCTGGGGTTGTCGGACACGAACAGATGCGAATGTGGAGAGGTAGAGGACGTTCGGTACATCATGGAACGATGTCCGAATTACGACGATTTGCGGATAACCTGGAATCTTGGTCTGGAGGACGCCGCGGACTGGCAACAGCTTGTGGCTACCGAAAGGGCCTACAAGGATTTCGGACGGTTTGCGAGTGTTTTCTCGGAGACGCCTCTTGAACTAGACTGATGCGGTCGATGAATCAGAAGTTGCCCGTGACACGTGACTGTCACACGCTGCACAGGCTCCATATGAGTCCAAGTAGCAAATGACCGCTCGGTTAAGAGCGGTGTGAGCTGTGATAAGAACGGGTCCATATACAGCCCTTACAAATGAAAGCTGTGATAAACTGGTGCCTATCAGTCACCAAAAACAGAATTGCAACTAAGTTGTTCGTTTCAATTGTCCGCTCGGTTAAGAGCGGTGTGCGTATGTGCTATTGCACTGGGGTAAAAATAGTTTTACCGTAGATGTTTTGGTGGCTATAACTACCATTCTTGAATTTGAATTAATTGGGTGCTATTGCACTGGCGATATTAAGGCCATTTACAGCCTGTAACAGTAGGTCATATTGACCAAACGTGCGAATGGTACTATGGTGCTGGACGCTATACATACATACAGTGATCAATGCAAGCCGTTATACAGCTTGCATAAGCGTGAGTGAAAGACGATCTCATTTACGGGGGTCTTGTAGCGATATACCTTACTGGGTAGTGGGTCTCCTGCCTCCACGTGGCTAGGGACGGTAACCCGGCTTTGGTGTCGGGGCCAAAGGAGAAGGTATAAGACGGATATGGGCGGACAGCCTAGGAACCGTCAAAGCAAGGGATAGTATGTACTCAGATCCAATCCTATGGGTACGGATATGATAAGAGTGGTTGACGCAATCGGTCTTGTAAAATCCAACGACCATGTATATGTGCCACGGCTGGCTCGTAACAATCAAACGCGCCAAGGATTATTTATTCCCGAAACGGGAAATATCTGTTTGAGTAATTTGCGCAGAACCGTAGTAGCACTGGCTAATCGAGCAACACCTAGGAAAAGTGCGCCAGGCATTCTACAGGACGAATCCAATCCCAGGTTGTATCTGGCAGGGAGGGCTGGACAAGCCTGTTTTACAGAATCCCAATGAGATTATCCCTAAAGGTTACGATATTGATGATGATCTGAGAGACGATTTCTTTGCTGTGAATGGAAAACTACTGTTTTTAAGCAAGAAGGCCCTAAGTATTTTACTAGATCGCCAAACTATGAGAGCGATGGGCAGAAATCTATACTGTCGTGTAGTGAAATGGGCAACATGCGTGTGTTAGATCGCAACGTAGATGAACAGTTAGTTGACTATTATCGTCATTTAAAAATTCAAGGAAACGTCACTGAATTTCAGAATTTATCTTGCTTGTCTACCGCTGAACAATTGAACGCATCTTTGACGTTAATTGGTGAACATCCTAGTTTTACACAGTCTATGTACCCCGTATATGCAAATCGGGACTTTACATCTTGCGGACAAACCAGTCAACTGGACTTTAAAGCAGCAATCAATTATATTTATATACACAACATAACCGCAGTAGTTGAAGGAAAACGTATACCCGTCCGACGTAAAATAGACTTTAAATTATACAGCACTATTATGGCCTGAGTCGAAAATTTTCACAATTGACGAAGTGAAACCATGACAATAGTGCCGACGAAAGAAAACACTTTCATTGATAATATGAAAACTAGAAGATATAGGTATAGGGAATGCTAATACCAATCGAAGTAGAATTTGATTCTGTATCTCATGATGTAAAAATACACAGGGTGTTCCATTTACGAAAATTGAGTTTTGGGCAGTTAAACATAATGACATTTGACACTATATTATGACCGTCCTATATAAATCGTGAATTAGTATTTCTTACTTTATCGACATTTTTCCTGATCATTGTTGTTTGTTATTTTAATTATACGCTGACAATTTTAAAAGTCTAATAATATTTTTCTATCGTTTGTATCTTTAATATCTATACAATTTTTATTAAAATTTCTTTTTTTCTTAAAATAGATAATGGGGAGAAAACGTGAATTATTTAAAGGTGCAGTAGCAAAACAAAAGGCCGCGAAGGAGGAACGTCTGGAACGAGAAACGAGAAGCATTTCGCCAGCTTCGTCGTCCGATCGTACGTCCGCCAGCAGCGAGAATTTTGAGACGAGCACGTCAGCTTCACGCCCGAAGAAAGGACGAAAACTCACGGGACAAAAACTCACAGGCGTAGCGTTAAAGAGCTTCATGGCGAATTGGTTGTCGACGGCCGCAATACTCTCCAACGTTCGAAGCAGCTCTCCCACAACATCTCTACGATCCTCGCCGCCTCCACCTCGAGACGAGGACGCTGCAAATGACATCACGGACATACCCGTACGATCGCCGACGGCCGCACCTCATTAAGACGACGCTGCAACGGAGGAGGCTGTTCTACCGAGACGCGGCATAATGATGCAGTGTTTCCTCTGTGAGCCGGACTTACGGTACCTCGAGAGCGACACCGAGAACTTGATGGACGAAGCATCGTTGTTCGCCTTCATGGCCAGTGTGGCGCACCGATCTGCGTCGCGAGTCGCCGTGGTGTCTCCTCACTATACGTCCACGACGGGTGCCATCTCGGCTGTGCAGAACGTCTTCGGAGATTACGACAACTTCGACGTGCTAATCATACCTTGCTACTTTCCAGGTCACTACGCCGGCGCCATTGACGAGAGAGGATCCGGAGTGGTGAGGTTTTTCGATCCGTTGCCGAACAGAGATCGCCTAACGGACCGATACAAGCGCTGCCTCAAGCAAGCCGTCGTCCAGCTTGAAGGGGAAATGGACGAGGAGTTGGTAGAAATTCTGACGGAGACGGGTACGTATAACGTGCAGAGGGACAATGTGAACTGCGGCTTTCACGCGTGCCTCATCATCGAGTCCTACCTCTTCAATAACAAGAGGACTTTTCTGGAAGCGTTGAATATCAGGGAAGAACGCTGTCGAATTTTGCAACACCTGAGGCAGCTGTTGGTTTCCGACGACGATTTCCCATACGTTCCGCGACCGATCAACCCAGGGCGAGAAACGGAATCGGCGGTCGAACTAGAGGCCGACGAAGGACAGGTAATGAGACCTCCGCCTCCCGTGCACCGTCGATCGACCAGATTAGCCTCGAAAAATAGCCGCCCCGTCGCCGCCACCGTCACTAGGCTTCCTCCGATCGCAAAGGAGAAGAAGGCTGAATGCAAACGCAAGCATCCCAGGCTAGGCTGCGCATCTGCGTCGGCGCATCACTTTCCCGAATACGTGGACGTGGCACGCTGAACAAAGACAAAGGCTGTCCGCACTGCAAGGCGTTGTTGTTTTTGAGCGAAACTTCCAGCGCGTGTTGCGCCAACGGAAAGGTGTCGCTAACCGAAAGAGGAGATCCGCCGCCTTTCATCAAAGCCCACCTGGACCCAGACGTGGACGTCGGTTCAGCGAGGAACTTCCACCAACACGCACGAATCTACAACAACATGTTGGCGTTCGGATTCGTGCAAGTGGACAGCACCATGCCGCCCGGGCAAGGCCCCCCGGTTTGCCTGCTGAACGGCGAATTCCGGCATTGCATCTCGGACCTGTCCTTCGACGCGCAGAGAACGCTCACGTTCGGCAACCTCTACATCCTGAGCGTGGAAGAAGCCGAGGCCGAGAGAAGGAGGAACCCCTATTCGGAGACCAACCGCATGAACGTGGTGAGAGCGTTGGATACGGAACTGCGGACGACCCATCCGTTGGCAAGGATCTGGCTGCACGCGTACGAACAGTACCAGCAGAAAAAAGCTGCGGCAGAAGCAGCCGGCACTGCGGTACCTCAATTCAAGCTAATCCTGCTGAACGAATGGGATACCCCGGCCAACTTACGAGACAACAACCTGCATCCGCGTCAGGTAAATTTGCCCGTCGATGATGCCATGTATGCGATTTGGTGCAGCGATACGGAAGCGGTACCGCAACGAAAAGGCATATGGTTGCAACCGCGACCCGGCGAGGTCAACGGGATACGCCAAATGGGTTTGTATCATCCGATGACAGACTCGGCGTGCTACCCTCTGCTGTTCCCCTACGGAGAGGTAGGATTCCACTGGGGCATAAGAAACACGAACCCGACCTCCACCGAACCGATCGCGAGACGTCTGGGGAACATCGAGCTGCGCGACCGTCCCGAGGACACGGAGAACGCAGACAACGACGACCAGGACCTCGACTCGATCGCAAGTGACGAGAGCTTGCTGTCGGACCTGTTCGAGGAGAGCGACGAAGAAGGGCGAGAACCAAGAGGAGCCGGCAAACGTAGGGAATTCGTAAGTATCGCCCAGTTCTACCGCTACCACTACGCCATAAGGAAGAACGTTAACAACCCGCCGCTGTGTCTTCGCATGGGAATGCTGACCAGCAGCACGTTATCGACATCAGCTTCAAGATCGAGCAGCAAGTGGCGCAGCACGTGCGACACGTGCAGAAGGACCTTCGCCAGACGTTGCCCGAACCCCTGCTGCATTACCTCAGGCGCAACCTTCAGCCGGACGAGGAGATCGGTCGAGTGGTGTTTTCCACGAAGCTGATGAAGGGATCGGTGGCGTACATGCGGGAGAAGTTCTACGACACGACCGCAATGTTCCAGCGCGTGTAGAACCCTCAGTTCTTCATCACGTCAAGATAAACTGAAAAAATAACAATGGGTTCTTCTCGAACTGTTCTTCTCTGTTCACGAGTTCACGAATTCACGGGTTCACGAATGCAAGAGTTGATAATAAGAAAACTAGAAGATATAGGTATAGGGAATGCTAATACCAATCGAAGTAGAATTTGATTCTGTATCTCATGATGTAAAAATACACAGGGTGTTCCATTTACGAAAATTGAGTTTTGGGCAGTTAAACATAATGACATTTGACACCATATTATGACCGCCCTATGAATTTTTCAGGGATAATTAGGATATGATTTGAAAGTCTGAACATTATACTTTTAAACGACATGTCATTTGAATCTTTAAATTTGAAATTGGCGTAAATACAAGACAATTTTTTAAATAAATTTGAAGATATCTCAAAATCGGTTACCTTTAGGTATAGGGAAGCCTGAACATTTTTTAATTAAAATAATGTGCAGAATCAAAATTTGTAATAAAAAGTATAGCATACCATTTAAAATAAGAAAGTTAACGGCGACTTCCGGTATAATCGGAAGTGACATAAAAGTGAAAATATTTTAATCTGAAAGATCGCTTTCCCTTAGAGCAGTGTACTAATTTTCAGAATTTTTGTATATTCCCTTCCCCGAAAACTTTTAATAGGCCACTCAACTTGGGATACCCTGTATGTTGATTTGAATTCTATTTATTTCTTATAATTATTATTATTATTATTTAATTCTATTTTATGTAGAATTAGTTCCTTTTATCTGGGAAAAAATTGTAGTAATTCATCCATATTTTTTGTGTAGAGATACATAGATAAATGCAAACACAAGAGACAATTGAGACAAATCCAAAACCGCACCCATAGCCGAAATCTGGAAGTCGTTACAAGTTCGTTCTTCTTTGCAATAACCTTTGCGCGTACTTTTTTCCGCAACAGGCACATCGAAGTGATGTATTCATGTTTATGAGCGAGTGTAAAGAGCATAGAGCTGACTGGCACAAAATTTTCCCCGAATCCTGGCAACAATGGACTACACGACTAGACTATGCGATGTGCGCATCAAAAGCTAATAAAAACGATGCAAATAATTAGGTGATTCGTACCCCACTTTCATCCTATACAAATAAATAACTGTTGACACATTCAATAGTATTTTTTTCTAGCGGGTTAGTAATTTCGATATTTTCAAAATATAGAAAACGTTTTCACGCAATATTGGTATACTTTTCCTTCCATTGTAGAATTTTATACAATAAAGTACGCAAATTTTCTCTTCACACCTGTAGGAATTTATTGTAGTACAAATGTCAAATGGCTGTTTACTTCTTTACTCCAAAATTGAGTAATAATTTTACTACAAACATATGTAAACATTTATCAAGCAGAGGAAATAAATCTTAGTTTTTTGAAAAAATCTCTACAATTGTGTTAAAAATGTCTACAACTCCTTTTTATATATAACTGTAGAAAATTTCACTTTGTCAATTCTCTCTGTGTTCCGAATGCCGTCGTAAACCAGAGTAATGAAAATTTTCAATATACGGACACAATAGAAAATGTTGGAGCGTCCAATCGTACCGAAATAAGTATTCACTTATTTAAGTTGTTAATTGTATTTACAATTATTGTGTGGTAATCAATGCTGAGGCCAAAATTATTGTAATTCAAAACGAAGTTCTCGTACCTCCTAGAAACCTAAATGAATCTAGAACGCTTCATGAAAATCCTGTTATACCCTCACGAATAGAAGAGCACTTATTTCATCCAGTCACACCAGAAAGGAAAGGCAAGAAGCAAACGGAAAGGTTGTCATATGCAATCACATCTCAGAAATATCGAGACCTCTTAGCTAAGAAAAAGAAAATTCAAGACAACTTGGAAAAACAAAAAGAGGAAACAAAACGAAAGCGAGAAGAGTTGACGAGGTCATGCTCGGTTTGTAATGCGTTTGTTCGAACAAAAGTGTTTTTGACTTGCGATGATTACAAAATTTCGTTTCATAAGAAGTGTATACCTCGAAAATACAAAGATCATATCCCAGAAGAAGAAGACGTCTTGTTTGTATGTCATAATTGTTACAAGGCAGAAATTGACGACGATATTCTGGAAGAAAACTATGGAGAGGATAGTTTTGAGGTAGAACTTGAAATCAACTCGCAAAAGATCAGGCTATTAATAAAGGGCAATCTATGGAAGTAGAAGGAAGGAGGAGGAACAAGATACCGACGAAGATGATGTAGATTATCTTTATGAAATGTATAAGCGAGAATCCAAGTACATGTAATATTATTCGTAAGTCCAATAAAACGTTATCTAAGCATTTCCAAGTAGTTTTATTTCAATTTTGGAGGTGTCCAATAACTATTATTGATGTTGTCCAACATATCATATAATAACTGCTTTAATTTCATATAATCGGAAAAAGCACATTTCAAGCTACATTTTAGGTGCGGTCAGGTCTGAAAAAATGTTTATGTGAAGATATTTCCGATATTTGTGTTGTAAGATTTCATTAACTGTCCAATAACTGTACAGTTTACCCTATTACGCTATCTTAAGGGCACCAAAAACTATAATTTGAAATTTTCGGTTGAAAATACGGGTCTTATAGAATATGTTGACGCTGATTGGGGTAGTAATTCACTGGACAGGAAGTCCTATACAGGGTACGCTTTTAAAATGTGTGGTTCGGTAATTTCCTTAGCTAGTGTCAAACAGAAAACAGTTGCATTGTCCAGTACTGAGGCAGAATATATGGTTCTATCGGAAGCTGCTAAGGAAGTCATATATTTACGCAACCTGATTTTTGAATTAACTGGAGAAATGAAAATCGTTCCACTTTTTAATGATAATCAGAGTGCGCTAAATTTATCATTGAACACTATTTATCATAAGCGATCTAAACATATAGATGTGCGCCATCATTTTGTGTGTGGTGCAATTTCAAATAAACTTATCAGAGTCAGTTATATGCCGACACATGACATGCCAGCTGATCTATTAACCAAAAGTTTATGTGTTGAAAAGCATTATAAATTTTTAAAGTTCTTGGGAATTTTTTAAAGTAAGTGAGTGGGGGTGATGAAAGTCACTAATCTTTAAAATATTCATGAATCCTAGGATGCTGCGCCATCTGTGAGGGCTATGTTATTGTTGTATCTTTGTATCAGAATGTATTCTGTATTATTCATTGCACCTTAGTTATATTCAGGGGATGCAATCTTTCATTCAATTGGACGATTTTATTTATTAGTTAAGACGCGAAAATGAAAATTTAATTCGTCAACGAATGGTAATTCGAGAGACAAATAATCCTTTTCATCTCTCTGATGAGAGATTTATAGAGTTATTTAGATTAAGTAAGCCGTAAGTGTTGTCTGTCTAAATTTGAGAATAATATTTATTAACAAATATTATTTGCGAATTTTAGGTTAGTGAGACATGTTATAGATATAGTGAGACCTTATTTAGAATATTTTAGAATAATACATTTTACGCTTGACGGTTTCATATGTTTATAGCTTTGGTATCTGATATGTCGAACAATGTCGTGCCAATCAAAATCTGTAAACCAGCTAGTGTAACAAACACAAGAATATTTCGATCAGGTAAATTAAATTGCATCTATAATCGCGAGCAAGAAATTTTGGTCGTCATTGCTGACAAAGATTTGTACCTTTGTAAGTTTGTTAAAAATAAGGAGGTTGTTGTTTTAATTTTGACTTTTGGGAATAATCTTTTAAAAATTGGTTTTATTTTTGACACTTTTTTAGTAAAGCATATTTTAGATAGCATATTTATCTGAGATTTTTAATTTCTAGAAATAAAACTGACATTTTGATTAACAGTGACGACCAAAATTTAATGCTCGTGACTCTACATTTGTAAAAGCCCGTTCACAATGACTTAACGTAACAAAATTAAATTAAGGAAATGAAAGTATTAATTTATGTGTTCACAATAAAGGAATTTATTGTTATTTTGTTACGTTAAGTCACTGTGAACGGGCTTTAAGTCTTACTAATTATTGAAAAGAAGAAAATTTTAATAGCAAATTACATATTAACAAGGCATATGAATATTCAATGTCTAAAGAATTTTTAGAAATGAAACTGAAATATCAAGCATTAAATTTCTTCCTAACGCAGATAAAATTACAAACTAAAAAAGAAAAAGGACGTAAGTTCTCCATAGATGTTAAAATATTTGCTCTGGCATTATTAAAGCATGGCCCAAAAGCATAGCGTTTACTCAGGCGATATTTTGCATTGCCTTCTAGGCAAACTTTATTAAAGTTATTGCGTCTTGTCTCATTTAAATGTGGCATTACTCAAAATCTTATGATAAGTCTGAAGGAGTCTGTTCAAAAAATGAAACCTTTGGACAAATACTGCACTTTAATTTTTGATGAAATGGCAGTGGAGCCAGCTTTGACATATAATGAACAGGATGATGTAATTCAAGGCTTTGTTAATTGTGGACTAGGAGTGAAAAAAGCATTTGCTAGTCACGCTATGGTTTTTATGGCTAGAGGGATACGCAGAAAATGGAAGCAACCAGTTACTTACTTTTCCAGTGAATGTGGCATGTCATCTGTCGAAATTGTACGGAATATTAAGTTAATTATTGCAGAAATGCAAAATATTGGTTTAAAGGTAATAGCTACTGTCTGCGATCAATCTACATCAAATTCGTCTGCAATAAAAATGTTGATGGATAACACACGAAGAAATTATCTTCGTGTTGAGAAAGATTGCAGGTAAGATTTTTACTTAAATTCGTCTTTAATTTGATTTGGTCTGTTTTTGTTGTATAGATTGTGTGGATTTGAAATCAATGGAGTAGAAGTGGTACCACTGTTTGATCCACCTCATCTATTAAAAGGTCTTCGAAATAATTTCATAAATGCACAAATACTCTTTTCATATAAGATGCTAAATTAAGTAGCACCATGGCAGCACGTTGTCAGACTATATGAGTTAGATGATAAGGATGATATTACCATTTGCTACAAGCTAACTGATGTCCATATCTATGAAGATCAAATGAAAAAGATGAAAGTTAAACTTGCAGCACAAGTTTTATCACATTTAGTTTCTGCCGGGATTAGAAGCAATGTTAAATGGGGTATGTATCAAAACTGTTACTTCTCATAAACAAAGGTCACATTCGATGCTGCTTTTTTTTATATATTTGTTTCCTCTGATGTAGGTTTAGGAAAGCTACTTCCAGAAGAAGCCTTAGACACTGCAAATTTTGTTTCCTTTGCTGATGCATTATTTGACAGTGTCAATGGATCTACAGTCTTTGCAGCACATGGAAAACCTGTGAAGTGTGCAATTTCATCAAAGTCTGCTCATTTAGAATTTTGGAGTACAGCTGTATCTGTTCTGGCGTCCATGAAGTTCCGCAAAAGAGGATCACTTGTAACACCTCCAACTGTACGAAATTGGCAAACTACAATACGTGGTTTCAAACATTTATGGGAGAAACTGAATAATACAGGTTTTGATTATGTTTGTCTCCGAAATTTCAATCAAGACCCTTTGGAAAATTTTTTTGGAAATATAAGAAATCACGGAGCAAGAAATATAAATCCTACATGTACATCCTTTGTGCATTCATTTAAAGCTTTAGTAGTGAATAATTTTATGTCTCCTCACTCACCCGGAAGTAATTGTGAAGAGGATGAGAGTGAAGGGACATTAACATCACTGAAACATTATATATATAACACAGATATTGTGGAAGAAGGTATACAAGAAATACATGTATCTGAAGATCAAGATGACAACTTTTCATTTTGTTCAGAAAATGCTGTGGGTTTACTTGAAGTGTATACATATCAGAGCTGTGCCAAGTACTACTTATAAATACAACAAGCACAAGCACAAGTACAATAGTGCTTAATTGCACTTAAATACAAGCACAAATCCAAAAGTATTTGTATTTGGACTCGTGCTTATAAATACTTATTAGTGGGGGAACGACTCGCTGCCGGCCAGACTATGAAGCATCAATATTTTGTCGCGCAGATAGGACGCGTCTCTCTAGATATGTACATATACGTATCGCATCATCAAGGAATATGCGGAAAATAAAAATAACTCAGCGATAGATATATTATGTGCATTTGTTGATTCTAAAACTAATTGCAAGTACCTAACTATGGAAAAACAATATCATTATATTCTAAAACTAATTGCAAGTACCTCACATTTTTATTTATCTTGCGTTATTTTGTAAATGTTAATATTAACTTTTTAATACTTGTACGACTGTACGTATAACCATAAGTATACGCACAGCTGTGAAGTGTACTTGCGGTAATAAGCACAAGTATAAATACAAGTACAAGTACTAAGCACAATTGTAATTAATTGTGCTTAAGCACAAGTACGAGTCCAAAAGTGCTTGTGCTTGTAATTAACTTGTATTTGTAACAGTAAATACTCGCACAGCTCTGATACATATGTGGCTGGATATACAGCAAGAACTGTTTTAAAAATTGTGAAACAATGCATTAATTGCAAACAAGATATAGTGGGAACATTACATGACCCTCATAATATTGTGAGAAACCAGATATATCCAAATTTTTATTTAATAAGCTAACGGATTTGGTTCACCATTCTTTTACCTGTCCAGTACACAATCTTTTCGCTATATTTGCAAAAAAATTAATAACTTTTTTTGTGCATTTGTGGACTAGAAATGTTAATAAAATTTTAAAAGGTTTAGATGCTAGGAATGTGGACGATGAAATTAAAAAACTAGCTTTGAATAGGTATAAGAAATTTAAGACCAGAAAAACCAAGTTATAAATTGTAAATGTGTTACAACAGAAGGTTTCAATTTAGTGCTAGTTCTTGAATGAACACACAAACTAAGAATTAGTTTAGGATTGTATAATTTGTATATCACATTTTTATGAAACTCTAGTTTACTAACTTAAGTTACAAGTGATATTTTTATTTTCTTCAATCTTGCAACGTGTTAATTTTAATTTAAAATTAGTAATTGCATAACTATCAACTGGTTACTGGTGGGTTACTTATTTTGATTGATTTTTTGTATGTACTCAGAATTCTGTTGTGATTCTTTATAATTATGGTTAAATGAACATACTTTTGGTTACTTATGGGAAGTTTTCAATTACGTAAGAGTAAAACTCCGATTTATACCTTGTTATCTATCTATATGTTGTTTTTCTACTTTACAAATAATTGTTAAATTGATTAATTCAAATTGCATTGATTACTAATTATTGGTTTAGTCAAGTAATCAACAAGTGCACATATGAAGCACAAAATCTGATAATTTTAAGTGCGCTGTACAGGGTTTTTTCTCATTCGCATTGTGGTGAATGAGATTTTTTGCTGTGTATTTTTTTGCCCAAAATAAATGTTTTTGTGATGAGCGATTTTTTGTTTTATTTTATACATGTCCTTACTTTGATATTTAAGATGAGATACATAGTTGTTGGAACTATCTCTGTTAAGATTGCGTAAGCGTTGAAATCATGTGATACAATGTCAAATGCCAATGCATTTGAGTTATCACGTGAGTTTAACGTTTACGGTTATCTGGACGTGACAGTTCTTATAACTAATATTTTGAGTGGTGCTTTTTCAAATTTTAAATACCGCGCCAATTACTTGATATCAGCGCTTCGGTGACACTTGTCTCAATTATATTTTGTGTATGACAGGAAAAGAGGGAGTTAGGACTAGCGTCTATTTCTTGTGCTCTACAAATTAACAAGAACTTGTCACTGCTGTGGCGCCATCTGATGACGCCAAGTCGAAGTGGGTATGTCAGTTGTTGTTCTTATTCTGTCGTAGTCAACGTCAACATAAAAGTTTAAAGTTTAACATTTACTGCGCAGTTTTAGCAAAAATGGGTGTTCAGTGTTATGAGTGCGGCAAGCAAGGTATTTTCCAACACATCTAGTTTAACCCGTAACTACTACCGACGGGTCATACCCAATATGGCGAATTTGAGCGATACGTAAGAGTGTAGGAGTTGGGCATCTCGGTATTTTCTAATTAGTGTGTCAATAGTCTGAGAACGTGTTGCTTGTGTCCTTCTTGTTCGTTGTTTGTATTTTGTGGATATAAGTGGGTCATATTGACCCGTCAGTAGTGTATGTATAACAAGAAAAAAATTAGTAAGTAAGTAAAAATTCATACAATGTAGATTGTTATTGTTTATTTAAGCCGAATATTGAAATAATTCCAGTAAATGTAATTCACAATATGAAAGATCTATCTGTGATCAATGCGTACTGTTATTATTTCGTCACCCGGACGACCGCTTACTTGATTCACAGTATGCAATGTTCACACAACATCCTTCCCTTTATTTAAAGAAACTACAACTTTAAATAATAAAAGTTACATTTGAACACAATAAAATTAATACGTTATAGAATACAGGAGTTTAAAGATTAATATGGCACATAATCATTTAACCACTCTGGTTTCTTTGTTTTTCGGAAAGATTTTCGATTCTTGCCTGGGGAGATTGTGTTATCTTTCGGTGTTTGTGACATAGGTGCATTAATGTCTATATCTATATCCTGTGCATTTTTATTTGAAGTACGAAATTCATCCGTCATAACAGTTTGATCCGAATCATGTGTATAAGCGTTTTTGATTGGCATCTTTCGTTCGTCATTATCTATATCCCGTATATTTTCGTTTGGCTTACAAATTTCTTCTGTCTCAACTGAATGTTCCGGAATAGCAACATTAGCTTTCGGGCTACAACCACTAATTTCGGAATCTTCATAAATAGTCATTTCTGATTTTGTGACGATAACCCGAGCCACCAAACAGAATGTTTCGCTCTTTCTCGACATTTGTTGATGCCTAAATGTCCTTCATGTATTCTGGCCCCAATAATTGATTGTAAAGATGGTGGTATTATTAATCTAGAATTGAACAGGAGGTAGCCATGTGAAAAGGAAATATTTTCAGATAATGCAAGATAAGGACTTAATTCTCTTGGAATAGAATTCTTATCTGGCCAATTATTGAAGCAATATTCCTTCAGTTTTTGGCAAACGAAATCATTTTCTTGTTCAATTTTAATCCTTTCTAACATGATGGATGAGGTGGGTATTTGATTTAAAATAAAATTAACAAAATATGATAATTCATTGTTTTGAATAATCAAAGTGTGCAAGGGTTGGAGCCGCTTTTAATAAAGTTTTAACTTTAGAGAAAGCTTGATCTTGAGGAATATCCCACTGATAATGTACATTATCTTCCAGCAAAACATTTAATGGCTCTAGGAGCTGAGCACGATGTGGTATGTATTTTCCTACGAAGTTTACCATCCCCAAAAATTGTAACAACGACTTTTTATCTTTGGGGGTCGGGAATTACGTGATCGCCGCTACTCTTTCAGGAGAAATGTCAATACCACTTTCAGAAATAGTATGTCCCAGGAATTCTATTTTCTTGCGACCGAATTGACATTTCTCTTCATTTAACGTCACTCCTGCTTTATATAATCGTTGAATAACTTTTTCAAGTATTTTATTATGTGTCTCGAAATCATTTGCGAAGATAAGTATGTCATCTACGTAAACTAAAACATTATCTATGTCTCGGAACAGATCGGAAAACATCTTCGCAAAATAATCGGACGCGCAATTTATGCCAAAAGGAAGTCGTTTAAACATAAAACGTCCAAAAGGAGTAATGAAAGTGGTTAATGGTTGACATGGTTAATTTTATCTGGTGATATCCAGATTTTGCGTCTAATTTAGAAAAAAACTTTGGCATTTCTCAAGCGTGCCAAAGTGACATTTAATTTAAGAAGAGGATATATCGGTCTGGCAATACATTTGTTTAATTGTGTGAAATCACAACATAGTCTAATACCCGAATCGCTTTTATCCTTCGGAACGCAAACAACGGGAGAGAACCAATTTGTAGGAAAATCAACCGCAACGATTACTTTTACTAACCTATCTAATTCTGTTTTTAGTTTACCTAATAACGGTATAGGAACCGTTCTTGGCGCTGACAAGGAAAACTGAGTTACGTCACTTTTCAGTTCTAAATTTAATTTCTGAGGAAAAGTGCCTAAACCTTTAAACACCGACGGATATTTGTTTTTTATTGTAGCTGGATAATTTTTTTTTTGCATCATCAAATTTTTCTATTGACGACATTTCATGAATTCGTCTAACCAGGTTAAATTGTTCTATAACCTCGCGACCTAATAAACATGATATTAAGTTTTCTAAGACATAGACTTTAACTTTCTTTTGTTGTTCCTTCAAATTTAATGTCCAATACAGCCATCCCAATACATAGATACTGGCACCATTTGGCCCACGGACTGTTTGGTCTGGTTTATTTAATTTGCAATTTAATGCATTTAGTAGTTTACTAGAAGGTATGCACGTGATGTCCACACCAGTTCGATTATAAATTCTAATGGTTTAGAAAACTCAACAATGTGTAAAATTATTTTAAAATTTGACATGTAGTCATCATTCTTTACTGTACCTAAAAAGTACGAATCCTCTTCGTTGATATAAGACGTATTACCTTCCCCACCTTCCAACTGTCTCACTAATTTGGATTTGCATGCCCTGTTCCAATGACCAACCTTCTTGCAACGTCGACATCTTGAATTCAATGCAGGACATTTTTGAGTATCATAATGTTGTCGTTGTCCGCACCGCATACAGGAGTTATTCTTCCAACTTTGTGGTAATGCCGAATCATTATTTTGAGCCTGATGAGTTGCCTTCAGTTTGTAAATGTTGTCAGTAGTCTCCTGATCGCCTCGAATTATTCTGTTCTGTTTCCCCTGCAATTCCGCTTCTCTAGCCATTGTAACCGCTTCTTCCAATGTAAGATCTGCCTTTAGCTGCATTCGATCAGACGTTTTGGCATCCAAAAGACCAATACTATACCAAAGACTATACGGTCGCGAATCAATTGATCCCGCAGATGTTCATAGTCACATTTATCGGCCATCGTATGTAGAGTTGTGATGAATGTATCTACACTTTCGCCTTCCTTTTGAATACGGGTGTTAAACTTTACTCTTTCGAATATAACATTCTTTTTTGGTGAGAAATAGCTATTGGAACGCTTTATGACCTCCTGAAACGATTGAGTGTTTGCATCTCCAACTGAATCTGGTGACACTTGCTTCAAAATTTCTTCAGCCTGTTCCCCCATTGCGTAGCATAGCAGATCGATTTTTTCTTTATCAGGTTTAGTTGTCAGACCAACTACAGAGATGTATCTTTCGAATCGTTTCAGCCAAGCATTCCACGATTCAGGTCTATTAAAGTCAAAATTTTCTGGTGGTTTCCAATTAATTGCCCCGGAGGAGGCCAAGTTAGCATTTTCACCATTCGCCATTCTATAGCAGTTGTTCTTATCGTGAAGTTATTCTTCCACACCTGACACCATGTTTAGTTAAGCCGAATATTGGAATAATTCCAGTAAATGTAATTCACAATATGAAAGATATATCTGTGATCAATGCGTACTGTTCTTATTATTTCGTCACCCGGACGACCGCTGACTTGATTCACAGTATGCAATGTTCACACAACAAATACGAGATCCATTTATCAAAAAAAGAATTGCCCCGTGTTGAAAAACAGACTGACAAAGACAAAGTTGATAAAAATTATGTAGTAGCTTGTTTTGATCTCCAGGCTGTGATGCCATGTCCTCAGGGAGATATGTCAACATTTTACTATAAGTCTAAGCTCAATATTTTTAATTTTACGGTTTATGAAATACGACAGAAAGAACAAGGAGATCAGTGCTATTGCTATGTATGGGTCGAAACTCAAGGGCGAAGGGGAGCCAATGAAATTGGTTCTTGTCTTCTAAAATTTATAGAAGAGATATCAATATCAAATCCTGATGGTGCAGTAGAAATTGTGTTCTATTCAGATAACTGTGTGGGACAACAAAAGAATCGGTACATTTTGACAATGTATGTTTATGCTTTAATGACATTCACAAACAAACAATAAAATCTATAACGCATAAATTTCTACTAACGGGACACACACAGAACGAAGGGGATTCTGCACATTCTGTGATCGAGCGCCAGTTGAAACGTACTTTAAAATCGGGACCAATTTTTTTACCAACCGAATACGTTGCTCTAATTAAAAGTGCAAAGAAAACAGGAAAACCATTCAAAGTGCAGGAATTGTCTTTCAAAGATTTTTTTGATTTAAAAAAATTAAAATGTAGATAACAGAAGTAATGATGAAGATAGTAAGATAACTAATATGAAAATAATAAAAAATTGGAAAAGAAGATCCATTTAAAATTCTTTATAAGACGTCCTACGCACAAGAAGATTACAGCGTAGTGAACGTAAAAAACCCTAGGGCAGCAGTAAATAGAACGAAAAAAATTACATTACGATCACTTTACGAAGAGAAAATAAAAATTCCTGAACAGAAGAAAAAAGGGCTATTGGAATTACTGAGACTTAAACACATTCCTCATCGTTATGCCGAATTTTATAGCATATGTGAAATGTTTATATGTTTATATTATCATGTTTATATTATATATGTGATATGTTTAGTTTATAATATTCAGATACAATCGAATAACGCACATTTTCCTATCCAAATTATACCTTTTACCCTAACCGAAAAGTTCATATCACTCTACTGGAAACTTTGCAATTTTTAGATGTGTCACTTTTCCATCAACGGAGCGATATGTATTTTAATTGCAATTTGGATGAGTATCAATTGCAATAATTTTTCAATAAAAACTGCATTCATTTGAAACCGTAATCATTTTTCAGAAAAAATCCTTTCATTTGATTCAAATTTTCGTGTTTATATTTATGTCCAAAATCTCCCCTATACATGTCCGAAGTCATTAATAGTTACAACTATTAATAGTTACATTCTGATACAAAATTAAGTTAATTTTAAAAAAACGTAATTGTTACGATGTACATGTAAGTAAAAATCGTCCGAAGTCTACCCGGTCTCCCCTACATTATCAGTACTAAATTCTAGTATTCGTGAATTCGGAGAATCGAGGCAGTGACGCGCAAGGCTCACTTACAATGTAGAAACGGGCATCCATGCCGTCACAACTTCGGATTTCATCTATATTTTATGAAATACTTGCCCACGCGATAAAAAATCAGCATAAGTACTTAAGACAATCTTGTATCATAACATCGGGTTCTATACATCATGGTACTTGCACCGAGGATGTCTTACTAAGCGATAGGCAGGGCTAAACGGGGCGATTTACGAAATCTTTACTTTTTTATTCGGTAACGTACACTTCTCTAATTGCACAAGCTCTTACATCTGTACATATGCATTGATAATCTGACGTTAAAAAGTTTTTCCCCCTAGAATTTTTAATTATTTCTCAAAATCGAAAACTCCTGTAAGCCCACGTGTTAGGGCCGGTATTATAGCATTTAGTTTAAAAGTGCAGTTTACGTAAGGTCTGTTTCTGCAGCGTTCCGGACTAGTTTGAGACCGTCAAGTATATTCGCCCGTCGAATTAATCACAGCTTTCAAGAGCTGCGTTAAATGTAAAATTTTGATCAGCGCATGCTTCTGGCTAGTGTTGGACAGAATCGAGTTCTTTTAAGAATCGAATACTCGGTATTCGAGTACTTTCAAGGATCGAATACTAATCCGAGTACAAGTACTCGAGTACAAATACAAGTATCGAGGACCGAGAAGGATGAGGATACGTCTTCGATGTCCAACATCTCGAATACGATTCACTTAAAGGTTGAGTTTTAGAACTTTGCTGCTTGTAATGTAACATGAGACTCACCCGGAACGGCTTTGCCATTCATTGTGTGTATATACTTAAAATTTACATGTTTATTTATTATACTTCAGTACATATTCGAGTAAGCTACAAACTCGAGTACTCGAATACAAACTCGGGTAGAGAGTACTTTTAAGAATCGAATACTTTTCGATTCTTCGTATTCGAATACCCCATCACTACTACAGGACCGAGAAGGATGAGGATACGTCTTCGATGTCCAACATCTCGAATACGATTCACTTAAAGGTTGAGTTTTAGAACTTTGCTGCTTGTAATGTAACATGAGACTCACCCGGAACGGCTTTGCCATTCATTGTGTGTATATACTTAAAATTTACATGTTTATTTATTATACTTCAGTACATATTCGAGTAAGCTACAAACTCGAGTACTCGAATACAAACTCGGGTAGAGAGTACTTTTAAGAATCGAATACTTTTCGATTCTTCGTATTCGAATACCCCATCACTACTTCTGATGCCGGCAGTACACGCTCGCCGAGGCGACCCGAGACCACCCGAGCGCGAGAGTATACTTGAACTTCTCGCCCTGCTCAAGGGCCTCTCGCCTCGCCCTCGAAGCGCTCGGTCTAGAAGCGGTCGCCAGTACGAGTCAAAGGAAGCGAGAGCGTTAAGTGGGGGGTCTCGCGAGAGTGTACACGGTACTCTCGGGAGATATCGTGTTCCCAGTACACGCTCGTCTCTTGATCTGCATGGAACTTGTGGCGTAGTTATTTTCGGTCCTTAATTTCGTTGTTTGTTTTTAATGGAGTGGACAAACGATTTTACTCTCCAGTTTTTGTAATTTTATCAGGGAGAACCCTATTTGTGGGATTCCTCTCACCAAAATCATAAAAGAAGGGAAAAAGTAGCAGATGCTTGGGAACGAATATCTGAAAGTACCGGAAAATCTGTTGGAGAAGTGAAGAAAAAAAAAGGATTCTTTAATGGCCACTTTCCGAGGCCATTTAAGAAAGAAAAAGGCGTCCATTAAAAGCGGTGCAGGAGGTTGTGACATATACAAACCTATATGGTTTGCATTCGAATTCATGGAAAGTTTTCTTGGTCAAATATATGACTGTCAACCTACAATAAACACCCAAGATACGGTAAGTACCTACGTTCATTTGAATAATTATTTTTATTATTATTACAAATTTTCTACAGAATTTTTATTTATTTAAGTACAACATTACTACTTATTAATTACATATTGCTTAAATGCATGAAATATTCAGTAAAATGTTATCTAATTCTAATCGGTGTCTATTCGGTGACCGGCGAGCAAGATGCGATATGGATCTAATGGCAGAGTTTTGAGGTACTTCTTGTTTCCAAGCCCCTTCAATAAAAATGCCGTTGTCATATATATCAACGGTGCCCCGCGGGTTATAAATTTTTTGTGAACTTGAACTTTTCATAAGAAAATTGTGTAGAAGTACACACGTCATTGTCAAGAGCGTCACTTTCTCTGGCATCAATTCTATTGCCTTTTTAAAGAATCGAAATCTGGCAGTTAATATTCCAAAAGTATTTTCAGATAGTACGCGAGACCTTGACAGTGTTTCATTGAAAATGCGTTTTGGACTATTTAACCCATGATTGCCAGGATATGGCTTCATTAAGTTCTCGCTTAGCGCAAAAGCACCATCTCCCAAGAAAACATACGGTAAAGCAACGTTTGATCCAGGCAAGGGGCAAGGAGGAGGAAAATTCAACTTGTTTTCACAAATATTTTTCCACAATACACTATTTCGAAGAACGCCGCCGTCACTGATTCTTCCTTGGCTGCCAATGTCAGCAAAAATAAATCGATAGTTACTGTATGCTAAAGCTAGAAGAACAATACTAAAGGTTCTTTTGTAATTATAATATTCTGATCCGGTGTGATCAGGGCATTTGATTACAACGTGTTTTCCGTCGATTGCTCCAATAGCATGCGGAAAGTTATTCCTAAATCCTTTTTCAATTTCGATCCGCTCTTCTGCGGTTGACGGCATCTAGAAAAAGACAAAAAATATGTTTTTATTGCCTGACCTTCTGGTTTATTTTTTATTTGTTTAAGTTGTTGGTATAGTAACAATGATTGTTAGTAATAATTCTTTTATTTTCCAGATTTCTGTTGAAAATGAAATCCTTGGCTCCACGTCTCAACAATCAGAAATCAATGATGATACCCAGGCTGCAAATGCAACACCGTCGAAGAACTCTCAGCAAACAACACCCTCAACGAGCTCTCAGCAAACATTTCGACGTCGCAAAAATCCACCGGAGTTGCGCGAAGCAGAAAATCAAATGAAGGAAGCATTTTCACTGCTGAAGAATGTTGTGACCAAAAACGATGACGAGAAAGAAGACGAATGTGACTTATATGGCAAAATGTTGGCAAAATAACTACGAAAAATACCGGAATTTGAAAGAGAATTCCTGATGCATGATACTGATGGAATGGTCCTCAAGGCAATGCATCGGTCTCATGTTTCTGTTTCTACGCCATCCTACTCCAGTGGACAACCGTCGAATTCGTCGCTAAGTTCTTCATCGTTTTCTCGACCGACGTCTGCAAACACCAATTATTCCTATGCTTCATCACACGGGTTCAACGAAGAAAATTCACAGGATCAAATGGAAATGGGCCAACGCAAACAAAGTTATGATGCTATCAGCCAAGCAATATTAATGACCCTGGCAGGAGACACCGACACAATATTGTGAACTACTCATGTTAAAAAAATGTAAATGTGAAAATAAAAAAAATGTTAAGTTACACATAATAATAATAAAACTTTTGCATGCAATGATTATTTAAGTATTACCTATCTATTTACCTCAATTTCATCTTTCAAAACTTGATTCAGTGCTGCACAGACCTCCGGAACAATCCGAGATATTATTTCGCTGGAAACTTTAAATAAATAATGTAGGCTCTTGAAACTGTCGCCTGTAGCTAAATATCTCAAAGTAATTGCAAGACGTATTTTAGGAGTGATTGCCTGTCTCATTGAAGTATCTTTTTTGGAAATCATTGGTGAGATTTTATTTAAAAGATACTCAAAATCCGCCATAGACATTCGAGTAAAATTTTCAAATTCACCACCAGGTTCCATCAGCAATTCACCCAACTGAGTGTCCATGTATTCCCTGGACAAAAATCAAAATCCAAATTAAACAAAAAATATTCAATATTGAAAAAAATTCAAATTAAACTACAATAATGTTGAAAGTACAAGTACCTTGTTCTATTTCGATTGATTGTTTTCACCCACCACCTTCTTTTTTTCCAAGGCTTCTGGATTTTTGAAGTCGAAATAACATGCAAATATTTATAGTAACAATAGGCAGCATATGCTGCAGTCGCACAAATTATCAAATTTTTCATTTTCATCACTACTCGGAGTGCTCGAAAATGTCTCGTGCGAGTCTACACGTATACACAACGGAGCCGATCCGAGGTTTATTCGCGAGAGTATACATGCTGTTCTTGGGTCTCGCATCTCGGGGCGTCTCGCCGAGACGAAACGAGAAACTTGCATGCGAGTGTGTAGCGGAAATTGGAACTTGAGTAGTGTTTGAAGTTGAGCACATGTCCAACTCTACTCAAGCTCCAATTTTCATGAAATCGGACAAAACCGATTGCGTAGTCATATTGTTACGTTTAAAAAGTTATGAATTTTGTTGTTCCTTGGGTATTATAACGCCTGATAGGTAGGGGAAAGGAGGGTAAAGTGAAATGGTGGGGCAAAGTGAAATTTAATAATTAAAATAAAGAAAGTAGCGCCATCGTTTAGTCCTAATGTCAACTGTTACTGAACCCCTATTTGCTCTCTATTGCATTATATTCGTGTGTACTTAAAATGGTACTGTTTCGTTTTGCGGTAAACGTATGATTTTCCTGTTTCTGCTGTAATATTTGGAGGTAAGTGCCGATGTTCATGCTTTTTCTTGTTTAATGTTGGTTTAATTTAGATATGTTTGTATGGTAACTTTATGCATTAGACGCATTATCATAAGCACTTACAGTTTGTTGGTTATGTATTAAAAAATTTAAGCGGTGTTTTTAAATTTATGCGAATGTGGGGCAAAGTGAAATGCCGTCATAGAGGCAAAGTGAAATATTCCACTTTACCCCTAAATTATTTTATCTCAATTCAAAAATAAACTATTTCGTTTTTTTTAATTATTTTTATTGTTTTAGACTAACAATGCCGCGCTACTATAAGCGGACATCAAACCAGCAAATGTGGTCTGAAGAGGATATGAAAAGTGCTGTAACCGCAGTGAAATCTGGAATCCTCAGTCAAAATAAAGCTGCTCGACAATTTGGAATTCCAGTAGCTTCATTGAACAGACGCATTAAAAGTGGTAAAACTGCAGAAGAGGCCTCAATAAAAAAGCTGGGTAGGTTCACTACCATTTTTACAAGCGATGAAGAAAATGCACTGATTGAGCATATTCTGCACATGGAGCGTTTATTTTTTGGTGTGTCATACCACGAACTCCGTTCCTTAGCATTCCAATTTGCCGAGCTCAATAAAAAACGTCACAACTTCAATAAAGAAACATGTTTAGCTGGCAAGGATTGGCTATATCTATTTTTACGGCGACACACAGTGGGCCAAATTACCTGCATTTGTGGCCAAAATTCGACATTTGGCATGTCTCTGTAAGGGGCTTAAAGTATGAGTAATACGCAGAGGTATGTTTCAGCTATCCGATGACTAATTAATAAGGGTACAATACCCCGTACCGGTTATTTTATAGGTACTCCAAGTCGCGTACTCGTCGACTTCAGTTGTACGCTCGTAAGTTCTGTGTGTGCGTTGTTCGTGTTTTGAAGACTTTTGGTCCTGTTTTATTAGTTTAAAACATTATGGATCGATTAAACCAAGGTTAGTACTTGTTGTTGTGCTAGAGTTTTACTATAGTGTTGTATATAAATATAGAATTTTATATAATTTGCAACTTCAAGTAAAAAAAGTTAACATAGTCAAATTTTAGTTGAGCTACAAAATTTGCCCAACAAGACCCAACTCTCTTTCGTTTTTTAAAATATTAGGGACACTATTCTGATTGACGTCTAAAAAATTTGGCTGCCAAAATCTGCCAATGCAAAAGTTATGATCTATTCACCATGTCACTGACTCACTGCTGCCGGCGCGGCGTGGGACTCCACGTATAATGCGACCACGAACTGCAGCGTAAAAGTGAAAATTGCATGTAAAATTAACTAAATATGATATTAGGTAGTTAAAAAAACTCTTGAGTCAGAAAGAGAACGTACTTTATAATATAAAAAACGGCAAACTAATTCTTGAAAAAACATTGTTAAATTCTGCAATCTGAATACGACAAACAAGACAAGTACTAATAAACAGTTAAAATATAAGTCTTTTTTCCATAAGCAACTAACACACTTATTATTTGTCTTGAATAGGGGTTGCGCTTCGAAAATCTAGAAGGGAGATTTTTCAAATATGGCTTGAGAAGAAAGGTCAGAGCAGCAGCGTTAAACGCAATCATGTAGTAGATACTATGACTAGTACGTTTGACGATGACCAAGTTATAGAACAAATAAAAAAAGATATTGGTCGATTCTGCAGCGAAGTTGAAAAACGGTGGCAAAAGTGCAATAGAACGGAAAACTTATTTCTAATTAAGAATTCCGATTGGTTGGACGACGCTCTATTGGAATGGCCATCTGAGGCCATAGCTGAAGAAGTGGATGAAAACGTACCATCAACAAGTAGTGGCCGACCTGCTACGTCATTTCGTGAATGCGGAGAACGCTCCAAAAGGCGAAAAACGAAAGAGCTTCGCGAGCAATACAGCGCTGAGGAACTAGCATATGCAGCTCAAATGAGTCTGCGAAGTGCTGGCCAAAAGGACGCTACTACATTACTTTTTGAATCAGTTGAGACCACACCAACTAGACCTTCCCGAATAAGAGAGGCGTGGACAAAAAGCAAAGAGACGGAAATAAAGCCGTATTCATCCGACGAAGCACTGGCCTTGTTCATTGACACACGATTGACAAAGAGTCAATATATGAAAATAAGAATACAAGCCAAAACGAGGAAGGCGGATATCTATCCAAGTTACCACAAAGTGCAAGTTGCGAAAAACTCATGCTATCCTCCAGACGAAGCTATTACAATCACTGAAGCTCTAATGGAAGTACAATTACAAGCTCTTTTAGATCTAACAATCAGAAGGATCATATTGTTGCAAGAGGATGTATTTGCAGCCATGTCTGGTGAGATCACACGAGAAGTTGTACTTATTTCAAAATGGGGTTGTGATGGAAGTACTGGACACAGTGAATACAAACAAAAATCTAGCGATAATTTGCGTGATAGTGATATGTTCATAAGTTCTTTTGTCCCAATTCAATTGTATTCTACGTCGACATCAAAAAAGAAAGTTATTTTGTGGCAAAATCCAAGACCATCTTCAGTCAGGTATTGTAGACCAATTCGCTTGCAGTTCAAGAAAGAAACAACAGAACTATCAAAACATGAGATCGAATACATTGAAGAGCAAATTGATAATTTACACAAAACTGAAGTTGCTGTTGCAGGGAAAACGTTTTTTGTAACACATCAACTGGCACTTACAATGTTAGATGGTAAAATTTGTAATGCCATTACTTCAACAACATCAGCCCAGAAATGCTATATTTGTAACGCAACGCCTACAAAAATGAACGACCTGGAAGCAGTACGTGCAAGAGACGTCGATGAAACTACCTACCGTTTTGGTTTGTCACCATTGCACGCCTGGATAAGGTTTTTTGAATGTTTTATTCATATTTCCTATCGCATGGATTTTAAAAAGTGGCAAGTTAGACAACCCGAGGAGAAAAACTTGTTTGAAAATAAGAAAAAGATTATACAACAAGATTTAAAAAATCAATTGGGGCTATTAGTTGATCATGTAAAACCTGGAGGTAG
Source organism: Dorcus parallelipipedus (assembly GCA_958336345.1). Classification (NCBI taxonomy): domain Eukaryota; kingdom Metazoa; phylum Arthropoda; class Insecta; order Coleoptera; family Lucanidae; genus Dorcus; species Dorcus parallelipipedus. The sequence goes on along the minus strand of OY284483.1, from coordinate 9,496,443 downwards.
TGGTACCTCAAACAATGGCAACACGGCTCGGCGGTTCTTTAAGAACTTTCAAATCTCTGCAAAAATTACGGGGATTCACGAAGGGCTGCTTAAAAGATGTGCAGTGATATTGGAAGCCATCTCTTCCGGTTTCATTTTGGACCGAGAAGCATTCAGAAATTATGCATTTGAAACAGCCAAATTATATGTACAATTATATCCGTGGTATTACATGCCTGCTTCAATGCATAAGATTTTAATTCATGGCTCGGATATAGTTGCTCATGCCTTACTTCCAATGGGACAGCTTTCTGAAGAAGCGCAAGAATGCCGGAATAAAGACTTAAAGCTTTATAGAAGGAGTCACACTAGGAAAACTTCTAGGGAAACGACAAATCAAGACTTACTAAATTTACTGTTCGTTTCATCGGATCCTTATATAACATCTTTAAGAAAGTTGCCTCAGAAATTTAGAAAGAATCTTTCTCATGAAGTGCTGCAGCTTTTAGCTCCTCCCAGCGAAGAAGAGGACGTTTTAGTAAACGTCATGTCAGAAGATATATCGGAAGAATCCAGCGAAACTTTATCAGATAGTGATAGTGACTGAAAGCTCTTTTAAAATTATACTTACACGTATTTTTCTAAATAATACCATTGAACCGAAATATAATCAGCTCTTGCATCATTTACGAACACGTGCAAATATTTTTATATCGATAAATAATTTTGTCCGCGTTTGATGGTCATTTGGCCCACTGTGCGACATCCAGAATTGAGCTTACGAACTCCAGAAAATACTTCTGCGGCCCGAGCTGCCGGATTCAACAAAAATTGATGAATTCTGTTGAAACTTTTTTTACTTATCTTGGTTCCTTATATGACAAATATTCCTTTCCTCCACGAAGGATATATAATTGCGACGAAACGGGCATTACCACTGTCCCCAACAAACCTGTTAAAATAATATCCTTGAAAGGAAAGAAACAAGTTGGAAGTTTCAGTTCTGGCGAACGGGGACAGCTGGTAACAGTAGAAATGTGCTTCAGTGCTACGGGACACTATGTCCCTCCACTTCTAATTATACCAAGGGTGCGACGCAATCCTGTATACGAATTTGGGTTGCCAGCCGAAAGTATTGTATCGTTCGAAAAATCAGGATGGATGACATCCAAACTATTTTCTGAAATATGGTTTCCACATTTTCTGAAGCACACAAATCCGACTGAGAAAAATCCGGTATTATTAATACTAGATGGACATGCTACGCATGTCAAAAATTTACCATTAATTGAAAGTGCAAGACAGAATCACGTTCATATTTTGGTCATACCCCCGCATACGTCACATCGGCTGCAGCCACTAGATGTTGCCCTTATGAGCCCACTGAATACTTTCTACACTCAAGAGTTGCAAAACTGGCAACGTAGTAAACCGAACAAAATTACTGAACTGTCTGATGTTGGGCAAATTTTTGCAAAGGCTTATATAAGGGTTGGAACATTATCAAACGCTGAAAGTGGTTTCAGGAAAACAGGTATTTACCCCTATGACCCGCACGTTTTTACAGAGGTTGATTTTGCACCGGCAGATCTTACAGAAAGAGACATGCCTACCAACAACATAGTATTGGATGATGACGGTTCGGCTGCTAATTACTCTGATAACATTCTGTTGTCGACACAAAATATTGATGGCTTTGCTGAGGATATAGCGACTCCATCAACGTCAGCTTCTATAGATATACCGAATCCATCAACTTGTGTTTCAATAGAAGCTCTAGTTACACCAAGAACATCCTCTTCGATCAGTGCAGTAAATTTAGTAACACCTGAAGAGATTTTACCTTCGCCAAAAGTTGTGCCTAAACAGCCTATCAAAAGTAATCGCAAGCGAGGCAAATCTGCCATAATAACGTCGTCACCCTATATGAACGAACTCAAGAAAAGTCAAACGCCATGTCATGTTAAACCTAAGCAAGTAACGAAATCTTTGTTCAACGTTGAAGCAGCAACAAAATCAAACTATAAAAAAAAACGTAATGCATCGTCAAAAAGTGTTAAAAGAAAGCCAGTGCCAGTGTTATCATCATCAGAAAGCTATGAATCAGATGATATTTGCCAAGAATCAGATGATTCTAATGATATTTGTGAAAACAATGAAACCTTTGGAGTTTCAGAAACAAAATTTACTTTGGCCCACAAAGAAATTTGCCTGAATGATTTCGTTAGTGTCTCACTAAAAGAAGTAAAAACGCAAGTTATTAAAGAGCTTGTAGGACAAATTATACGTATAGTTGAAGAAGAAGCAAAAGAGATTGAAGTAGCTTATGAAGTAAAATTCATGCGGAATTATCGCCAGCATACCAATATCTTTGTATTTCCAGAGATTGATGACATAAGCATCAAGGGCGAAATAACAGGTGTCTTGACAAAATTTAATATCGCAAGACATGGCAAAATTATCTTTTCATAAGTTATGTAATAAATAAAACTTGATTTTTGGAAAGGTTTGCTTTTTTCACATTACCCATTCATTATTTCACTAATTTCAGTTTGCCCCGTTCGTTATTTCACTTTACCACACAACGTGGGGTAAACCGGAATAGACGCATATTTTTAAATAATGCTCAATAGTTTTAAATTGTGATTATTTATCATTCCGAGATTCCGCCTGTATAATCCCAAAGAAACGTCTAACAACGTTTATAGCAGAAAAACAACTAAAATTAAAATTTATACGAAATATGAATTTTTAATTGTTAGCTATTCCACTTTACCCTCCTTTCCCCTAGATCGCCAATTCTACAAATTTTTCCCCGTATCTTATTTCGGGCTGCACAAAAAAGGGATCACGGTTTGGACTTGAAAGGAGGGCCGGCAGGAAAAATCGATCGGGAGAGGTTGTTCCTCGATCCATTTTTACCGTATCGACCGCGTTGCGGTTTATCGTTTGGTAATTTATAATTTACTACATAGCGATTTACACACATGGTGCAAAAAAAAAACGTTCAACGGAGAAATGGCGTGTTTTACTGACGATAAACAGCTCACCAATTCCGGTCCATGCACAGCTTACATATTTCCATCGACTGTATCCTCTCCCGTCGATATAGGAGGGAAAATCTGGACGCCCGAGAGGAAAACCTCGTTAATTGTAAGCGCCGATCAAGGTGTAAATAAAAATGGTTTCGGGAATGGGTGGCCTCGTCGCTAAAGCCGATACGTCTCCGATACAGAAGAACTCTCCTTAAAAATCTAAACGGAATTCCCAAATCAAGACAACAAAAAAACGAAAAGGAAATTCTTACCCGAAAATCCAGGAGTTTCTCGACACAGAAAATAATTTTATAGAACATGAACTAATTGAATTTTTTTTGTAAACAGTAATCTCTGATTACGTTATCTTTCTCAAATTTTAATAACTATTCATTAACCTTTTATTAGTTAATAGAGTCATATCTGGATTTATTATTATTATTTTTTTTTGTCTGTTCAATAATTTTCTACTTTTCATTAATACCAAGTGTACACGGAAGTGAAGCTTCAAATCTGGTTTATTTATAATTTTTCTATGTACATATTTTTTTTGCAATCCAATATTTTCATTATTATTAATTCATGTTTGAATTTACATTATTATTATATATTTTTTTTTATTAAATGATATATTCATATTTATTTATCTTTGCTGTTTTTTTTTAAAAAATAGAAAAATTGCGGTCTGTGGTTTTCAAAAATTTGCAAAATACTTTCCAATTTTCAATTGGCCAACATTTACTTTAAATTTAGAAAATTGGTGGCGCCCATTTTTATTTTATTTTGTTTTCTTATTCATCACTTAAACCTACGACCTTTGTGCCTCCGAAAGTTCGACAGCCATTGGCATTAGTTAATCCTACACTTGTAGGTTACAATATCGTCATGCAGGTTGAGACATGTGTTTAGGGAGATCACGTAGTCGGCCGAGTTAAGTGCGTACACAGTGTTGTTTTGGTGAATATGGCTGATTTAAGAAGTTTATCAAAAGAATTTTTAAGGGAGTTCATCGAGATTTGTAAGGAAAACCCATGTCTATGACAAACTAAAAATAAAGAGTATAGCAATAATAATCAGAAACTAATTAAGAAACTTGAGGAAGTGGAAAAGAATGCGAGCAAAAACTCATTAATTCACTCATGATCTGAACATCGGAAAGTTGCGGAATTCGAGAGAAGTGGAACCGGCACCAACGAGTTGTATACACCCACTCTTTGATATTATGAGCTACCTCTGTTCTTGATTGATCAAGATGAGCCCAGAGCAACATCCCTAATGAAGAGGAAATAAATCAAGAGGAATTACTGATAATAAAAACAGTTTGAATGTAGAATTGGGAGCAAATTGAAATTCACTGCTCTTTATCTAAGTCAAATTTTCAACAAGCAATCAATTTTATTTTTGACAGCACCTATTTCCAGTTTGAGGACAAATTTTATAAACAAACCCTTGGCACACCCATGGGCAGCAGTCTTTCTCCAATTTTAGCTCAATATGTTGTTGACAAATTACTGAACACTTGCTTACCAAATCTACCTTTTAACATTCCTTTCATAAAGAAATTTGTAGATGATATTGTCTGTGCCATTCCTTCTGGTACTCAAGATGACTACGCATTGTTAATAATTACAATCCTCATATACAATTTACCATAGAAAATGAACAAAACGAGACCATCCCTTTCCTGGACATGAAAATTCATCGAAACAATTGTACGATCATCACCAGTTGGTACAAAAAAAGCATGGCATCGTGGAGGTACATACACTATCTGTCTCATCATAACCAAAAAACCAAAATTAACGTTCTTCTAGCCCTAAAAGACAGAATTCTCAGAATTTCACACAACTCCCACAAAAAACAAGATCTATTTAATTTACGTGATCTTTTTGTTCAAAATGGTTACCCACTCAAACTTGTTAATAAATTACTGTTTAGCACACCGTTGACTTCCCTCCAGGACGAGTCACCTGACTCACCCCAGAATACAAACGAATTACAACTCACAACTTATAAATCACTTCCTTACATTGAATCTCTTACCCCAAAATTACGAAAAATCATTATCAAATACAGGCCAAATCTGAAAATTACGAACAAACACATTTTAACAATAGGAAACATCTTCACTAAAACCAAAGCGTCTATTGGAAAATTCCACCAATCAAATTTAATTTATAAAATACCGTGTTCTTATTGCCCTCTTGTTTACATCGGCCGAACTAAAAGCCTTTTGAAAGATCGCATCATCTCACGCAGAAGTGAATATTAACAAACCCAATCGTTGCGCCCATGCTGACCACGTAATAACCACACAACACACCATGGACTATGAAAACACAAGCATTCTAACTCTTGAAACAAACTTAAATAAAAGACTCTTTATAGAAAACATCTTTATTAACACCACACCCAATACAATTAACGTCAAAACTGAACAAACTGATATAAACTCTGCTTATGCCAATTTATTAGACATCTGTAATAACATCATCAAAAATTGATTGCTCGTTTTTTACCTTTTGAAACTCGTACATCTGTCATAATTTTTAATTTTTATACTTATTTAGTGATTTCCTTTATCTTAAGTTTTATACAGGTATTAGGTTGGCAACGTCCTTTAGTTACAAAGTTCAAATCAAAATGTCGCGGTAATTGCACATCTCACCACTTGCGGTGTTTTTATTATTTTTCGACTCAAATCTATGTCATCAATGTAAATTAACCACGTACTTACTCATGTCAATGTTTATTTTAATGTGTTCTACAATAACTACTCGTGTTAAGTCCCGTTCACAACTTGTTTATCACATGTGACAAAAATTATTGGTTGGATTTGTTCTTCCATTTGCCAGAAATGCATGTGTCTTACTTGTAACTTCACATTTGTAAGTATAATTAAGTACATACATTAATATTTTAATTTATTTTTAGGAAGAAAACACACAATCATGTGGAAATAGCGTTCCACCCTAGTTTATAAATATACCGCTTTTTCGCCGTCTGCAACCAGCATGTCATATCTGGATTACAAATGTCTTCTGCTAATAAAGCAGAGACTCAGCGTTCTGCCGTCAACGTCCAGATCAGGAGCTCTATCTTCTAGAGCAGTGAAAAAAATTAAGAAAGCAGATGCGGCACTGGACATTGTAACTCACAAGCCTCAGTGGAAAATCTTAAGGGTGTCCGCACAACGACGCCTGCAAGGTCGCCTGGATGGTCGCTGGTCACTTGGAAGGTAGACTAGCCGGAATGAAATATGCGTACGTCGACGCCTGTACCTGCTCGCGGATCGTTGAGCACGTGTAAGCTTTTAGTCTTAAAATGGATTCTAGTAGTAGTAGTGACAGTGATGATCTTTTTTTAATGGAGAGCAGTGCAGTAAAATGGTTTTTAAAACAAGAAGCTGAGAAAAGATTTAATGTACATCCCATTAATGAGACCAGACATGAATTTGGAGAATACCATCATCTACTCAAATTCTAATTCTAAATTTCGACACAACAAATCTATTCTAATGATCAGGATGTGCCTGATTCCAGAGAGGCGGTCTGCTGTGTACAAGACTGATTAATTTTTCCACATCCATACCGCTCGCTGGTCGCTGGAAGAATATAAAATTTCATTCTTGCAGCGACCAGCGTCCTAGCCCGCTATCAAACAGGCGACCGGCCCAGCTTCAATGTGCGGTACTCCGTCTGAAACTACGGGTATAAATCTTGCATCTAAGCGACCAGCTAGGCTAGCCGCTACCTTCCAGGCGTCGTTGTGAGGACACCCTAAGGAGTTTGATAACTTTGGTAAACAAGTTGCCGAACAATTAAGACAAGTATCGAAACCTCAAGTGATTTTTCTCACAAAAATAATTAACGACGCAATTTTTGAAGCACAGTGCGGGACCCTAATGCAACATTCCCGCATTTTGTCGAATATTACAGGATCTCCCGTAACCTAAAATAATTATGTTGCTCCTCGTGCCCCCATAGAAACTGTGGCAAGAAACAATATGCCGGTTGAACTCAACAAGATGCACCCGTAACTACGTATTATCCAGAAACAGACAATCCTGGAGTTACTTACCACCAATGGCAAATTGGCAATGACCAGTCGATGGTACATTAGCAGAGTATTATTCTAATGCCACACCCTAAAATTGTGTGTTTTGTTGTAATTAATATATCCAAAAATAAATTTTCTTACCTTCATGTATTGATTTTTTAAAACGGTTATTATTGCTCGACATGTTGTAGGAATTATCTTTGACAACGCTTGGGGTGATATAATAACGGAAAATTTCATGTCTTCGAAAGTTCTCCCTGTTGCTAAAAATCAAAGAGTAGCAGTCAATCTTTCATGAGGAGTAATTGCCGCCCTCGTCACTGTGTTCGTGTCCTTCTTTTTAATTAATGATGCAACTTGATAGCAATTCCTCGTAAGTACCAGTATCCATCCTAAGATAGTTCATCCAGTCACGGGGTTCCAGTCGCAGTTCTTCTAATAAATTTGCGTATGAATACTTTTCCCTTTTTTATAACGAATCTTTTATCCATCGCGACCGTTTCTTTGATTTTGACTTCACTATTAATGCAACAGCTGTAGCAAGTAGTATCTCATCAGATGCCATCGCTTTATGTTATTTTATTACTGCGGCCGCGCTTATAATTACAGCTGAAGTTGTTCTCTTCAGTCATCGAGTAAGTCCGTGCGTGTAGAGACGCAACGAACAAACAGACTTTTCGCCCAACTTTGCTTGTCGGCCGACTTGCATGCGTGTGTGTAGGCTGCTTTAATCTAAAGGTAAAAGTTCAGATCAGTCTAAAGGCCGGGATAGACGTTCCGTCATGCATATCAACTTGCTTGCGCAAACTTAAGTTGTAAGATTTATCGTTGCGTCAGTGCTGATAAGTTTGTAGACTTATTAAGTCTGCACAGACAATTGTTGGGCTTGAATGAAATCAAACCTGCTCGATTTTTTGCTGCGTGAACAGACTTATCTAACGGCAAATTGTAATGTCTGGCGGTTCTTGGAACTTATATTCAGTCTTCGTGTTATTACGACCAATTAAATAGTTTCTAATCTAATTAAAATCAAACGTTTTTTTTTTCTATAATAATTGTCAAATGTTTCTGATGTTGCTACCCGTTACTTGAATACAAACTTCATATTAGAATATTTTGACACTGACAGGTATTACAGAAAAAAAAACCATAACATAGTAAACGAGTTGTATACATATTAAATGAAATACATAAAATATAGGGTATATACACTATAGTGATCGAGAGTTAAATTGACTGAAAAGGATGTCAGACCTACGGCTAATGTCAAGAGAGTTCCTTACAGATTTCATAAACATATATAGAGAAAATCCATGCCTCTGGAAGGTAAAATCCAAGGAGTATTCAGACAAACAAAAAAATGCGGCATATGAAATACTAATAGAAAAATTAAAAGACGTAGATGGTGCAGCTAATAAAGACGCAGTGATAAAAAGAATAAATTCATTGCGCACTTGTTTTCGAAAGGAGTTGAAAAAAACTAGAAATTTGCACTCTGGTATGGACGAAGAAGATGTGTATAAGCCAAATCTATGGTACATTGATCTATTGCTTTTTTTGACTGATCAAGAGATACCGCGACAGGGTTGCGTTCAAAAATGAACACCCCTGTGTGAGGTGTGACCCGGCGAGGTGTTGTGACGTTTCATAGTGGAGTGCACACCGTATATGAACGCTTGGTGTGCATGTGGTGTGTCATGTGAGGATAATTTAAAGTTAAATGGACATATTATCAGTCATCACTGTCAGTGATTTTAGCAGTTTTTAGTATTTAACGGTTAATAAAATATTTTGATTACTAAACAGAATTTACAGCGGATTTAATAATAAGAAATTAAGTAATCGAAATTGATTTTCGCACGCTTGCTTCACATTGCGCATGACGGTAAATTTTTCCCCTGTCGCGACCGAGGAACGAGGAGTGTACTCAAAGTGTGCGCCCGAATCTTTATTTGAACGCTTGGGGAGTTTCCTTTAATTCATTTTTGAATGCTTGAGGTTCGCCTAGGTATCACTCTTACCCCGGGGTACGCCATTTTTGAACGCACTCCAGGATGGGATGGATAATATACAAGAAAGTTCAGTAGTAGATGTAAGTACAAATGCAATTCGTTTAATTAAAAACAACAAATGTCTTTATTAGTTATTCTTTCATTCTATTATACATTTTGCTTATAATACTACAGAGTAGTGACCTAGTGAATCATATTTTTTGCCATGTTACTTGACCTTCGCCATTGAAATACCTTACATACAACTCTCTCACTTCATTGGCTTCTTGTGTATTATGTCGATTGGGTCCGTGTTGTAGTCCGCCTAGAATGCCTGAGTCAACTCTCAGACCTGTATGTACTTCCGATTGCGTCCAATCTTCTTGATCCAGGGAATCAGCAGGAGTATAAGAATCAGAGCACTTTCTTCGCAAATAGTTATGTAACACAGCACAAGTTATAACCACTAAATCTATACGGTCTAATGTTAAATGGATTTCTGTATGAAGGATTCTAAACCGAGCTGCCATTATGCCAAAAACATTCTCGATAATTCGGCGCGGCCTAGACAGGCGTTCTACTGCCAAGTCTCGCAAGCCAAATGGTTTCAAGAAATCTTTGCGCAGTCAAAATGCTTCGTCTCCGATAAAAACCCAAGGAAGCTGCAAAGTACCATGTTTCGCAGGGACAGGAGTAGGTAACTTGAGGTCTACAGCAATAAGTTTCTCATAGAATTTGATGTTTTCAAGTACACCTCCATCGGAAACTCTATCATTTGTACCTACATGACAGTAAATTATTTCGTAGTTAGCGTTAGCAATTGTTATTAAAACTATTGTATCCCTTATAATTCCAGAAGAAAGAGCCACTGTCTTGGTGGCGATATTCGTATATGTTTACCGTCAATGCTACCCAGATAATTCGGAAACTGCCATCTTTCTTCAAATTCTCTGCCAATTCTTCTCCATTCTACTTCGCTGGTTGGAAACTGAAACAAAAAAATACTGCTGATAATAAGTTCATCACCTAAATTAAATCATTTTTTCAGGACGCTAGCAATACTTCCGAACAAGAAAATACGACCGAGCATTCCACAACTGAAACAGCATTTCCTTCACGAACGGCAACGCCATCCACATCTTCATCAATTTCCAGAAAGAGTTCCAAAAGACAAAATGACAAGAGCGATGAAGTTTTAAGTATTGTAGCGAATAAACTTAAAAATCAAGGGAATTATGCAGCCTTCGGCCAACACGTGGCTCAAGAGCTGCAGGAACTGCCCTCTGAAATGGCCATATTCTGCAAAACGGTAATTAATCAGGCAATCTTCCAAGCACAGATTGGAAAATTAAACCAAACTTCAAGAATTGTGACAGATAGTACTGCAACATCTTGGTTGCCGACCGTTCAGCAGTGCGGACGTGCTTGCGGAATCGTGACCGAGTTAGTTTAGTTTAGTAAGCATTTTGTGTGATCAGCAGTTCAAAGTCTACATCCGTTGAAAGTGTACAAGTACGTGTTATTGCCCTCCGCCACGTACGGTAAGGAGGCGTAAAAACTTTAAAACCGGGATGTCGAAAGACATCGGATCCCGCGTGGGATCCAGAGTGAGAAATTACTCATCCGATAACGAGAGTGCAGAGGCAACTGTGCCGAAAGGAGCAGTGCCAAAAATCAAGATCGTGGAAAAGAAATCGAACGAAAAGAACGACGAAAGTGAAACATCCGTAGAATCCAGATATTTAGAGCTGGTTAATTTCATAGAAACGGACTTAGATCCTTCCAACAGATTGCGGAAAGAGAACCTAAAAACGCTCAAGTCTATCATAACAAAATGGGCATTCGCACAATTAGAGTTAGTAGGTGAAATCAAGAGCCTGAAAGAAGAAAACGCAAAGTTAAAGAATGTAACACAGAGACAACCCCAAACACAAACCCCTGTAACGATGTCCTATGCTGCGGCCGCAGCCCAGCCAGCAATAGGGAAACACGCGACAGCTATTCAAAAGATAACTGGAGCCCCAAAATCAACCGTGTTTCTAACATCAAAGACGGGAGAAGATGCCAGAAAAGTGAAAGAATTGTTCACCAAAACCATCGACCCGGCGAAGGATAAAATAAGAATCAAAGCGATAAGAACATCAAAGAAAGTACTCATCATAGAAACTGAAAGCGAAAAGGAAGCTGAGAAAATATTGAAGAATGCAAAACTGAAAGAAACCGTAAAATGCGAACCACCTAAAAAACGGAAGCCACTGATGATCTTGTATAATGTGCCGAGTGACCTAGAGGAGGAGCAAATTAGTAGCCTCATATATCAACAAAATTTTTCCGATGAAATGACTGAAGAAGCTTTTGAAAATAATTTCTCCATCAGATTCAAAACTGGACCGAGGAACAAACAAACAGTCCACTACGTTGCCGAAGTCGGACCGCAACAAAGAAAAATAATGTTAGCGCAAAGAAAACTTTACATCGGCCTCAACGCCATCGACATAAAAGATTACCTAGTGGTACCCAAGTGTTTAAAGTGCCAGTACCTTGGCCACGTGGCCAAGCACTGCACTGAAGAAAAGACAATATGCGGACATTGTGGGAAGGCCGAATACCAAAAAGCGGACTGCCCCCAAAAGAACAATCCGGGCAGATGCATCCCATGCACACTGAGACAGAAAAAATGCAGCGAGCAAGAATGTCCAACGCACAAAATGTTATTGGAAAGGCTAATACAGAAAACAGATTATGGATTATAACGACCAAAAAGGAAGAAGAATAGAGGAAGACGAAAAATCTGGAACATCAAAACCGAAGGACACGAAAACCAAGAAAAGAAAATCACCATCAAGAAAAAGGAGGGATGCTGCGCGGCTGCTGGCCTTCCTACAGGGAAAGGTAGCAGCCTCCCAAGGCGCAGAACGCAAGAAATTAAAGCAGCGCGTCGAAGAAATGAAAGAAACGTCAACGAAGACAGAACCCAAGAAGAAAAAAGTGATGAAAAAAACTTAAGTTCTGGAAAGTGCGCGATAATGACGAGACAACACAATCACGAAGTGAAACGTGCAGTGAAGAGACCAACAGTGCAGTGACTAGCGTAGTGACTAGTGTAGTGACCGAGGCGGTGGATGTCCAGGACAAGAACAAGCAGGTACGTGCTCTTGACCCCTTCACTATATATACCGATATCGAGTTAAACATGCGATTGAGAAGACTGGAAGAGCCCGTGATTCTTATGACAGTGCTGAGGCACCTTGTAAGGCTAGGGCATCCGAGCGGGAAAAGCATAGCCTTCCCTGTTCCAGAGGCTTGTGATAGGATACAGCTCCGCTGTCACAGCCTGCCAACCAGATATGACGAATTGCTAGATCTGACCTTGATCGCTTACAAAAGTAGAGAAGAAGAACTTCAACTCGAAGACACTTACAAGCAATTTGTGTTATCATACGGGAAACTGACTTTCGACAGGACCAAGGAATGGCCGCAATGCTACACAATCACCAGATATGCGTAAGAATGGCTGAACTAAGAGTAGCACAGCTAAACGCAGCGAGAAGTGCTATGGTGGTCCACGAGGTAATGAAGCTCGCAGAAGACCTGCAGTTAGATATTGTCTGCCTGCAAGAGCCATATACGACAGGAGGCAAAATACCGGGCATGCCAATTACGGCCCGATCCGTAATGGCAGAAGAGCATCCCATGACCGCCATAATCATTTTCAATAAACATCTAACGATAACGACCATTCGAACGCATACCGACAGGCATTGCACATGCGTGGAAGTCAGCTCCCAAGCTGGGAACTTCATACTAGCCAGCCAGTACTACCAATTCAATGAAGACTTGCAACCACACCTGCAAAAGACGAGAGCGATCTTCACAGAATATGCTGCCTCTCCAGTCCTGGTGATGGCCGACGTGAATGCCAAATCCGGACTCTGGCACAGCGGCACAACAGACGAAAGAGGATATGACATCGAAGATCTCGTCAACGAACAACGGCTGGAGGTCCTCAACCAACAGCAACAAGTGCCCACCTACCACAACAGGGCAGGAGCCAAGTCGAACATAGATGTCACCTTCGCAAATGTCAGAATGGCAGAACTGGTTGGTGAGTGGAAAGTGGAGGATGGGCTAACAGTCAGCGACCACAATGTGATTTGGATGGAGATCCACAAAAACAGGCACATAAACATCGAACATGCCACTGGCAGGATAAAATATAATCTCCGCAAAGCTGACTGGGAGAAACTGAGGTTTTACGCCTCCCAACCTCCCGTCCACACCGAAGGAAACGATGTACACACAATTGCTAAACAAGTGACACAAAAGGTCAGATCTGCAATGAATGTCTCTATCCCGAAAATCAACCAGAGGCTAACAGTGACTAACAGGCCTTGGAGCGGGGAGTTGACAGAGTTGAGAAGAGAAGCCCACAGGCAGCGGAAAAAATACCATAGAGCAGTCGGCCACGAACGAAGACAAGAACTACTTCAACAATATAGGCAAACCAAACTGACTTATAAACAGAAAATCTTTGAGGTTAAGCTGCAGAGCTGGACACAGTTCGTGCAGCAAAACATGCAGACCGACATTTGGGGTATGCCATATAAGATCATAACAGAAAAAGTCAGATCGCCGACTCTCTTCTCTACTCTGACCAAGCAAGATGGCACCAAGACCCTCCACTGGAGAGAGTCTGTGCAGACACTTCTGCACGAACTCCTTCCAGCAGATGACATGAATCTGGACACAGAGGAACAACGTCGAGTCAGGAAGGACATGCTGACCCTGTACCACACGGAAAGAACCTCTGATCCCTTCCAAGAAGATGAGATCGAAGAAGCGATATTAAAACTCAGACGCAGGAAGGCTCCCGGACCTGACGGGATCCAATCAGAAATTCTGCAGTGCCTGTTACAAGAAATTCTGCCAGACCTGTCCAGATTGTACAACGAATGCCTCCGAACTGGGAAGGACCCGCAACACCCAAAGTCGTATCGGCCTATCTGCCTTCTAAACACTTTGGGAAAAGTGTTAGAAAGGCTGATCGTGGGTAGGCTGACGGAATGCAGAGACCAGATTGGGATGAGCGACGACCAGTTCGGGTTCAGGAAGGGAAGGTCTACGGAAGACGCAGTGAACAGAGTGCTGCAGATCGTCGAGGGGTCTGACAGTACCTACATGTTAGCAATCTACGTCGACATAGCGGGCGCCTTTGATAATCTTTGGTGGCCCGCCCTCTTCACCGAGATTAAAAAACTCAACTGCCCCGTGGATATCTACAGGCTGCTGCGCAGCTATTGTCAGGATCGATACGTGACAGTACGCAGCCCCAGTGAAAGTGTCTCCACGCGCACCACAAGAGGCTGCCCGCAGGGCTCCATCTGTGGCCCAGTTTTCTGGGACATAATGATGGACGTCCTGCTTAGGGAATTAAATACCAACGTCAACGTGGAAGCAACGGTGGCGTACGCGGACGACCTGGTGATACTGACATCGGCCGAATCTAGAGCCCAACTCGAACAGAAGGCCACGAGTATCATGACAGAAGCAAGTCGATGGTGCCAACGCAATAAGATGCGAATAGCGACGGCAAAAACAACGATGTCGCTGCTCAGAGGCAGCTTGTCCAGACAGCCGGTGGTCAAAATGGAGAACAGTACTGTTCGAAGAAGAGAGTGCAGCAAATACCTCGGCATAATGTTGGATGAGAAGAGAAACTTTCTACAACACATAGAATCGGTTTCCCTAAGAGCCACCAACATTATGCAAAAAATTATGAGCCTATCGACGAGGCAGTACAGAATACCACTCAACATCGTAAAAACATATATGAACACCGTGATGGCAACCACGCTGGGATACGGAGCAAGTATCTGGGCACATCGACTTCTTCTCGTCAAAGCCAAGAATCTTGTGCGAAGAGTGCAAAGAGGGGTTCTTCTGAGGGCAACAGGAGCCTTCGGAACCACTTCTGCAGAGGCCCTCGCAGTAGTAACAGCGACCCTCCCCATCGACTACGAAATACGATGCAGAGCGGCAACCTACTGGCTAAAACGAGACAGGCAGGACCGAGTGCGCAGGATACTGAGGGAAGAAGCCCACAGCAAAACGGAAATAAGAGAGAAAATCGAAACAGCCTGGCAAAACGAGTGGGACTCTAGTCCCAAAGGAGCTAGGCTCAAGACAATCTTTCCCAGTATAGTGCACAGGAACCGCTTAGGACACCTACAGCCATCGAGGGGTATGGTTCACTACCTCACGGGGCATGGACCGTACCCAACTCACCTTCATAGGATGGGGATGAGGAACTCCCCCATTTGCGAGTGCGGAAAAGACGAGGGAACGCTTGAGCACAAGATTCTTGCTTGTCCGAGCGTAGCCACGGAAGAAATCACACGAATGCGCCAGAAGCTGACAGGGAAAACAACGAGTAGAGTACTGTCAGACCCAGAAGACACCGAGACACTGAACAGGCTTGCCGATGCAGTGTCTCGGAATTAATTAGAGATATACCTGAACAGACAACAACACCAGTAAAATAACAACTACCGAAGATGGAAAACCCGGGACTGATGCCTGCGCGTAACTGGAACACCAGCGACGAACAGGATTTCCAGCCCGAAGAATGAAGAATGAAGAACGACTCTCAAACCAAAGACGATCTTGAGGTGAAAGTGGCGTGCAACCAGGCTGAATCAAGACAGCACCCCGAGAACATATATCGAGGACTGCGGCCGGCATGTAGTTGGACAGCTAGATGCGAGCCGGATAGCAGCTCATGGGAGCATGCACTAGCAAAAACAGACTCCTGCCTAGTGCGCGCGCGCGTTAAATGCAAATAAATACACCAATGACAGTGCGTGAATAAAAAAGCAACCGAGTGATACCTGATTATGGACTTAAATCACCAACTTAGACTCACAGACTTGACAAATTGCTATAGAATTAGTATTAGACATAAGATAGCATAAGATAGATAAGTTAGAGAATAATACGTTAGAAATTAAGAATAGTGTAAAATGAAAAATAATACACAAGAACGAAACCAGAAGGATGTGCCACCTCCTCGCGGTTAGGGGCGGTAACGAAGCGGGGGTCCCGGCTATAGGCCGTAATAAAAATCCCCCGCACGGCTAAGCGCACCGCTCCTTCAGACAACCACGGCTAGGTTTAAGATAATTAGGCACCTAGCCAGTAAGTGTGAATAAAAAAAAAAAAAAGTACTGCAACATCTAGTACTATTATAGAGAGGCCAGTATTTCGTTATGATCCTCAGGGGAAAAATCTACCCATGAAAACTATACTAATACCAAGACTAGAAGCTACCAATCAAGAATCCGGACGCCTTGGGGAATATTTTTCGCAATATTCATATCAAGAATTATAGATATTGTTATATCGTTTTTTATTTTATTTTTAAAAAGGTTATCAAATAAATTACTTTACTTAGCTTCAAATATTCACTTTTTATTCCTTCGTAAATAGCTCTACATGTATCCGGTATAATTTCACCTAATGCTTGACGAGATATTGCACATGAAAATTTCAAATTTGCGTAACTTCTTCCAGTTGCTAAAAAGCGTAAGGTTGCGCTGAGCCTTTCATATGGTGATATTGCTTTTCTCATAACTGTATCCATCTTTTTTATTTGCGGCGTTATTATCTGAAGTAATTCTATATAAGTTTCTTCGTCCATCCGTAAGTAATTGAACCAGTCCTCAGGTTCTAACCGGAGCTCAATTAGCAAATTGACATGTGATAATTGCTGTCGCTTAAGTAGCCATTCTTTCGACCACTTGAACCGTTTTCTATTATTTTTTTTTCTTCTTTTTTGGTATAATGGCAAGAGCAGCCGCACACAATAACAGCTCATCGGCCATATTGCTTTTTATAACTGAGCTCAAATTGATACAACAAGACTGAATAGTTAGTGGTCAAACGCCGATTCAGTTATGCTGTACGACTTCAGTTTGCGCAAGCAAGTTGATATGCATGACGGAACGTCTATCCCGGCCTTAATGATAATAATTCATTTTCAGACTAATGAGTGTGAAATTAAAGACAAGTTTGTCAATAAAATGAGAAAAACTCGATCAAAACTAACCTCACTTATATTAACAGTAAGTTAAGGGTAGTCTTGCGCCTAAAAATGAGATTTATTATTATTCGTTTTGTTAGTTAATCTTGGGAATTAATAATCAGAATGTGTTCAAATTTTTTATGCATGGGCTAGATACCATAGATATTAGTGATGTGTAACTTCGGATTAATTGAGTCTCGGAGTGAACCTTTCTGCGAGAGCAGTTAGTCTTCGGAGCGGCTCGAAATCATAGAGATAAATATACCTGGAGGTATAAAGTGATAAAGTGGGGGTGAAATCAAATGGTAGCCATGTTGGATAGGATGCTAAGATAGTTGCATACGTTTTACATTGCGTCAATCACGACATTGTGCACGTGTTTTTGTGTTTGTTTACTTGTTTCTTGTGCTTATTTATAAAATTCGGTATTGTATTGATTGATTGATGACAAGTTACAATGGTTAATACCTGTGCCGTAAAGAACTGTAGGAACAATTCTTTAAATAAGGAAATAACTTTTCATTCGTAAGTACATCATATTCTTTGGGAATTTACATAAAATATATTTTTTACAGTTACCAAAGAGCAAACCAAACTTGCTTTCTGTATGTTTGAGTGTCGCCGAACGTTATTTAAATTTATCTAGAAAACAGGTATATATTTGTTCTGCACATTGTACACCAGACTGTTTCGATAGAACTGGTCAGATCGTTCGATTAAAATTGGACAGTTTTCCTACAATTTTTGGAACTCAGGTATCTTCGATTTAAACAAATTATATATTGAGTTTCTATTTCATAATCTTCCATAGCGTTGTATTTTTGTAGGAACCATCCTTGCAAATTTACTCCTCACCAAAAGCGTCGCAATGTAACCGATATCTTCGTAAAAGAAACTTGAAGTACGAATATGAGGAAGAAACTTCACTAAATGTAAATATTTCGCTATTGGAACATCTGTGATAGGTGCCTGAATTTGTTTAATTGTTAATTTTCTTTTAGATTTATAAAAGACATAGAATTGTCGCTCATGACCACAGTTATTTTATGACAGAGGATAAATGTAGGCAAAATCTTGACGAGCACAAGAACAAAATTAAATCAGAAAATAAAGCAAATCACAAATTTAAAATTGCTTGTTACTTTGAAATCAAATAATTTGATTTCTGATAATACGGCAGTTTTAAATTTTACATTTACAGGTACAATGCGATCGAAAATGATTGAGCGTCCTTGAAAAAATAAATACCCAAAGATGATTAAAATTACCTTCCGCCTAGAGAATTTTCGCGATTTTGAATACTCAAGATCACCTGAAAAGCAGTAGCGTTCGTATGTGTGTACATAGTTTGTTTATTATATGAGTTTTCCACAAGTTTTTCATGTCGAAAGTAGTACATACTTTTGAAGGAAGCTCAATCATTTTCGATCGCATTGTATAAGCTGTAAAAGAAAATTACTTATTTGCAAATTACTCTAATCAGTCTTTAGTCACCTATAATTTAATTTCACTGCCTCGTTTTATGAATTAAATTTTCAGGGACACTTCAGGATCTTTTCAAAAGAACTGGTACTAATAATAGCACACAAATTACTTCAATAAGCAAGTACTCCCATGAGTTACGAACATTTGCTTTGACTTTAAACTTCCTGTTCACTAAACCTTATGAGTATGTGAGGTCAGTGTTTTGTAAGGCTCTTCCTCATCAACCTTAAGAAATTGGTATACATACATAAATGGGGAACCAGGATTTAATTCTGAAGGTTGGAAGGCTATTCAGCATAGAGTTCAAGAACAGGAAAACTTGTTGATAGCTTTATCGTTTGATGAAATGTCCATACGAAAACATATAAACTTCGATGGCTATAAAAATAGGGGCTTTATTGACTTTGGAACAGGCTTGGATGATGAAAATTTACCCGCAGCTGGAAATGTATTGGTGTACATCAGAGCTGTGCGAGTACTTACTGTTACAAATACAAGTCAATTACAAGCACAAGCACTTTTGGACTCGTACTTGTGCTTAAGCACAATTAATTACAATTGGGCTTAGTACTTGTACTTGTATTTATACTTGTGCTTATTACCGCAAGTACACTTCACAGCTGTGCGTATACTTATGGTTATACGTACAGTCGTATGTACAAGTATTAAAATGTTAATGTTAACATTTACAAAATAACGCAAGATAAATAAAAATGAGATTGTCCAAAGTGAGGTACTTGCAATTAGTTTTAGAATATAATGAGATTGTTTTTCCATAGTTAGGTACTTGCAATTAGTTTTAGAATCAACAAATGCACATAATATATCTATCGCTGAGTTATTTTTATTTTTCGCATATTCCTTGATGATGCGATACGTATATGTACATATCTAGAGAGACGCGGCCTATCTGCGCGACAAAATATTGATGCTTCATAGTCTGGCCGGCAGCGAGTCGTTGCCCCACTAATAAGTATTTATAAGCACGAGTCCAAATACAAATACTTTTGGATTTGTGCTTGTATTTAAGTGCAATTAAGCACTATTGTATTTGTGCTTGTGCTTGTTGTATTTATAAGTAGTACTTGGCACAGCTCTGGTGTACATGGCAGTAGCGGTAAATGCTAACTGGAAGGTTCCTGTTGCATATTTCTTTGTTAATAGCCTAACAACAGCTGAGAAGGCTAATATAACAGCATTAGTCATCGAAAAATTGTCAACAATGACAGCAAAGATAATATCAATTACATGCATACATACATCAATTACAACTAACATATCTATGGCAAAACATTTTGGTTTAAATTTAGAAGATGGTCAATTTAATACACTTCTAACCATCAGCAATCAACACATTTATTTCATAATGGACAATTGCCATATGATTAAATTGATGAGAAAATGCTCTATTTCAACAAGAGGTGTTTTATGATTACAATGGCCAAGTAATGTATTGTTACGATAATAATTGTATTAAGGTAAATGAGGGACGTAGCTTTATAAAACAACACATTTAATAATTACTTACATTATCAATATACACCACAAGAGCTGTCCACTCTAAACTCAAAGTCAATCTAATACTAATCTATGCGATATGAGTTACCATTACATATAGGGGCAAAACTATTTTTGGTTAGTGTGGGTCGCGATATATGATTCATTTACAGATTGTTGAGGCATTGCACTTATATGGTAACGTCAACGTTGCCTTTCTATATTTATTTCTGTTTTTCGCGGAACCCTGATGAATCGTTTTATGCAAGTTCAATCTCGAAAGTTCTGCACTGGAAGCTTCCTTTGTTAAATTTTTCCCCCTCGCAAAAAAGAAATTTATCAAGTTGGTTGGAGCAGTAAGGCAACGTTCACAAGAGTCTTGTCGAAGATAAGGTTTGCTTATGGTGTAGGTGAAGCAAATGCAAACGTAAGGAAAAATGCATACAGTACTCAGAGTTAATTCTTAAGTTAGTTTTGTGGAAGCCGTTATAGCTGAAGGGTAGTCTTTAATTGGTTTTTAAAAACAGCATTAACAAAGTTTGCCACATTTTTAAAATCATCAAATCGAAACAGTAACGTATTTGAACTCAAGGAGCGTTTAACAAAACTAGAGGGCTTTTTAGAACAATTCGACGACATTCAAACCGATATCGAGTGCCTAGAATATATAGAATATCAACACGATAAACGGGATGAACTCGAGACCACTTATTATGAATTAGTAGGTCAAGCAAAACAGATGATTTTCGAACAGGAATCTCGGTCAATCCAACCCGTGATATCACACGAATCTGATTCACAAACAACAAAGAACGTTCGTCTTCCAAGAATCGCTTTGCCAAATTTCTCCGGACTCTACGAAGAATGGACTCCGTTTCATGATACATTTTCTTCTCTAATTCATTGCGATAGTTCGATTCCAAACGTGCAGAAATTTCATTATTTAAAATGAGCGCTAAAGGGAGATGCGTTAGAGTTGTTACATTCTCTTACAATTTCTAACGAAAATTATCACATCGCTTGGGATATGCTAAAATCAAGATTTGACAACAAACGAATCATTGTACAAAAACATATTAAAGCAATTTTTGATTTACCGACGGTAACAAAAGAAAATCATATTGTTCTAAGACAAATTCAAGACGGGATTCTTAAACATACGCGCGCTTTAAAATCCCTCGACCGCCCCGTTGAATCATGGGATGATTTATTAATCTATATTATAACTACAAAAATAGATCCTATAACACTCAAGGTCTGGGAGGATAGTTTATCATCTCCCATAATTTTACCTTCGCTGCAACAGTTAACAGAATTTCTGAATAAAAAATGTCAAACGTTAGAAGCAGTTCAAAGAAGGATACACACACAACAACCGACGGTGCAAACAATCGTCAGTCACAAACTCAAACAAGCATCACACGTGTCGGTCACAGCGGCGTGTAAAATATGCTCGAAAAATCACATGATTTATCAGTGCGAAACATTTCTTAAAATGACTCCAGAACAACGAGTTAAAGAAGCAAAGGCAAAACAATTATGCATGAATTGTTTAAAGGTAAATCATTCGACACAACACACAACAGTGCAGAAAATGCAACAAAATGCATAATACTTTATTACATATTTCTAATCGAAATACGGAAGGACAATCGTCGCCATTGGAAGTAGCAACAATCAACAATCACTCCGCTCAAAGGCATGTGACTTCGCAAGTTTTTTTATCTACTGTGAAAATCAACGTTTTTGACGCAAAGGGCAAAGTTCAAACTTGTCGTGCACTACTTGATTCAGGGTCCCAATCAAATTTCATTTCAAAACCATTTATCAACCGGTTAGGAATTTCTCAATCTCCATTTCAAATTCCAGTTGTTGGGATCAATCAGTCATCAACACAGATCAAAACTACAGCCAACGCCCGAATCAAATCAAAATACCACAATTAAATGCCTGGTAGTAGACAAAATCACTGAAAATCTTCCGCTCACAACCATAAATATTTCCGATTTCGATATTCCCAAGAACATCAGACTTGCCGATCCGGAATTCAATATTTCCTCTCCCGTTGACATGCTCATTGGGGCAGAAATTTTTTGGAATATATTATGTGTCGGTCAAATAAAACCGAATGAGAAGCATCCATACCTTCAAAAAACCCACTTTGCATGGATTATCGCAGGGGCATCCATGCATAAAGCTGACGTAACCAGATCCACAATTTGCCACCTATCACTAGAGGAATTGAACAAAAATTTAACAAAATTTTGGGCAATCGAAGAATGCACCATCAAGAAAAGTAATTACAGTGTGGAGGAACAGCTGTGCGAAGAACATTTTTTAAGCACTGTGAAACGGAATGACAGCGTTCGTTTTGTGGTAAAATTACCATTTAAGAAGGATCCTGAAGCTCTGGGCGAATCTTACAGCTTAGCCCTAAAACGATTTTATAATTTGGAAAGGAAATTAATTAAGAATCAAGAACTCAGAAGCCAGTATTGCAGTTTCATGAGTGAATACGCAATATTAGGACACATGAAACAAATCGATCAATCAAATATTAAGTGTAACATGTCATCCGGTTATTATCTACCACATCATGCTGTTATAAACCCAACAAGTTTAACCACTAAATTACGAGTTGTTTTCGATGGATCTGCAAGGACGTCTACAGGTATATCATTAAATGACCAATTAATGGTTGGTCCAACGACGCAACAAGATTTATTTTCCATCATCGTTAGATTTCGAACGCATCCAATCGTTCTCACAGCCGATATAGCAAAAATGTATCGGCAAATTTTGGTGGACGAATCAGATACTCGCTTTCAAAGAATTCTTTGGCGATCCGATACGAACCAAGCTGTAAAAACTTTTGAACTGTCGACAGTCACATACGGCACTGCGTCAGCTTCGTATCTAGCAATTCGATATTTACAAAAATTAGCCGAAGAAGAGAAACAAAATTTTCCTACAGGAGCAAAGGTGACGCTTAGAGATTTTTACGTGGACGACCTCCTGTCAGGCGCAGCAACAATCGATGAAGCAAGATTAATTATAAAGGAAACAACCGAATTACTCCAAAGAGGTGGATTCGAATTACGAAAATGGTCATCAAACTGTCCTCAACTATTAGCTAGCGTAGATTCAATTGCTGCTGATATATTGCTACAATCGAGGGATGAAGAACCTGTCAAAACTTTAGGACTTTGGTGGAACTCTAAAAACGACGTTCTTACTTATCAAGTACCAACCGTATCCATTTCGCATAAAATAACTAAACGAACAATTTTATCATTTGTCTCAAGCCTATTTGATCCTTTAGGTTTACTGGGACCGATCATAATATCAGGAAAAATTTTATTACAAAATTTATGGCAATTAAAGGTAGCGTGGGATGAATCCGTCCCAACAAATATTCAAACTCATTTTCAATCATATCAAGAACAAATAAAAATAATTTCTACCTTGCAAATTCCCAGAAATGTCATTCCTATTCACCAATTTTCCAAGTTGGAGTTACATGGATTTTGCGATGCCAGCGAATCTGCCTATGGAGCCTGCGCATATGTCAAGGTTTCAGATTTATCAGGAAACATATCCGTTACCTTGTTATGTGCTAAATCGAGAGTTTCTCCTATAAAATCTCTTTCTCTTCCAAGACTCGAGCTATGTGGCGCTCTTTTGTTGTCACAATTAACAGATAAAATCCTCGGTACAATTAACGTAGTATTCGATGAGATTTATTACTGGACTGACTCCACAATTGTATTATCTTGGATTAAAGCAACAAATAAGCATTGGAAAACTTTTGTTGCCAACAGAATCAGTGAAATTCGGGAACTAGCAAATCCTGATGCATGGTATCATGTGTCCTCAGATGACAACCCTGCTGATATCATATCGCGAGGAATGTCACCAACGGATCTCATGAATTCTGAACTGTGGTAGCAAGGTCTTGATTGGCTGTCAACTTCTTCGTTATATGCAAGGCCATACGTAATTCCAGAAGATCAAATAATGGCTGAGGAGAAACAAATAATCACAACACATGTCAATACTGATTCTGAAGAAAATCCAATATTCACCAAGTTTTCTTCTTTATCCAAGCTTTTAAGAGTCACTGCTTACTGCCTTAGGTTCATGAATAATTGTCTTGTTAAGGCAGGAAATAATGAGAGAGTAATTCATACGGGCATCCTAAGTTCCACTGAAATCAGGGAAGCTCGCGATCACCTAATCAAGCTAGTCCAAGAGCAACACTTCAAGTCTGAATTAAGGCAACTCCAAGCAGATGGAACAGTCGGTACAAAGAGTCATATCCTTTCTCTAAATCCATTTCTTGATGACCAAGGAATCATTAGAGTCGGTGGCAGACTCAGGAATGCTGAAATTTCATATTCTCACCAACATCCAATCCTTTTACCAGCGAAACACGCCTTCACCAAACTTGTCATAAGGCACCATCATTACAAGCAACTACATGCTGGAACTCACGGTACTATAGCTTCACTTCGCAAGGAATATTGGCCATTATCTTTACGCGGATCAGTTCGTCACACAATTCAAAAATGCATAGTGTGTTTCAAGGCGAAACCTACTGGAAACGAGTATCTAATGGCAGATCTTCCGCTGAAACGTTTGCAACCTGCACGGCCATTTCTCAACTGCGGGGTAGATTTTTGTGGTCCATTTGTAATCCGGGAAAACAAGCGAAGGAATAGCAAAATCATCAAGATGTATGCAGCTGTTTTCGTGTGTTTCACTACTAAAGCCGTGCATATTGAATCAGTTAGTGAGTTGTCAACTGAAGCATTTCTTAACACGCTAAAACGGTTTATGGCACGTCGAGGAAAGGTAGCCAACATATATTCAGACAATGCTACTAACTTCGTTGGAGCAAATCGGGAATTACAAGAGATGCAGCAGCTGATAAACACCGAAACTAGCAAGAAGCAAATTCTTCAATTCCTCGCAGACGATGGCATCACATGGCACTTCATCCAACCAAGGGCTTCACATTTTGGAGGTCTCTGGGAATCCGCCGTCAAATCAATGAAACATCATCTCAAACGAATTGCTGGAAATGCCAGTTTAACAATAGAAACATTTAACACACTTCTATCACAAATTGAAGCAATTCTCAATTAACGACCCCTTACTCCTCTCTCCGATGATCCCAATGATCTCCAATTCCTAACACCCAGTCATTTTATAATTGGAGACACCCTTACATCAGTGCCCGAACCTAGCGTGTTACACATTGCTACTAATCGATTGTCATGCTGGCATGAGCAGTTAAGGCAACATTTCTGGAAGCGATGGGTGAACGAGTATCTCAGCCATCTTCAACGTCGTGTAAAATGGACAGCCAAACGGGAATCACCGATAGCAACAGGACAGCTGGTTATCATCAAAGAAGACAACATTCCAGCGTCTCTCTGGCTGGTTGGACGAGTGCAGCAGGTCCATCCAGGGAACGACGGCGTCATCAGGGCGGCGAGTGTTAGTGTAAAGGGTGGTGTATTAAAGAGACCGGTATCTAAACTATTTGTTTTGCCCATAGACGATGGGAACAATTAATAAACTAATCTTCATTGAAAGGGGACCTTTCAAGGCGGGCGATATGTTTCGTTATGAAACAATCAATTTCATTTATTAAAAAAAAAGTTATTGGGTTGCCAGCAACAATGGTTTCCCTATTGATACCATCTCACGACTTTTTTACAAAATTCGTAATCGTTTAATTAACAAAACAGTTTTCCCCACTCTGGCAGATGAGGTTTGTGAACGTAATTTTAAATATGCTTTACCCTATATAGGCATTGCCTCTGAAAACTTAAGAAAACACTTAATAAATTGGAAGGTGTGCAAATAACCTTTTCTAATGATTATAACCTTATCTCGATTCTGACTAATTCGAAAGATGAGATAGAACGTATGAACAAAAGTGGAGTTTACTCCATCACTTGCACTCAATCCAATTGTAATTCGGTTTATATCGGACAAACGGATCGGAATTTAGCCACCCGCACTAAAGAACACATCTCGACTGGGTAAAACCGATTCCAATTTTGCTTTACATTTGATTGATTCAGGACATTATCCTGATCCTAAATTCACGGTTAAATTACTTCATCAACTTCCGAAAGGTTTAAAACTTAATATTGCTGAAACTTTAGAAATTTTCTTATATAAAAAAGATAATACTGTCAACCTCTTGAACGACCAAACCATTTTTCCTCACTTTAACTTTTTCGAATCTATAAATTGGATACATCCATAGTTTTAATAGTGTGATCTGTTGTTGGTGCTCGTCATTTAAGTTATATTTTGTATTTCGCCATTTGCTGTTATTTGATTTTTACCCTTAAGGGTATGTTGAATTGTTTCAATTTCATTCACTTCTAAATTTATGTTTAAATTTCCCGCCATTAGCTGTCATTCGATTGTTACCCTTAAGTGGTATGTTAGTTATTTACTAGCCTTCAGCCTTTAACTTGTTATTACTCTGCCTTCAGCTTTCATTTGCTACTTTTAATTTGTGTATTCTATACTTAATTGTAAGTTTTGCCATCAGCTTTTAACGTGATTTTTACCTTTAAGTTGGTACGAGTTAGGGATTTTGTTTGCCGCATTTTTAAGCTCTTGCAGTTCATGTCACTCATTTTAAGTAATAATGGCCGCACGCTAGTGTGAATCAACTCACAGGTTTGTTTTACAATTTTTGTTTTAACTTCGTTTTGTAGCGCAATTTCATTGTTTGTAGATTTGAAAATGGTTTTTTCTTAAACCGAAACATGTTATCTAAGAACAACTTTTGTACCAACTAACGTAATATACAACGTTTTTCGACGTAGTGTTTTTTGTGACCACTGGCACTTCTTTTCCAAATTCTTTAATTTCATTTATATTTTATCGTATAATTTTACATTTATATTTAATTAATTTGTGTAATTTTTAGTTACTCACAAATGGTCATTGCAACACATTTCGAATTTCTTGTAAATTTTGTCGAATGACTCCAATTCTTGTAACTCACCAATCTAACTCTATTTACTAGGTATCTTCGTCGACAACGGAGCAGCGTTCACAGAATGCCTTCATTATGTTTTTGTCAGGGTGCGGTCGTTCTTAAAACACCTAAGTGCCCGTTGAGTAATTCAGATTCAGAGAAAATTTCTATCGCCCCTAATAGATGGTTTCTTGTAAAAATTCAGTATAACATAATGCTAGATTTTTCTAGAAGGTAACCGCAGGCAACCAATCAGCTATCTTACTTACGTAGGCAACAACGAATTGCATTTTACCACACCGGAATCAAGACGGCAAAAAGGTTTTAAATTCCTCAACACGGGGGTGATTGAAGTCATTCAAGTTATTCAATTCATTCAATTAAGTCAGTAACACAACAATTATAACTATCATTCATACAAACAAACCATATACACAAGGGCTTATTAAAATTAGTGTACGTGAAATTAGGTTTAAGTGATTAAATTAAGTTTAAACATAACGACTTTTATTCACACCTATTTTTCAAAGTAACTTGTTCACCGAAGATTAAATAAAAGTGTCTATGCGGCCTTACAACCCGTGGACGGTGAAGTTTCAAGCAACCAACGATAACAATATCCGTTCCTGTAGTGGAAATGCTGCGTCAGCTAAAATAACACGGAACAGGTTCTACCATGCCTGGAAGTGCCCTGTCATTTGGCACGTTTAGTGTTTGCATATTCAGTGCATTAGCAAAATCACAACCTTCATATACACCTAGAATTAATGGACAAAATTGTCTTAAAAACATTTCATATCAAAAATATTACCTTCGTCACTAACACGACCATTTGTTCCCACGTCAATATAAATAAACTTATAATTTGCATCAACAATAGCTAATAGAACTATGCTATGTGTTCCTTTGTAATTGTAATAATGGGAACCTGCACTTCTGGGTGCTTTAAATGTTATGTGCTTACCATCCATAACACCTATTGTATTAGGAATATTCCAATTACAATAAAATTGTGATGCTATTTCTTCCCACTCTTGTGGTGCTAATGGAACCTAAAGCAGTAACAGAAAATAAATTAGTATACCAAACTATTCTGCATGTTCTTCAAATTTACGTCTTTGAGCTCTTCATAAATCTTCAATTCTTGTGCTATAGGAAAGACTTTGAAATGATTCCCCAGTAGCAAGATATCGAAGCGTAACCATAAGACGAAATTTAGATGGTATGGATTGGCGAAATTGAGTATCTTGCTTAGCAATACGGTGTTCTATGAGACTGTGTAATTTTTCAAATGTTTGATTGTCCATTCAGAGCCAGTTTCTGTAGGATTTCTGATCTTCTTCTAAGAGTTCATTAGTAACAAATGAACAAGCACCTACATTTAAGGCATCTCTCCGCAATAACCAGTCCTGACTCCAAATTCTAGGCGTCTTATTTTGTTTTTGCAAATTATAAATTTGCAGAATTTTTGAAATTTTCTGATGTCTGGTTTGCTTTCTTTTATAAAAATCCATTTTACAGCATTTAACTTCTCTTTAATTTTGAATGTTGGCAGCTTTGGAGCTTTGCTCCGCGTTTGCACACTGCGACGCCAGCGATCGGTTTATGAACTAATATTTAGAACAATCTTGAATTTAGATACTAGATTCTAGTATTCAAACTTGTTCAAGTTTCTAGACGAAAAAAGTATAATGTAAAACAGCCTTTATGGTCCATCTTGCAAAAGAGGGAATTTACTCATTAGGCACTATAAGAAGAAATAGACTACCTAATTGTAAATTACCAACAGAAGCAGACTTGAAAAAAGTAATCCGTGGTACAAGTCACGAATACGTATCCATTGTTGACGGTGTTGAAATCTCTTCTTTGATTTGGAAAGACAAAAATCTAGTTATCCCTGTTGCCTGTTGTTATAATTATAGCCATAACGATATCTAAAATCATATCGTATAAGTAATCTTTTATACTATCTTATAAAATAACGGGAACCAATCAGAAAACCTACCGTTACAGCGTGATACGACGATGACCGATACAAATAACGACGGAAGAATTTAATCTGATGACTGACCTAACCTATGTTCCAAAAGTAAACATAATCATTAATTCCGCTGCACGCGTATTCAAGGAAAATGTCTTGCCAGCAGTGGCACAAGGATAATGCCAAGAAAACGAGATTTTCTTAATGAAGTGGAAAGAATCACAGCAATAAAGGAGTTATTTAATGTGTTGTGTGAAGATACTGTTACCACCGAAGAAGATGTGCGGGAAAGCTTACATTCATAGCATGTGCTATGCTATGACAGTGATTTTCAGATTTAAAAGTTGTAGTGTACGTTTGCTAAGAGACCACATGTTGGAGCAAGTGGCAAAATATAAAAAATATGATTCTGGGGAGGCCACAGAAAGTGGAAGGGAACGATTAAGAACGGAATGGGCCGACAGTGTGAAACTTTGTGATGCAACTATGAACAAATTGTGAAGCAAAGTGCAGAAAGAAAAGTTTCTAAAGGTGGCCGTCTCATAAAAGTAGTCAACAGTGATAAAGCGGAAACAATTACTGCCTGAGCAGCTTCAAGTTTTAACCTAATTCCGTAGCTTAGTATTGGAAATCTTCGTTTCCAAACACCATATTACCGCTCTACTTCCGTGTTCGTATATGAGACTCATTATATAAATTTTCACTAGGCGTACGAGGATTTTGTAGTGGAGTCATTAAATATTCAGTCAGGACATATCCTGAATCTGCAAGTAAAAAACAATTTCTAAATAAACCCTACTCAAATTGGCCTTTAACTCTGCTGTTGTTGAATATGCATTGAATATACATCGTGCGAAGGACCTGACCAACGAGCAACTACGTTAAAAAATTTTAAATTCGCATATGAAATTATTTGTACCGGGTGTCCCAACGGTGTGTATTTCTTCTGTGGTGCCTATAGGAATAACAAGTAGAGAAAAAAAGATTAAGAATATTATACTAGACATCACGCGGCACATTTTAAAACTATTTTCAACTATACAGGGCGTTCCAGAAAATGGTGGTGCATACAAAGCGATTATTTTTAATGGAACACCCTGTATATTCTTATAAATTTGGATGTCCCGCAGAGAGATGATTACAATAAGTAGATATAAAAAACAGACCACACCCTTTTCTCCCCATTTGAAATGCATTGACTTCCGGTCCAGTTTTCTGCCTCATCTGAGCCCGTGGTAAAGAGTGAGATGGAGCTCTCTCTCTCGAGAGAGAGAGACGGAGACAACGTAGTTCGGGCGTCCGTCCGCCAGATGTCTACGGCGCTGCTGCTATTTTCGTTAGTTCGGAAATTGTCCGCCAGATGGCCGTGGCGCTGCGTCGTCGGAGCGTTAGTTCGGAAATTGTCCGCCGGGTGTCGCTACCGGCGCTTCGCTGCGGAATTTTTTCCTCCGTTCGGAGAGAGATTCGAACCCGTTCCTCGGCGTTCGTGAGGCGTCCACCTAAGCCGCTCGACCGTTGGGTCAGTTGCTCGTATCAGTTCGAGATGAGTAATAATAACGACGAGCGGCGAAGGATGTTGTTTTTTTTTCGTCGAACACGGATGCGATGTTGGTTGCGTCCGGAAGTGTCCATCTGCTGACGAATTGCGAAAGGACGATCGCCGGCGTTCGTCTCGGAGACGTCGCGTCGGTGGGTTTCTGTAAAAAGAATGACGCGCGCGGGAGCATATAGATCGCTGCATGCGGCGGCGTCACGGGAATTTCGAAAAAATGGGTCCTCGGGGCGTACGCATTTCCGCGAGCAGAAGCGGACGAAAACGATGCCGACGTGCCTGTATAATTGTAAAACGTCTTAAATAAAATTCTAAAAATAAAAAATACGTTTTACTTACTTATGTCATGTAATTTACTATTTTCATGTTTGTTTTATTTTTTTTAAACAAAAATCCTCTAGAAGGAGTTCAATAATTTATTTTATGTTTCTAATATTTTTTTATTTATAAAATAAGCATGAGCTTAAATGATGAATGTTTGTCCCTCCATTGTCCCGTGACCGAGTCCTGGATCGAGCGGAAGTTGAAGGAGTTGGATGATTTGGAAGACCATAACCCTCGTTTAACATTTTCTTGTCACATCTTCGAGGAAGCAATTTTGAATTTTCCAAGAGAATTCCTTTATCGTCCAAATGGAAGTAAAAGGAAGGTACGAATCCGTACACGCGGTGGCAAGCAGATTCGGATGAATAAGGAGGACGCCATTCGGTTGGGTTATCTGAAATTACCAAATTTGAATTTATTATGATATTTTCCTAATATTAGTTAATTTCTTTTACCTGTTCATTAAGTTTTCTGTTATATATTTTTTTTTTGTTTATTATTATACTTTTTCGAATAATCGGATGTGACGTTCTGTGTTGTCTGGGACGTCAGAGAAAAGGAAGGGGGAAGCGTGGAGAAATGGTGCACGTGGGTTGAAGAAGGACGTGCGGTTGTTTGAATTTACTATTTATTTGAAAATATATTTGTAATTTTCTGTCGAAGATATTTTTTTTTATGTAGTGAGTTTTAACTCTTCTTTAATAAGCTGTGTGGATCTGAAAAAAATAAAGTAAATTATTTATTATTTACTTAATAGAATATGTTTTTTTTTTATAAACCTGATTTTCTGTTGGACGGAATTGAAGGCACAAAGCTTACTTTAAGCTGGTTTAAGATTTCGTCTGGCAGCAAATTTGCATTGATACCTAAGGAGTAAAATTTTTGTAATATTAATTTAATACCTCAACAAATTAAACATACAAAATTTTACCTTGAATGTTCTTTCACTTCATTCCCTTTAGCGTTGTACACTGCACGGTATTTAAAAACGATGTGATAAGACGTTTATTTATTTACAATTTAACAATTTATCTTAAAAGTAAAAAATTAAAATAAACAAACAAAGAAAAGGAAATCAAAAGATTAGGTGAATCTGGATAGAGTAGTAAAACCCACTCTGCTCAATTTAGATTTGTTCAATTAATATACACAATCACACTCTCAATTAAAAGAAATAATTGTGTTGAGTTACTACGGTTAAACGCTAGCCGTGCGAAACATAAAAAAGAATTTGATTATCGGAGCTGGAAAATTCCACAACAGTATGTATAATACAAAATGCTTTATTAACACACAATATAATTACAAATTACATATAATTTAATTTTAATACATAATTACAAAATTACACTAAAAATAGTAAAGGAGACTGTGGTTTAAGAAATAATTGAAATTATCTCCGCCCACAATAATATTAACAGTCAAAACCTACCAAAAATGCAAATCAAATAAAACGGAAATGAGTATTGGTCTAATAACCGAAAACGGTTCTTATTCTCCCGAATAAAGATCTTCTGTAAGCATTTAATTCCCTGTTATTTGATACCGCTTGATTTATCCCTGAAAAGAAATTATATACCTATATATGCATATGTATGCACCTATATATATATATGCACAAATCGCCAAAAAAGCAACCTACAGATTAGAGCAGATTACACCCACACACCACAAGTTAAGAGCACTTTACGATATTTATCTCGGAGAATCCTCTCCTTATCACATATCGAGTGCAAATGCGCTTAACTGTCTCTAACACCCCTTTATATAAAATTTAAGTCGCGACCTCTTGCGGCTGACTTTTGACCTAACAAAAACGACATCTGGCGGCCGATTCCTGACTAAAACACATATACATACACAAACACATAAATAAAAATATATACAGGGTTAGTTAAAAGTATGGAAACGGCCATTTATTGCCGTTAATATCCATTTTAAGAAATATGTGCTTTATGAAAGTTTTTTAGGAAATTTTTATCTACAATTGAGAATACTTGAATTTTTTTCTTCTTCAATTGTTTTTGAGTTAGCCCTATCTGCGTTTTAAATTTTTTAAATGGAAACATTCTAATTTTAATATACCGTTCGGTAGAGTATTTTTTTCTCTTTACAATAGTATTCTTATTTTTTTTTAGAATTGAGGGATTTCTGAAAAAAAAAAACATTTTTCACTTTTTTGTGAAATTGAAAACACTGGTTCAAATATTTATTTTAGGGCCAATTTCATAATGGAATTTAAAGGAGGCTATAAACTAAGGTCACTTTTAGATGTCAAAACAAATATGAAAACACATTTGTTTACACATCAGATTGTGACTTTATTTTAAAGGTTCCTTTAAATTCTATTATGAAACTGACCCTTAGTTAGGTAGATCTAAGACAAAAGTGAAGTTATGGGTCACAAACAAAACAACAACAAAAACAAAAAAAAAAACAAACAAAAAACAAACAAAAAACTAATAACTAAGTAAATTAAATTAAGTGTTCAAATTGTCCTCCATTTGTAATTTGACAATGACTCAATCGATTTACAAAACCCCGAAGAGAATTCTCTAAAAATTCACGGGGAATTTTTTGTATCGTCCTGGTAATTCGAATTTTTAAATCTTCGATGTCATCGGGCTTATCTTTATAAACTTTGTTATTTACATATCCCCAGAGGAAAAAATCTAAAGGGCTTAAATCAGGGGAACGGGCTGGCCACTCAATTTCACCTCGTCTCCCAATCCATCTATTTGGAAAAACGTTATCAAGGTACTGACGAATATTTAAACCATAATGTGGTGGGGCGCCATCTTGCTGAAACCAGATATTGTTATTGGGAAGGTTTTCGTTGTTTTCATGAGGATAGAGCGTAGCACAAGCAGGTATAATTTGATTTTGCAATAACTGCAAATACAGAGCCGAATTTAAATTGCCATCGATGAAAAAGGGACCTATAATATGACCACCTAGAATGCCAACCCAAACATTAACTTTTTGGGGATACTGCGTATGGTGCTCCAAAAACCAAAATGGATTGACAGGTGACCAATATCTGCAGTTATGTCTGTTTACTTCACCGGTAAGGCAAAAAGTAGCTTCGTCAGAGAAAAGAATGTTATTAACAAAATTTTCGTTATTATTGCAAATATTTAACATTTCTTCACAAAATTGAAGTCTCCTATCAAAATCATCTTCCGTCAATTCCTGTACAAGTTGTACCTTATAAGGTTTATACTTTTCACTTTTTAACATTTTAACGACTGATGACTGTGAAATATTGAGATTTACCGCTAATTGGTTGATTGATAAATGGGGATCTTCAGATACAGCCAATAAAATATCCAGCTTTTTATCATCACTGGTCGATGTTCTCGGTCTACCACTCTTTGGCAAATTTTTAACGTTGCCGGTTTGTTCGAAACGTTTCAAAGTTTTACTAACAACGGATTTAGAAATTGGATTTCTATCAGGATGCGCATCATTAAATAAATAACAAACGTCTTGTAAACTTCTACGTCTATCTCCATAACCCATCATCATAAGTATTTCAATTCTTTCATGTTCATTTAAATTCGCCATTGTTAATATTAACAGCAGTAAATTACACGCAATTGAATTCGACGTAAACAATAACCACTGATAAAGTTACTCGCTCGAGTTTGTTTATCGCTTACTTAGATGTACCTGACCTGGCGCTAATAAGCGCGCACGACGGGAAATGAATACTTGAAATATTGTTTTTTTTACAGAAACCACTCAATTCTAAAAAAAAAATAAGAATACTATTGTAAAGAGAAAAAAATACTCTACCGAACGGTAGATTAAAATTAGAATGTTTCCATTTAAAAAAATTACGCAGATGGGCGTAACTCAAAAACAATTGAAGAAGAAAAAAATTCAAGTATTCTCAATTGTAGATAAAAATTTCCTAAAAAACTTTCATAAAGTACATATTTCTTAAAATGAATATTAACGGCAATAAATGGCCGTTTCCATACTTTTAACTAACCCTGTATATGCACAAATCGCCAAAAAGCAAGCTACAGATAAAAGCAGGTCACACCCACACACCACAAGTTAAGAGCACTTCACGATATTTATCTCGGAGAATCCTCTCCTTATCACATATCCAGTGCAAATGCGCTTAACTGTCTCTAACACCCCTTTATATAAAATTTAGGTTGCGACATCTGGTGGCTGATTTTTGACCTAACAAAAGCGACATCTTGTGGTCGATTTCTGACTCAAACATACACACATACACATACATATATATATATACATAAAAAAAATAATAATAATAATAAAAATAATAAATCCGTATATAAAACTTACAAAATTAGAGTAAATCAAACAATGCGGAACTAGGTATTGGTCCATTATCTGAATTCATTAAATTGTTTTTATTTTTTTTGAATAAAAATACTTTCGTAAGCATTTAATTCCCTATTATTTGATACCGCCTTAATGAGTTTTAAATTATCTTTAATAATACTGTGTCCAGTATTGTAAATATGTTGGGCAACACTTGATTTCTCAAACCTATTGTACCTATAGTGACTTAAATGTTCCTTAAAACGTGTTAATATATTTCTTTTTGTTTGTCCAATATATTTATTAGCACATTCATTACATTTAATTTCATAAATTCCAGATTTCTGTTCAACATCAACTTTATCTTTCGGGTTTCCCAATAAATTCTTTATAGTATTGTTAGTAGAAAAAGCTAATCGTAAGTTTTGAGTTTTAAAAATATAATTTAAACCTTTAGTGTAAAGTGCATTAAAAGGCATTTTAACAAATTTTTCTAGAGATGAAGTTGCTGTTAGAGTGCTAGAATTTTGGACTTGTTTCCTATGGCTAATCTTCCTAATTATATTATCTACTATTTGGGGAGTATAACCATTATGAACCGCAACATTTTTAATATATTTAAGTTCTTTGTCATATCGGAATTTAGTAAGTGGAAATGAGAGTAATCTATTTACTAAAAAATTTAGAGCCGTGAGTTTGTGTTGTACAGAATGTTGTGATTCGTTAATTATAAACCGGCTAGTATTTGTATCTTTACGATAAATGTCGATTTCTAATTCATTTTTGCTGTTTCTAATTACACGAGTGTCTAAAAAGGGAATCGCACCGTTTTCTTCCTTTTCGTATGTAAATTTAATGCTATCAAATTTTGAATTTAATTTTTTTAAAAAATCTTCCAAATTACATTTCTTGGTATCAAAAACTGCAAAAATGTCATTAACATAACGCAACCAAATTCTTGGAAAATACTGATAATCAACTCTTACGTCATTTTCGAATTTACTCATAAATAAATTGGCCAAAAACGGTGACAAACAGTTTCCCATTGCGGTCCCTTGAACTTGTTCAAAAAACTCACCATTTATTTGAAAACAGTTCTGAGACATGCAAAGAGATGTGAGCCTGACGTATTCCTCCAACCTATCTTTATCTACATTATTAACTGTCAGTAGTTCCCGCAAATAAGTCAGCGTTTCAGGTATGGGCACACTGGGAAATAACGATTGAACATCGAAAGAGATCAGGATTTCCCCTTCTTGTAAAGAAACATTTTTAATCTTATTTATAAACTCCATTGAGTTTTTTACCGAAAAATTATCTTGAGGATTGGGAAGTGCACTGAGCTCACTATTCAACCATTTGGAAAGAGAGTAAGTGGGTGAGTTTATACCGGACACGATTGGTCTCACCGAGTTACCTGGCTTGTGTATTTTGGGAAGGACGTACAATTTGGGTACAGTGGGGTTAGATATATCAATCTTATATATATTTTGTTTAGTAATTGTTGAGTTATAGCATGTTATATTAATTTTTAGTATATCAAGTTAGTGTTTAAAAAAAAAAATATGTATATTACTGTAGCAACATGTAATAATTATGATAGATGTTACAAAAACTACTTTTACTGTAATTTTGCCTTTTCCTAAAGAATATATACCTTTGTTGAAAAAGGGCATCTTATTTGATACAAAACAACAGGTTATGAGGCCCAGTTCACGAAATTGCCTTATTCGAATGTAATTTGAAGACAGAAAGTTCAAGTTTGAAGTAACGCTTGTGGTGCCTAATTTTTCACATCGAGGTTGGTCCTTTCCTTGTTATTTAATCTGATTGAGACTGAGGTAAAGATGGATAAATTAAAAGGTTTTAACATTCAGAAATTTGATGGCAAAAATTTCCAACTGTGGAAATATCAGCTAGAGATAATTTTTCGTGCTGAAGGTATTAGCGATGTTGTTCTTGGTACAAAACCACGACCTATTGAGAAGAATGAAGCTCAAAAATTATGGGATGATCAAAATGCAAAAGGTATGTTAATAATTTCTACTGCAATGGAGTTTGATCAGCTTCAGGTTGTTATGACATGTGACACCGCTTCACAAATGTGGATTCGACTTAAAGCTATTCATGAACAACGATCAGCAATTAATAAGCTTTCTCTGAAGCAGCAATTTTTTAATTACAAGATGTCGGATACTGACACAATTGCACAGCATATTAGCAAGATTGAATCAATGGCTCAAAGTTTGGCGGATATTGGTGAACCAGTAAGTGAAGTTGACAAGATTGCAAAAATGTTAGGTGGTCTTCCGGTAAAGTATGGTCCATTCATAACTGCTTGGGATTCTTGTGAAGAAAGTAAGCAAACAGTAGATAATCTTACTGCTAGATTGTTAAAGGAGGAGCAGTGCTTGAATCAACTTGATGAAATGTCGACAGCTTTTGCAGCTATTAAGGTAGGAAAATTTAAATCAACAAATCAGCCATCTGCAAGTAGTAGCAAAAATAGTCAAAGTTCAAAAACAGTAAATAAAAGGCAAATAGAATGCTTCTATTGTCATCAAAAAGGACATATAAAGTCAGAATGCAGGAAACTAAAATCAAAACGTCATTTAGACGTCAATACTTCAAAGCATCAAGCTTTTACTGCTGAAGTTAAAAATATTTATGTTCCTGAATGCGAAAAGATATGGCTTGCAGATAGTGCCGCATCGAAACATATGACTTTTCACAGAGAATGGTTTATATCCTATAAATCATTTGATAATGAAGTTTTAATTCAGATTGGCGATAATTCTTTTGTACAAGCTGAAGGGATAGGATCTGTCAAAGTTTTGGCATTAGTAAATAATATGTGGGAACCACGCACTCTTGAAGATACTTTGTACGTTCCAAAATTACAAAAGAATTTATTTTCAGTGGGAGCTGTGACAAATAAAAATTATAGAGCTAATTTTGTTAATGAAAAACTCGAAATTAGAAATTCACGTTTAGTTGCTGTAGGAACAAAAATGAGCAACCAATGTTATCAAATGTTGTTTGAGGTGCCTGAAATAGAGCAAGCTAATGCAGCCTCATCATCAAACCTTGCTACAATTTGGCATAAAAGATTAGGGCACGTTAATTTTAAAACTTTAAAAGATATGGCTGATAAAGGACTTATACCCAATTTAAAGTTAAATAATGTTGATGATTTGTTTTGTGATTCCTGTCAAAAAGGTAAAAGTCACCGAAAATCATTTAAGTCAAACCTTGACTGCAGAGCAGCCAAACCAGGGGAAATTATTCACACAGATTTAAGTGGTAAGATGTCGAGGACTTCTGTTGGTGGTGCCAATTATTATCTTATTTTTAAAGATGACTGCACTTCATATAGATTTGTCTATTTTGTCAAGAATAAAAGCGATGTTTTTTCTAAGTTTATTGAGTTTGAAAAACTCTTGGAAAGGCAAACAGGAAACAAAATCAAGGTTATTCGAAGTGATAATGGTACTGAATACGTTAATCAGTATTTTAAAAATTACTTCAGGAAAAATGGAGTAATTCATGAAACAACAAGTCCCTACACACCTGAACAGAATGGTAGGATTGAGCGTGACAATCGTTCTATTGTTGAAAGTGCTCGCACAATGCTACTTGAGTCGAAACTTCCTGAAGAGTTATGGGCAGAAGCAATTAATACTGCCGTGTATAGTTTAAATCGACGCCCCTGCAAATCCAATGATAATAAAACTCCTTATGAAAAATGGTTTGGTAAGTTACCATCATTACAACACATGAGAAAATTTGGAGCTCTTGCTTTTGTTCATGTTCCTAAACAATTTAGATCTAAGCTCGATAGCAAGACCAAAAATATGATAATGGTTGGATACAACGGTCATAGTACAAATTATAGATTATTCAATCCGTTAGATAAGAAAATAACAGTTTCTCGTGATGTATGCTTTAAAGAAGATGAAACGACTGAAAACTTTAAAGAAAAAGGTCAGTATTCCAATTTTAAATGGCCTTCGTCATCAACTTGCAGTGTCATTGAGAACGATGAAGAGGATAGTGAATCTGAGGAAACTGAAGAAAATTCTGAACAATCACCTACTGATGAACAAGAAGAAAACACGCGACAACTTCGAAATAGTGAAATGTTAAAGCCACCGGATCGTTTTGTTGCTTGTTCAGTAATCTTAGATGAACCGCAATGTTTTGAAGAAGCTGTAGTATCTAATGAATCGCAACAATGGTTTAATGCAATGCAAGAGGAAATGCTTTCATTAACGAAAAACAAGACGTGGGATCTTGTTCCACTACCAAATGATCGTAAAGCAATTGGTTGTACGTGGGTATATCGCATTAAACAAAAATCGGATGGTACAATAGATCGTTTCAAGGCAAGATTATGTGCAAAAGGTTATTCGCAGAAAGCAGGGATTGATTATCAGGAGACTTTTTCACCTGTGGTACGTTATGACTCTGTTCGAGTGCTTCTGGCATTATCAGCTACAAACGGTATGGAAATTAAACAATTTGATGTGAAAACGGCATTTCTTAATGGAGATCTTGAAGAAGAAATATTTATGGAACAACCGAAAGGTTTTGAATCAAAACACCCAGATCTTGTATGTAAGCTGAATAAAAGTATTTATGGTTTAAAACAGTCTCCACGTTGTTGGAATAAAAAGTTTACTCAGTTTTTGTCAAGCTTTGGATTTCAACAATGCAACGCTGATAAATGTGTATTTTACACAAAAATTGAAAACGAAGATGTATACCTAGCACTCTACGTGGATGATGGACTCATTTTATCCAAATCTGCCGAGCTTCTGGATAAAGTTCTATTTGAACTTGGTTCTTATTTTGAAATTACCATTGGAGATGGAACTTATTTTTGTGGACTAGAAATAAAGCGCAATCTGAAGAAGAAAGAAATCTTCATTAGTCAACGCAGTTACATTGATCGAATATTGCACAAATTTAATATTAATGATTGTAAGCCAACTTCAATTCTGTGCACTTTAGGAAATCCTTTGAATAAAGAACAATGTCCAGTCAATGATGAAGACAAGATAAAGATGAGTAAGATACCATATCGACAAGCCGTTGGAAGCCTTATGTTTGCAGCTACTGTATCACGGCCCGACATCATGTTCGCCGTGAGTCAGGTGAGTCGTTTTTTAAATAATCCTGGCGCTGAACATTGGGCTGCTGTTAAAAGAATTTTCAAATATCTTCAGGGTACGAAGGACTTGGGTATTATCTACAAAGAAGATAAAATTGAACTGGCAGCGTACTCCGACTCAGATTTTGCTGGTGACTGTGACACGCGACGATCGACTACAGGATATGTGTGTGTATTGGCCAACGGACCCGTTACTTGGTCATCACGTCTACAGAAATGTGTTAGCAGATCTACTACAGAAGCGGAATATATAGCAGCTTCAGATGCTGCAACTGAAATTATTTGGCTTCGAAACTTTCTTTGTGAACTTGGTATTAGTTTAACAGAACCTACGAAATTACACGTAGACAATCAAAGCACTATTAGTTTGTTAAAAAGTACCGAACATCACAATCGTACTAAACACATTGATGTAAAATATCATTTTGTACGCGAAAGAGTTGAAGATGGGACGATATCAGTTTCTTATGTATGCTCTGAAAATCAATTAGCCGATTTATTTACTAAAGCTATTGCCAGAGATAAATTTATTCACAATAGAAGTTTATTGCATATTGTCTCAAACTAAAATTAATTAAACATGAGTGGGAGTGTTGAGTTATAGCATGTTATATTAATTTTTAGTATATCAAGTTAGTGTTTAAAAAAAAAATATATATGTTACTGTAGAGCAACATGTAATAATTATGATAGATGTTACAAAAACTACTTTTACTGTAATTTTGCCTTTTCCTAAAGAATATATACCCTTT